>CM053580.1:249044446-249109698 GCA_028627135.1 Pseudochirops cupreus
GATGTAATGTTGTGAATATTATAATGTTTTGAATGTTTGTCTTGATTTGTAATGGAATAAACAGAGTGTTCACTATATTTTGTAATCTGAACTCTAAAAGCTGTTCACAGTAGCATTCTTTTGGGAATCTGCTGAGGATTGGCATTACATTCACTTCACTTCATTTCCCCCCATTTTACCTCATTTCACTTCATCTCATTTACCTCACCTCATCTCACCTAACTTCACTTCATTTTCCTTCACCTCCACTTCTATCACCTCATTTCATTTCATTTTACCTCACTTCAATTTATGTCTCCTTTACTCTACCTCACTTTACTTTGCCTCACCTCATTTTCCTTCACCCCATCTCACTTTATCTCATTTCACTTCACCCACACATCACCTCTTTTTGATCTCACCTTATATCACTCCACTTCACTTTACCTCACCTCATTTCACCTCATCTTATTCTACATTACTTCATCTTACTCTACAACACTTCAATTTACCTCATGTCACTTCACCTTTTCTCACCTCACTTCACTTCCCTCTTCTTTACCTCTCCTAATTTACCCTACTCCACTTCACTCTACCTCACTTCATCTTCACTTCACTTCTTACAACTTTTCACTTCACTTTGTCAGAATTAAAAGATACCAACTCAAATAGAGAAAAAGAGCCATATTAAAGGCTATTTGTTTTTGTTTGTTTTTGTCAAGGATGCCATAGAGATGACGAGCTAAGATAAAGAAGAGGATGGTGGTCCCCTCCATAGTAAGAGGGAAATTCAGAACAATGGAATGTTTTGTGCATCTTGAATATTGAATGCCTAATGGCCATTCAATTCTAGCTAAAAATAGGCAATTGGCGATGTGGAAATGGAACTCAGAAGAGACATTATGGTAGGGGGTGGAGTCAAGATAGCAAAGTAAAAGCAGGAAATGGCTTTAGTTTGCCTCCCAATCACCTCCAAATACCTGTAAAATGGCAGTAAACAAATTCTGCAGCTACAAAACCTACAAAATGACAGGGTGAAACACATCTCCAACAGAAGACAGCCTGGTAAATAAAAAGGAAGGGTCTATCACACCAAGCTAGGAGCAGAGCACAGTCCCAAGTGGGCTGTGTTGGCATGGACTGGTAGCACAGACTAGACCAGAGCTGGCATCAGGGGACTGAATTACTGGCAGCTATTGAGGTTTCCAGGCTTCTCATCCCATAAACACCAAAGAAAAAGTAAAAAGTCAGCAGGGAAACCCTGTTGGACCTGAGTGAGAGAAGAGTGAGGTCGAGCCCCTGCCCCTGGGATGGTGGAGGTGATGGAGACTGTGGAGGTTTCCAGACTTCTCAACCCGTAAATGCAAAAGTGAAAGGAAAAGGTCAGTGGGGAATCTCTTTTGGAAATGGGTGAGAGAAGAACACTGCCAGACCCCTGCCCCTGGGGCAGTGGAGGTGGTGAGTCTGCACCTGCTGCTGCTATAGCTGCCTCACAAGCTTCAGGTCCACCAATAATGGGGGAGCCACCAACCATCAAGAGGGCAATTGCTGGAATCTCTTTGCTGGCACTGAGGCAGGATTCTCTTGCTTTGCTTGGACCTAGGTCACTGTTTTGGGGGGTGGTCCTGGAGTGAGGAGCACTGGTGTGGCAGAGCTTGTTGAGGAGAAGCAGTGGAGAAACAGTCTTTCCCACAGTTCTGAGGCAGGTGCCTTAAAAAGCTCTGACAACAGCTGCACAAAACCCCCCAAATTTGAAACACATCCCTCTCAACTTTGAAAGAGTTCTAATGTGGCAAAGAGTACAAAAGTCAAGTAATTGGCTGGCAAGATGAGCAAATAGATAAAAAAAAGTATTATTATTATTTTTACATGAAACTGGGAAATAAGATACAGAGGCACTGAGGGATAGAGATACATCTTGCCCTACCAGAAAGTCAGAGGGGGTATGGGAGAGGATACAGGAGAGAGCAGATTGAGGGAAGGGGTATACAGTGGGATCGCTGTTTTGGGGAGGTGGGTAGGGGAAAGAAAGGGAAAAAAATTCTAACTCAAAATCTAGCAGAAACAAATGATGTAGACTAAAAATAAACATGAAATTTAATTTAAAAGAAAAAGATGAGCAGAGGAAGGAAAATCAAACTATAGAATAATTTTTGGGTGGCTAGGTGGTGCAGTGAATAGAGCACCTGCCCTGGAGTCAGGAGGACCTGATTTCAAGTCCAGCCTCAGACACTTGAAACTTAAAAGCCATGTAACCTTGAGCAAGTCACTGAAACCCAATTGCACTGCTTTACCCCCTCCAGAAAGGAACACACACACACACGCATGCACACACACACAAACCTATAGAATCATTTTTGGTGACAAAGAAGACCAAACCATAGAATAAGAACATGATATTTATATGTCATGAGACTTTTCTCAGTATGAAGATAGTTGAAGGGAATATGTGTGTGTACAAACATGCATATGTACACACATACATACATACATACAAATACAAGTGTATATATGTGTACACATGTGTTTATATGTACATAAACATGCATAAATACTTACTTATATACATATAGGTGTGTATATAATATACATATATGTGTAAGTATATGTGTGTGTGTGTGTGTCTACATCTATACATAGAGAGAGGGCACAGGGTGAGTTGAATATGAATGGATAATCTCTTAAACTAAAATTAAGTGCTTAGAGAGGAGTATATTGGGATAAAGAGAAAGGGAGAGATAGAATAGGGCAAATCGTCTCTCATAAAAGATACAAGAGAAAGCTTTTACAAAGGATGGGAAGAGCAGGAAGGTGAAAAGAAATGAGTCAGCCTTACTATCATTGGATTTAGCTTAAGAAGGGAGTAACATATATATATTCAATTGGGTATCTTACCCTACAGGAAAGAAGGGGGGAAGGGAATATGAGGGGGAAATGATAGAAGGGAGGGCATATTGGGAGAGAGGGTAGTCAGAAACACTTTTTTTTGGAGGGGGGAAGGCAGGGCAATTGGGGTTAAATGACTTGCCAAAGGTCACATGGCTAGTAAGTGTTAAGTGTCTGAGGCTGGATGTGAACTCAGGTCCTCCTGACTCTAGGGCTGATGCTTTACTCATTGTGCCACCTAGCTACCCTGAAACAAACTCTTGTGAAAAGGGACAGGGTCAGGGAGTAGCCAAGATGGCAGAATAAAACCAAGAACTTGTCTGAGGCCTCATTCCAACCACCCCATAAACCTGTAAAATACAACTCCAACAAATTTTAGAGCTAGAAAACCCACAATGTGACAGCGATAAAAAAAAAAATCTCCCACTGAAGGCAGCCTGGCCGGCCAACAGGAAGGGTCTATCATACCACACTGACAGCCAAATGCAGTCCTGTGTGAGCCACACTGGCCCAAACCTGGGGTGATCCTAAAAGTGGGCAAGACTGGCAGAGCAGGATTCAGGAGAATGAATCACCAGCAGCAGTGGCAGCTTACAGACTTCTCAACCCAGAAATGACAAAGAGAAAGTATAAGGTTAGTAGGGAACTCTGTTAGAACTGGATGATGGAAGAGCACTGTCTAGCCCCCGAACCAGGGCAAGAGGTGGAAGAGGTGTGGCAACTGCTGCTGGTGCCACAAGACAGCATCCAGAGCTCCTAGCCTGCAAACTGTAGGGGAAGCAAGTTACCATTCAGAGGGTATTCACTCTTGCTCTGACCTGCTTGGACAGGGACCACCATCTTGGGTAATGATCCTGGGGTATGAGGTCAGTGTGCTAGAGCTGGGGGTGTTGTAGAGAGGGCACCCTCATTAGATCTTTGGTAACATTTGTGAAAACCCCAGTGATTTGGGACATAGCACTCTCCACCTTGAAAACAGAGCTCTACTGTGACAAGGAGCACAAAGACAAGTAATTGTCTGACAAGAGAAGCAAGCAGAGGATGCACTGTCAGACCATAGAATTATTTTTTGGGAACAAAAGCATAAAAACATGTAAACATAAGAAGTCAATGAAGTCAATACTGCTGCATCAAAATATTCCAAGAAAAATATGAATTGGTCACAGGCCATGAAGGAGCTCAAGAAGGATTTTGAAAATCAAGTAAGAGAAGTGGAGGAAACATTGGGAAGAGAAATGAGAATGATGTTAGAAAATGCTGAAAAATGACTCAATAGCCTGGTAAAGGAGACCCAAAAGATACTGAAGAAAATAACACCTTAAAAAATAGATGGTCAAATGGCAAAAGCAGCCCAAAAAGCCAATGAGGAAAAGAATGCTTTAAGAAGGTAAATTTGCTAGATGGAAAAGGAATTTTAAAAACTCACTGAAGAGAATAATTCCTTCAAAATTAGATTGGAGCAAATGGAAGCTAATGACTCCATAAAAAATCAAGATTCTATAAAGCAGATCCAAACAAATGAAAAAAAATAGAAGGCAATGTGAAATATCTCATTGGAAAAACCACTGACCTAGAATGTAGATCTAGGAGAGATAATTTAAAAATTATGGCACTACCTGAAGTCCATGATAAAAAAAAGGAGCCTAGAATTCATCTTTGAAGAAATTATCAAGGAATACTGCCCTGATATTCAAGAACAAGAGGGCAAAACAGAAATTGAAAGAATGCACTGATTACCTCCTGAAAAGGATTCCAAAAAGAAAACTCCTAGGAATATCATAGCAAAATTCCAAAGTTCCCAGATCAAGGAGAAAATATTACAAGCTGTCAGGAAGAAACAACTTGAGTATTGTGGATACACAATCAGGATAACACAAGATCTATCAGCTTCTACACTAAGGTATGAAAGGGCTTAGAATATGATATTCTGGAGGTCAAAGGAGCAAGAATTAAAACCAAGAATCACCTACCCAGAAAAACTGACTATAATGTTTCAGGGAAAAACATAGTCATTCAATAAAATGCAGGACTTTCAAGCATTCTTGATGAAAAAAACTGAGCTGAACAGAAAATTTGGCTTTCAAATATATAAGAAGCAAGAGAAACATGAGGAAGTAAACAAGAAAAAGAAATCATGAGGAACTTATTAAAGTTGAAATATTCACATTCCTTCATGGAAAATTGATAGTTATAGTTCATGACACTTTTCACAGTATGAAGATAATTGAAGGGAGTGTATATGTGTGTATGTATGTATATGTATATATATGTATTTATGTATGTATAGATTCATGTAAATGTATGCATGGGAGGGTGTATGTGTGTATTAAAATACATATATTTGCGTGTGTATATGTGTGTACATGTATACACAGAGGGCACACGATGAATTGAATAGGAAAGATGATATCTGAAAAACAAAATTACAAGGTGAGAGAGGAATGTAATAAGAAAAGGACAAAGGGAGAGATAGAATAGTATAAATTATCTCATATAAAAGGGGCATGAGAAAACTATTACAATGGAGAGGAAGAGCAGGAAGGTGAAAGGGAATGGGTCAACCTTACTCCCATTGAATATATACAGACTCATTTGAGTATCTTCCCCCACAGGAAAGTAGGGGGGGAGGGAATAAGAGGGTGGATGATAGAAGGGAGGGCAGATTGGGAGAGAGGGGAATTAGAAGCACATCCTTTTTTTTTTTCAATGACTTGTTTATTTACTTTTAGTTTACAAGATTCAGTTCCACAACCCCTTGAGTTTCAGATTTTCTCCCCTCCCTCCCCCTTCCCCCCCATGGTGGCATGCAATCATGTATAGGACCTGAAAATACTTTCACATTGTACAACAGTCTGGTTTTACAGAAGGATTGTAACCAATGAGTGAACAATGGGAAAAAAGAAACAAAATCAAACAAGAAGCACATACTTTTAAAAAGGGACAGGGTCAAAGTAGAAAATAGAATAACTGGGGGATGGGATAGGATGGATGGAAAGAGAGTTAATCTTTCACAATATAATTACCATGGAAAATATTTTGTGTCACTATAAATGTATAATCTATACTGAATTGCTCATCTTTCTATTAGGGTTCTGTGAGTAGAGATGGAGGGAAAGAATCTGAAAATCAAAGTTTTAAAAACAAATGTTAAAAAATGTTTGTTTTTACATGCAGCTTGGACATAAGATATAGAAATCCATCTTGCCCTACTAGAAAGCCAGAGGGAGGATGGATGAGAATATAAGAGAGAGCAGATTGGGGGAACGTGTTTTCACTAGGCTTGCTATCTTAGGGTGAGTGTAGGGGAAAGACAGGTAGAAAATCTTTAACTCAAAATCTTGTGGAAATGAATGTTGAAAACTAAAAAGAAAAAAGAAAAGGGACAGGTTCAAAGGAGAATATAGAATAAATGGGGGGACGGGATAGGATAGAGAAAAATATATTAGTCTTTCACAATATGACTACTGTGGAAAAGTTTTGCTTAACTACACATGTATAACCTATATTGAATTTCTTGTCTTCCCAGTGGGAGTGGGTGAAGCAAGAAGTGAGAAAATATGAAACTCAAAGTTTTAAAACACTGATGAAAAAAAATGACTTTTACATACAACCCGGAAATAAGACATACAGGCAATGGGGTATAGTAATTCATCTTGCCTACAAGAAAATAAGAAAGGGGGATGTAATGGCAAGCAAAGAAGTACTTATCACTCTGTTTCAGCTGTTAAATTATTTAGCACCTTGTCTTAGTTGAAGCTTCTTTTTATTCTTGACCTTAATTATATCAAGTCTTTGTAAAGAAACAGGACTTGTGAAATCCAAAGTGTTAGGAACCTGCTAAAGACAGGAGCAGGGAAAAGTTAATGACCACATAGAAGGAGAAGCCCAAGCTGGGAGAGAGCAGAACTGAGAAGGGTAATAATGATTGTGGAGGCTGGTACTCTGTCTGTTCTGTCTTTGTTGATTTTTGTTTGTGATACTTTGTACAGAAGCCCTGGGACCTTGCTGGAAGCTGTGAAAGAGAATTTTCTTGTCTATTTAGATAAGTCCAAAAGGAGTGTTTCAGAGATTCTTGGAGTATACAGATGATTTGTATTGAGATCTTGATCAAGATCAGACCTTGTTGGTGGGTCTGTGTTGATTTCACAGGCAGATAGTGAATTGAGGATGGTGCCAGCAATGTGTACACATGTTCTTGTGGCTCTCTCAAGCTTTGCCTTTGTAGAAACTTAAACTGCAAAGGACAAGTAGTGGACAGGACAATGTGAGCTTCAATATGGAATGGGACTGGGATGAGGAACTGGATGAGAAACTAGATGAGGAGATGGACTAGGAGCTGAAGGAGGAGTTGAGAGCTGCCAACCTTTTAATCCAGGTGACAGTTCAGTAAATTCAGGCAAAAGCTGGGACCATGGAAGAGCAACCATGGAAACTGAAAGCCAGCCTGAAGTCAAGATGAAAAGATCTCTCCTCAGGTACTTAGTACTGACTGAGAAAATCATGATTTACTGTGGCCTGGGCTGGGAGCGGGGGGAGGGGGAACTTTGTACTCTGTACATCTCTTAAAGATGATTGTGTCATGGCTAATTGGATACTTATCTCCAACCAATAAGAAAGAAGGCTCTTTGACTGAGAGATTGAGACAATGTAACCTAGGGATGGAGAACTTTGACCTTTGTACTTTGTTTCCCTTAAGGAGACTGTGCTCCTTAAAGACAATTGAGTTAAGGACTTACTGAATGATATCTTTTGCTTAAAACTATGAGGCCATTTTAGTGATAAGTTGTTAAGTTATAACATTGTGAAAGCTGTACTTCAGCTTCTGTGGATGTTTTGCTTTAATTTACTGCTGAATATATAGAGTTCACTATATTAAGTGATAAGAACCTTAGAGCTATTCACAGCAGCAGTCCTCTGGAAAGCTCCTTGTGCTTGGCTTTACAGGTGGATGGGGAGATATAAAAGAGGGCAGACTGGGGAAAGGGGTATTCAGTATGCCTGTCATCTTGGGTTGGGGGGTAGAGGAGAGATGGGGAGAAAATTTGTAACTCAAAATCTTGTGGAAATGGATGTTGAAAACTAAAAATAAATAACTAAACTGATTACCACAAAGTAAAAAAATTTTTAAAAAGGAAAATAACACCTTAAAAAAATAGACTAACTCAAAGGCAAAAGAAGCCCAAACAGTCAGTGATGAGAATGCATTGAAAAGCTGAATTGGTCAAATGGAAAAGGAAGTCCAAAAACTCAGTGAAGAAAATAATTCCTTCAAAATTAGAATGGGGCAAATGGAAACTAATGGAATTATGAGAAAACAAGTTATTATAAAACACATGCCAAAACATGAAAAAATAGAAGGCAATGTAAAATATTTCATTAGGAAAAAAACCACTGACCTGGAAAATAGATCCAGGAGAGTTAATTGAAACATTTATTAGACAATCTGAAATCCATGATCACAAAAAAAAAAAAAAAGCCTAGACATCATCTTCCAAGAAATGATCAAAAAAAACTGGCCTTAAGATATAGCTGACAATGGAGTACAGAAATTCATCTTGCACTATAAGAAGGTAAAGTGGAAGGAGGGAAGAGGGGAGAGAGGGTGATGGAAGAGAGGGAAGACTGGGGGAAAGGGTAATCAGTATGCTTGCCATCTTGGCATGTGGAATAGGGGAGACATGGGGAGAAAATTTGTAACTCAAAATCTTGTAGAAATGAATGTGAAAAGTAAATATAAATTTAAAAATGCCAAAAAAAGAGACATAATGCTTAGATATGTAGATATATCAATCAACTGCATAGTGAAGATAATTAAAATTCTGAGAGGTGATCACTAAGAGAGAGAATATAGAGAGAAAGGGTAAGAGAAGGTGGAGAACAAACAATTGAGTACATCCAATGCTAATGAATGTAACATAGACGAAAATTTGGCAAAAGCAATGAAATAGAACAAGGGAGTAGGAGTAAGATGAGAAGAGAGTAGTTTTAGAAAAGTATGATGTGGAGAGAGTGTCTTGGGGGCAAATCTACAGTGCTAAATAATACAGATGGAGGTATATGAACACAGAGGTGGTAGAGGGCAAAACCGGTGAATTGGGACAAAGCTCTCCGCTTCTGGAAGCAGAGATCTACTGTGGCAAAGAGCTCAAAATTCAAATAATTGACTGGCACCATGAGCAAGCAAAGGAAGCAAAGCAAGCACAGCAATCCAACTTTAGATTCCTTTTTAGGGGACAAAAATAATCAAAGTATGGAATGGGAAGGAGACAACACAGTCAGAACTCTCCCACCAAAAGCTTCTAAGAAAAATATAAATCAGTTAAACGCCATGGAGAAGCTCAAGAAAGATTTTGAAAATCAAGTAAGAGGAATGGAGGAAAAATTGGGAAGAGAAATGAGAACGATGCAAGAAAATCATGAAAGGAGAGTCAACAACCTCACTGAAGAAAATAACACCTTAAAAAACAGACTAACTCAAATGGCAAAAGAGGCCAAGAAAGCCAATGAGGAAAAGAATGCCTTAAAAAGCCACACTTGCCAGATGGAAAAATAATTTCAAAAGCTCACTGAAGAGAATAATTCCTTAAGAATTAAATTGGAGCAAATGGAAGCAAATAACTTTAGAAAGAAATCAAGATACTACTAAACAAATGCAAACAACTGAAAAAATGGAAGGCAATGTGAAATATCTCATTGGAAAAACCACTGACCTGGAAAATAGATCCAGGAGAGACAATTTAAAAATTATTAGATTACCTTAAGGCCATGATCAAAAAAAGAGCCTAGAAATCATCATTCAAGAAATTCTCAAGGAAAATTGCCCTGATATTTTAGAACCAGAGGGTAAAATAAAACATGAAAGACTTCACCAATCTCCTCATCAAAAAGATCCTCAAAAGAAAACTGCTAGGAAAATTTTAGCCAGGATCCAAAATTCCCAGAAAAAGGAGAAAATATTACAAGCTGCCAAGAAGAAAGAATTTGAATATTGTGGAAGCACAATCAGGATTAACACAGGATCTAGCAGCTTCTTCATTAAGGGATCAAAGGGCTTGGAATATGATATTCCAGAGAACAAAGGAGCTAGGATTAAAACCAAGAGTCATCTACCTAGCAAAACTGAGTATAATTTTTCAGTGGAAAATATGGTAATTCAATGAGAAGGAGGACTTTCAAGCATTCTTGATGAAAAAACCTGAGCTGAATAGAATATTTGAAATTCAAATACAGGCAAAGAACAGAAATATGAGAAGGTCAACAGGGAAAAGAAATCATAAGGAACTTATCAAAGTTGAACTATTTATATACCTACATGGAAAACAATAATTGTAATTTATGAAAATTTTCTCACTATGAAGATAGTTGAAGGGAATATATATGTGTGTATACATATATATATATATATACATATATATATGTGTGTGTGTGTGTGTGTGGGTGTGTGTATGAATGTATGCATACATATATGTCTATATAGGAGGGTATGTATGCATATGAATACATATGTGAGTATGTGTATATATGTGTACAGGTATAAAGGGCACAAGATCAATTGAATAGGAAAGGATGATATGTAAAGGTGAAATTGAGAGGTGAGAGAAGATTATAATGAGAGGAGATGGGGAGAGACAAAATGGGGAAAATTATCTCATATGGAAGAGGCAAGGGATAACTGTTACAATGAAGGGGAAGAACAGGAAGACAAAAGAGAATGGGTCAACCTTACTCTCATTGAACTTGGCCTGGGTAGGGATTGACATACACTCTGATTTGGGTATCTTGCCCTATAGGAGAATATGGGGAAAGTGGATCAGAGGGTGTATGACAGAGGTGAGGGCACTTTGCTGGGGAGGGTTGTTAGGAGTACACACTTTTGTAAAGGGATAGGGACAAAGTAGAGAATAGAACAAGTGTCGGGGATAGGATGGAGGGAAATATATTCAGTCTTTCACAACACATGCCTAATGGAAATGTTTTGTGTAACTATACATGTACAGCCTATATGGAATTACTTATCTTCCCAGTAAGGGTGGGAGACAAGGGAGGAAGGGAAAGAATCTGGAATTTAAAGTTTTGAAATCAAATGTCTAAAAAAATTATTATTGCTGTTATTTTTATTATTTACATGCAACTGGGAAATAAATATACAGGGACTTGGGTACGGTGATCCATCTTGCCCTACCAGAAAGTCAGAGTTGGAATGGGGAGCATATAGGAGAGAGCAGATTGGGGGAGGGGTTATTCAGTGGGATCACTGTTTTGGGGTGGTGGGTAAGGGGAAAGACGTGAAGAAAATTTGTAACTCAAAATCTTGTGGAAATGAATGATGTAAACTAAAAGTAAACACAATTGTTTATTTAAAAAAAATAAAAATTGTTGTGAGAATATCTTACTTCTAATATTTAAACCATACTAATTCTATGGCCTAACTCTATAAATAGAACTTTGACAACATCTAAAAGGCTGTAAACATCTGTTTTAACCTTAATTTAAATGTCTAGACTGTCCATCAATGAGCTAACGTTGGTGAAATTGTCTACCTACTCCTGAGCAGACTGATTGCTTAGAAGATTGAGAAGTATAACAGAATAAGGTAACAGAATAAGCAAGCAACCCTCTGATTCTACTGAGTTGACTAAAAGCATAATACTTGGAATCAGTCCTTGTAATGTTTATGGGAATTTGAAGACCTCGTCTACCCTTAATAGGTCAAATGTAATCATATGGAGCCCATGGTGGGAGGAGCTTGCAGAAAGCATGGAACAAGAAGGGTGGAGCAGGAACAAGCTACGCAAATCACAAGCAGATTAGGGAGAAGGCAGAGCTAAGGCAGAGAAACTAGCATGTGTAAGAGAGGGGCATTTTGGATTAAGGGAGTTGTAATGGTACCAGGAATTTGAAGATCTTCCCCGTCCCTTAATAAGACTAAATGAATTTGAGGACTTTCCAGGATTTGAAATTATACTCTCTCCCCTAATAGGCTGAATGTGCTCACATGAAGCCTGTGGTGGGAGGAGTTTGCTGAAGAGTGGAGCGGAGCCCAACAGGAGAAGCTTGCTTAGGGGAGATTTGTTTTTTAGGAAGGCCTACACATTGTTGCTTTGTAATTAGGCAGTAGGTCATGAGGGCTGTGATGTTCTCTGATCATGGAAAAGGCTATATATACCTCTGAGGTGAAGTTTTTCTTTAGGGTTCACTCATGGAAAGAACTGTGTGATTAGACCAGATGAGACTCTGGGCAGCTGTTGAGCTGCCAAGTTTTGAAAAGCCAGATGTTGATGCTTCTCTCTCTGGTAACTAACTATGTAGGTATGTGATAGTCAGACAGCTAGAAGCCCAGTCTGTTGGTCTGCTGAATTGTGTTATTTTTCTCTTTCTGTATTTTTTGTCTGCTTGTAACTTTTGGATGCTGACTTTCCCCCCTAAACTAGGTAAATGATATATGTTTGATTAAAGTAAGATTTTTAATGCTTTTTGAGTGGCTTTCCTTTAGAAAAGCAGATCAGAGAACATGTGATAGTAGCCATCCTAGCTATCATATGGTGCTTGCTGCTACAGGAACCTCTTTTGTTTTGAAGGCCTGACGGGGGAAGGCTTAGGGATGTCAGTGCTCACTGCGTTGATAATGTGTACCAACTTCTTGGTTGCTAATGAGGTATTTGGCTTTGTGGTGTTAGGCTATGGCTTTCTGATGTTTGAATAAATCTTTTAGTTCTCTCTTCCATGGGGAGAGTCTGTTACATTTTGTGATTCAGAGCTACATCTGAATATTCATAACTGCTGTGTGTGCTGTGAATATCACATTGACATTGTAGTCATTTAATTGGTCCACCATGCATCTTAAATCACTTATGTATGAGTGACACCTAAAGTTCTTTCCCAAGCCTTATTATCTTCACTATTTAATCTTTTATTGGTCATGAGGTCAGATCCCCTGGGTTCAGTTACCATTTATATGCACATTTCTATTAAATATTCAACAAAACATAAAACCCTTGAGGCAGGGATCACCTTAATTTTTGCCCCCTTAATTCCTACCTAATTGACAAATAATAACCCTTTAATAATCAGATGGAATTAATGGATGAAATCACTATCAAACTCATATATATTCAATGTGTATCCTAAATTGTTTCCTTATCAATAACTTTCTGTTCAACGGAAATTTCTTCAACATATGCACAAATTGGAAGTTATCACCTTTCATCCTAGACCAGCCTCCCACTCAAACTTGCCTATTTCAATTGAGTGTGAAAACATTCTTCTGGTCACCTAGACCAATCTCAAAAACATGTTTTGTTATTCCTAATCATTCACCCTTTTTCAATAAGTTGAATTTCTAATCTTACCTCTTAATTAGTACCCCTCATCTCTACAACACATTCTCCCCATAGGTAACAAAGTGGTCTAACTTAGATATCACTCCCATGCTCAAACATGTTTCATCCTCCATTCCCTCTAAAATAAAAAAACGGTAAATTCTGGCACTTCATGTGCTGCAGAAGCTATTCTTTTTTAAAAAATAAATTTATTTATTTTCTTGTTTACATCACTCATTTCCACGAGATTTTGAGTTACACATTTTCTCCCCATCTTTCCCCTCCCCAACAGCTTAAAAGTCCTATATAGACATATATACATGTATATGTATATATATATATATATATATATATATATATATATATATATATATATATGTATGTATGTATGTATGTATGTATGTATGTATATATACATTTGTATTCCCTTCACCTATCCTCATACTGAGAAAAGTTTCATAAGTTACAGTTATCGTTTCTCCATGTTGGCATGTAAGTAGTTCAACTTGGATAAGTTCCTTTTGATTTCCTTTCCATGTTTACCTTCTCATACTTCTTGTGTTTGAATATCAAATTTTCTTTTCAGTTCTGGTTTTTTCAGCAAGAATGCTTGAAAGTCCTCCACCTCACTGAATGACCATATTTTTCACTGGAACACTTTACTCAATTTTGCTGGGTAGGTGATTCTTGGTTTTAATCCTAGCTCACTTGATCTCTGGAATATCTTATTGCTGGCCCTTCTATCCCTTAATATAGAAGCTGCAAGATCCTGGGTTATCTTAATTGTGTTTCCACAGTATTCAAATTGTTTCTTCTTGGCAGCTTGTAATATTTCCTTGATCTGGGGACTCTGGACCCCAGTTATAACATTCCTAGGAATTTTATTTTGGGGATCACTTTCAAGAGGTCATTGAAGAATTCTTTCAAGTTCTATTTTGACCTCTGCTTCCAAAACATCAGGGCAATTTTCCTTGAGAATTTCTTCAAGGATGCTTTCTAAATTCTTTTTTGGATCATGGCTTTCAGGTAGTCCAATAATTTTTAAATTGTCTCCCCTGGATTTATTTTCCAGGTCAGTGGTTTTTCCAAGGAGACATTTCACATTGCCTACTATTTTTTCACTTGTTTGGTTCTGTTTAATAGTATCTTGATTTCTCATAAAGTCATTTGCTTCCCTTTGTTCCACTCTAATTCTGAAGGAATTATTTTCTTCAGAAAGCTTTTGAGACTCTTTTTCCTTCTGGCAAATTCGAATTTTTAAGACATTCTTCTCCTCATTGGCTTTTTGTGCCTCTTTTGCCATTTGAGTTAATCTATTTTTTAAGGTGTTATTTTCTTCAGTCAGGTTGTTGACTCTCTTTTCATGATTTTCTTGCATCATTCTCATTTCTCTTCCCAATTTTTCCTCCACTTCTCTCATTTGGTTTTCAAAATCCTTCTTAAGCTGATCTATGGCTTGTAGGATGTCTACATATTTCTTGGAAGCTTTTGACGCGGGAGTCCTGACTGTGTTGTCTTCTTCCCATTCCATGCTTTGATCCTTTTTTGTCTCCAAAGAAGGAATCTAGAGTTCGATTGCTGCTCTTACTTTGCTTCCTTTGCCTGCTCATGTTGTTGCCTGTCAGTTACTTGACTTTTTAGCTCTTTGGAACTCTGCTTCCAGAGAGGAAAGCTCTCTCCCAAATTTCCATGGTTTTTGCAGCTGCCAGAGCTATTAGGAGGCCGCTGCAGCCCCCACCAGCTTTGGCTCACTGAAAACGCACCCCAGGACCACCACTCAAGACTTCAATCGGGATCCAGGCTGCAGCGATGCAAGGACACATAGCCTCTGAATGATTGCTTGGCCCCCCTGCAGTCTGCAGGCTGGGAGGTTCTGAAGCAGCCACGTGGAAGTAGCAGCTAGGCCTGCTGCTTCTGCCACTTCCTTGTCCTGGAGGCAATTTGGCCAGACAGCTTTTTTCCCCAAAATTTAACTGAGTTCCACTGACCTTTCACTTTGTCCTTGTTTATTATGGCTTGATAATTCTGGAAACTGCCACGGCTGCCACTGATCCACTATTTTGAAGGCTTCAGCTGTGTCTCATTCTGGCTACCTGGGGGCTGCAGCCACAGTTTCAGGCTGGGCTGGTTTTGGCTCCCAGCATGCTTCCACGAGCCCTTCCTACCCAGCCACTTTCAGCAGGAGATGGGTTTTTTCTGTATTTTTGTGAATTTTGGAGCTCTAAAATTTGTTTAGAGTCATATTCTATGGGTATTTGAGGTGGCTATGTGGAAGCTGCAGAACCTTTTGGCTTCTACAATGCCATTTGGCTCCACTTCCCTCTCTAGCTATTCTTCCAGAAATACTTCATACTTCAGCCACTGTATTTGATAAACACACACACACACACACACACACACACACACACACACACACACAAGCACACACACACACACATTCACTAACTCCCTTACCTTTCAGAAAAATTTCATTCCATTTCTCTCCCTGCATTGAGCTGTATAAGTTACTTAATATTCTGGGCCTCAGTTTGTCATCTACAAAATGAGAGTGTTGGACAACATGACCACTAAGATTTCCACCTAAATCCTATTCTCCTATTATTCCAATTCCATACCTTTGCATGCACACTGCTGTAGTTCAAGAAAAAAAAAGTTCCTATTTTCTGGTCCTGTTTTCCCCTGTCATCTGAGATGCACATTCCTTAATGATATTTCCAAATCCTTCTAGGAGAACAATTCTTTTCTCCCCTCTCCATTTCCCCAAACCGCTTCTCTCTTACTATGTAGAAATGCTATACTTGGTATATTTCTGGTCAGAAAATTCTAGATACTGAAGGACTAGTTATTATCTCCTGGGACATCAGGAGTAGGATCTCAAGCAGACTTTCCTGAAAAAAAAATAATAATCTCTTCTTTTCCTCTTCAAACATAAAACCAGTTCTTTTCTAGGGCTGATCTTTAAATTCAAGATGATCTGGGACTTTCCTTCACCTTTACACTATCCCAAATTTCATGAATCAAAGACCCAAGACTTCCACATCATGTTTGCACTACCTTTTTTTGGTTGTTTTTGCCATTCACTATGTCTGAAGTGGTCTGATGATAGATATCTCATTTCTTTATTCTTCCTGGTTTCTTTCTACTCTTGCTTTGAAAGTTTCACTCCCTGACCCTGTGTGAAGGTAATTGGCAGGCTATCTAGTTTGAAGGTTCAAAGTTGCACTGAGATGAGAGGGTTGTTTCGTTTAGGTGAGATCTTTCAAGTCCTAGTGCTAATACAGGTTAGGGTGCTTTGTCAGTAACCATCCCTTGTGTTCTATATGGAGACATGACCTTGGGTGTTTCCAGTTAGCTACATGGCCTCTGTCTTAAGAATGTCTCTCAAATATCCCAAATTACTTAACTGATTGTTTTCATCACTGACTAGATCTCAAAATTATTCTTTAAAGTCACTTTGGTGCCATCAATGGCATCTTCTGTATCTTGGATATGTTTCTCCCTCTCCTGTACCTCTTAGAAACCTTAAGTTCCTTCAGGTATCAGGTCCTATGCAAATACTTTCCAAATCCCCCCTAATTTTTTTTTTATCTACACCCTTTTTCAATTATTGAATATTTATATACTATAACAATATCATATGCCTCTAGAATGTATTGGTTTGAAAATAAATGTTATATTTCCATTTTGACTTTTCCATGAACTAGGCTGGTAAATCTTGGGCAAGACATTTCACCTCCTTAGATTTTAGTTTCAACATGTTTAAAATGTTTGACTAACCCCAGACTTCTGTGTCAGAGAGCTAAGAAAAAAGAAAATATTAAACTTTCTTGGAATGAGAATATTAAACAAGAAATTATATATGGAAAAAAATCATGTTTTTCATTATGTAATCTAGAGGTGAACTGACCTACAGAATTTTTACTCTGTGATGTATATTGTTCATAATCATTAACATCTTTCCTCATAAAATAGTTAAGCAATATTTTAGCAAATTTAAAGTACAACTAAGATCATTGTTAACATACTATAACTGGGGGTTTAGGCATACCATAAAATGTCCCAACATTTATCTGAAGCAGGTTGATTAAACTATTTCTAGGTACTATTGAAGTATTTACAATTCAAAGGCATTGAAGGTCCAATCCCTTTTCATGCTGCACTCACGTTAATCTTGAAACTCTTCTAATCTTAGTTATGTTACCTGGACTAAGGATTATCTACTCACAGGCAATAATATACGCATTGTGACATATTTGGCAGCATTTTATCTTGTGTTATTATAAGATAGTCAGATTTTCAGTAAAATGTCATAGCAATGAACTTTAGGGTCTTTAAGTTCCTGCCACTTCTCAACTGTGGCTAACTGTACAGAGTTAAAAATTAAGGATTCACGTATTGTGTGTGTGTGTGTGTGTGTGTGTGTACATGAATATAATTCTATTTCTAGTTGAATTATCTACAGTGTCATCTGTAGAAACATAAAGAAAGAGTAACTAAAGAAGAATTATTTATGTAAGAATCCTCTGGGACCTCTTTGATGAAATACTTTGGATTCACTCACTACAATCTACGACTTTAAATTTCATTACAGTGTTTTACTTCACCAATTAGTTGTAAATGCTTCTATTATTCTTTATGACCATGGAATACATTTCTGTAGTACCAGACTTAGGTTGTTTGTTTTTTGTCTTTATACTGAGATTAGAAGGCTTCAGAATTCCAGTCTCTGACTTTTCAGACCATGGATTTTCTTATATTTTAACTCTTTAAAGAACTTTAATATTGTTTCTAAATAAGCACTATATTAAGTGATTGTTGAGCACCTAGGCAGACAGAGTAATTTTCTGGGGGTGAATAATACATTACCTCTTCCATCAAGGAACAGACAAGAAAGAACTATATAGTTTAGAAATGCAATAAGACTTAGAGGTTATTTAATTAAATTCTCTCATTTTAGAAATGAGAAAACTCAGAGTCTGAGACATTTAGTTACTAAAAGGAAGTCATGCAGGAAATAAATGACAAGGCTGAGATTTGGGTCTTGGTCTTCATACACACAATCCCTATACAGGTCTGTATGATATACCACATTATTTTTCCTGCACATAGGTTTATATTTTCACAAATCACCAAGAGCAAAAATGATTATACAGAAGATATAAAGTTTTTATTAGTTCAGAAAATAAAGTTATCAATCTGGAGGGACAGGTAAATAAAGAGATAGATGGATGAATAGATAAATTCCAAATGAGGTGGGTTTTGGAGAATGAATAGGAAGTCAATAAGTGCAAAGATGATAGAATGAACATTTTTGTGATGTGGATTAACCCAGCCTACAGAAATCACACATTTTTTCCTATGGGTATTTCACTTCACATGGTCTCCTTTAATTTTTTCAGTTCTTAAGGTTAGTTAAAGCTCACCACTTAGCATTCTTTTTTTTTTTTACTTTGAACATCACGTTCTAATTTATATTTAATGATTTTCATTTTATCTGTAAACTTTTTTATTCATTTATTATGATCAGATATTAAGTCAGAAAATCAGACACCTATCCCTCCCTCAGGAAGAACAAATTAACAAATAAACAAACACAAAAAAAGGAATCAAGATACGCAATCCTTTCCTTCTATGTTTTTCCCAGTAGAATTGCTATCTGTAGAATAAATTATATTATTCTATAATTGTTAAAAATCCCTCTTGTCTAAAATGATTTGCTTTACTCTTTACTCTCCGCTTCTTGGACCAGTATAATTGACATGTCAATGACTCTTAATATAGGAATCAGTCCTGCAAACCACAGAATTATTGCAACAGGTTCATATCATGAAATGGCAAACTATGATAAATAAACAAATATGTGTCCTATTGACTGAGGAATA
The DNA here is from genome assembly GCA_028627135.1 of Pseudochirops cupreus. Taxonomy (NCBI): domain Eukaryota; kingdom Metazoa; phylum Chordata; class Mammalia; order Diprotodontia; family Pseudocheiridae; genus Pseudochirops; species Pseudochirops cupreus. The sequence goes on from CM053580.1 coordinate 249,063,513, forward strand.
CATCTCAAGAATGTAGCATTATTTTTCAAATGTGGGTAGACACTCATGATTAACACAATACAAAAGCACTTCAAAGCTTTACTAAATTCTTAACAATGTTTCATCATTATTTCTTTTCTTGATCAACAGATGTGAAAAAAATAATTTCTGACATAGAGATTTTTCAAAATATTTTTCGTAATAAGCAGGACATAATAGGAAAAAATGGAAATGGCAATGGAATAATATTTTTACTTCTACTTATTAAAATATTAAAGGTGAAGCAAGAGGATCTTTGTAATTATTTGATTTTGTATATAATTCTCTCACATTAACAATAACAAAATCAGCATGATTTTAATGTGTGTAGTATAGCAATCTCATGGAGATGTTTTATCAAATCTGGAAAAATATGAAATTGAGCAAAAATGTCGCAATGAAGTAGCATGTTAGTTAATGTAACCTTTGAATGGAATTGATTAAAAAAAACACTTGTGTTTTTTTTTAATTAATGGTTATAACAAACTGAGTTTTTAAAATGTTGATAAAAAAGGATCTTAGTATCATAAAATAGAGCTGATAGTGACTTAGATGCTATCCAATCCACTTCTCTTATTTTATATGCAACCAGATTCTTGAAACACATTTGTGTAATATTCTCTAACTGACTCTTCACCATCTGAAACTGGATGGTTCCATAGGCATCACAAATATCGCACATTTTCTATGTGTTGACATTTTCCTAAGTGCAGAGGTTACAAAAACAAGGTAACAATACTGTCTGTACCCTTAAGAAGGTTACATTCTAGTAGGAGAAGAAAACTGTTTTAAAAAGGCCATAGGTGGTAGAGAGGTACCTATACAGGTGCAAAGCAACCACAGTGAAGAGTAAGGCAGGAGAGAAATGAAGAACCTTGGTAGAGGCTGACTACTAAATATTCTGAGTCTATGAGCCCTGCCTTTAAAGTTGGTGAAGGGTTGAGATAGAGAGATCCTGATCTTCTGACTTAGATCTTCAGGAAGGAAAATGTGATTACAAATTATATTTAGGGAGAAGTCCCCAAAAAAGAGACACATAAAAGAAGAACCAGCTCTTTCTTGATTGTGCTTCTCTTTCCAACTTACTCTATTAGAGACATCAGAGAATTTCCTCTTGGGTGAGGTCTGTGACTTTCTCCTGGTTGACCTGATGCATCTCACTACAAGAGGAAGAGTTCATTTATATGGTAGCTGGCAAATTCTCATCTGTATAACTTCCCTGGTTTGCATTTGTTCTTTGCTTGGATAAATGGGTTTCTTTGCTATTCACTATGTATAATTTTTGTATACCTGCAATTTGGTATTAATTGAGTCCAGCCTTTGAAATATATTTTGGGATACTCTTTCCCGTTCATGGGATAGTAGTGAAGAGGTCAGATTATTATTATTTTTTTCTCCAAATGCCCATAAATTGGGGAATGATTGAACATGTTGTGGTATAAAATTGTCCTTGAATATTATTGTGCTATAAGGAATGATGAAGAAGATGGTTTTAGAAAAATCTGAGAAAATGTATGTCACTGATACAAAGTGAAGTGAGCAGAACCAGAAAATACATCATACACAGTTGTATTAATATTGTAATATGCTACTCTGATCAAGTTAATGATCCAAGACAATTCCAAAGGATGAGAGAGAGAGAGAGAGAGAGAGAGAGAGAGAGAGAGAGAGAGAGAATGTTGATAAACTCAGTACAGACTGAAGCATAATTTTTCGCTTTTTTTTTTCTTTTCTTTTTCCAGCTTGGCTAATATATATATTTTTCATTTCTTCACATGTATCACTGATATCATATTGCTTGCTTTCTCAGTGGGTAGGGAAGAGGTTAAGGGGAGGTAGATAATTTTGAATGTAATTATTAATGTTAAATAAAATATTTCCCAAAGATTAATGGGATTTAAGAAATTTTGGGAGTAATTTATACCTTTTTACTTTCTCTCTGCTGGCAGCTAGGTGGCACATTGGATAGGGTGGTGAACTTGGGGTCAGGAAGATTCTTCTTCATGAGTTCAAATCTGGTGTCAGACACTTACTAACTGTGTAACCCCAGGAAAGTAATTTAATGTTGTTTGCCTCAGTTTCCTCGTGTATAAAATAAACTAGAGAAGGAAATGGCAAACCCCTGCAATATCATTGCTAAGAGAACCCCAGTTGGGGTTGCAAAATTTGAACATAACTGAAATGATTAAATAATAACAACACATTCTCTGAGAGAACAGAAAAATGACTAAACTCATGACCTAATCTCCTGCTTCCAACCTGACAGGAATCAGTCTCCTTTGTTGTTATAATTTGCTCTCTGATCTTGAAGAGGATGAATGACATTAGAAGATGGATATCTTGATTTCCACTTAAAATGAATTTGTGTAATGCAAAGCTCTGCAATATCATTGGTCTTGCTCTCTCTTCCAGTTATCAGGGTGCAGTGGCAAGACATTGGTTGAGGTGATTGGTGATGGCCCAGGTGCAGTAGTTGACTTTGACCTTTCTAAATTAAGGACTTTCCCAGGTCTGTTTGTCTGAGGGAAGGACCATTCAATGACTAAGAGCTTGGGAAGTATGAGGCAACAGACCCAATTTACCATTATAAAGATGTTAGCCTGTAGTTTCTTTGTTCTTCTTTCAAGAAGAATATCGCGACATCAGGGAAGTGATGACATATCTTACATTTGACTTTGATTTTAGTTTGTACAGCCCCAACTGTTCAAACTCACCAGCATCATTTTCTCCTGTACAATCTGGGTCCAGTGACCAGGTATTCTTCAAGATGACTGGAGATGGCCCAGGATACAGTAGGAGACCTTGGTACTTTTAAAGTCTTTTCAGGTTGTCGCTTTGAGGGAGGCAATGTCCATTCAATGAGTAGGCCTCTTTAAGAAGTGAGCAAAGAGATGGTCCCTTTAATTACAAAAAGAAAGAATCACACTGGGAGAGGAAGACCCACAGGCTTGCTGGCCAAAAGAGAAACAGTTACTCTTTACATTTACTCTGAGTCAGCAGGGCCCAATAAATAACTATTAATTGGTGGTTGGGCAGGGACCTATCGTTGCCCAATTCAAGAGACAGAGTGAATTGGGCTTAAGACATAATCTTGGAGAAAGAAATCCCGTCAGTAAATGCCAAGTTAAGGAGGTAGGTTACAGCTCTCAAAATGTACATTGCTTTAGGCAGAACACCTGGAGTGGAGAGGAGAGGAGGATGGGAGTGAAGGGGAGGAAAGGGCTTCCCTTTAGAATTTCTATCCCTAACATTAAACAATTGCTATTCACACTCATTCTAATCCATCAAAACCTAAACAATGAGTCTCAGAGATTGATCTGGGGCTATTATTGGCCATTTAAAGAAAGTTAAAATTATTTGAGTCTATAGGTTTAGTCAAATAGCTCCATTTAAAATAGCTTTTTGAAAACCTGTTTTCAGGAGCTATATTTCAAAAAATTAAAAATGAATACTGCACAGAGCAGCAAGTAAATTGTCCTAGCTTTAAATTTAAAAAGTTAATAAAACAGTTAATCTAAAACTTTTTCCTAAGAAAATAATACATTCACTGCTTCACAAAAATATATCCAAAAGAGCAGTAAGCTTAAACTTAGACCATAATAACAGTGAGGCACATGTGTAAGAAATTTGTGTATCAAGATTTAACTCACATAATTTTTTCAATTCTTTCTGTTAGAGATCTCATGCAAAACCCTTGATGTTGTTATTCATTCTCCAAAGACAACACAAGGGTGATGTCTTGACTTACATGTGAATTGGATTTGAGTGAGGAAGAGCTGCACAAAGATGTCAGCCTTGCTCTTTTCCTCTCTTGTGAAGTCATCAGAATCCAGCGACAAGACAAAAGTCAATATGATTGGATGGGGCAGAGCCAAGATGGTGGAGTAAAAGGAGAACATGGCTTGAGCTCCTGCTCCAACTATCACCAATACTTGTAAAAAAAGTGACTCTAAACAAATTGTAGAGCTACAGAACCCACAAAATGACAAAAACAAACAAATCTCCTTCTGAAGGAAGCCTGGAATGCCAACAGGAAGGATCTATTGCACCAGGCTGGGAGCCAAGCACAGTCTTGCATGAGCAGAGGTGGCCCAGACTCGCAGCCCAGACTAGCTGGAGCAGACTCCAGGAGAATGAATCAGGGGCAGTTGTGGTGATTTTCAGACTTCTCAAACCATAAATGCCAAAGAGAAAGTAAAAGGTAAGCCAGGAACTCTGTTGGAACTGGGAGAGAGTAGAGTGTGGTCTGGCTCCTGACCCCAGGGTGACAGAGGTGGTGGTGGTTTGGCAGCAACAACTAGCATGGCTGCCACTGGAGGATTTGACTTGCAGATAATAGGGGGATCAAGAAAATAATTCAGAGGGTAATGACTCTTGCTTTAACCTACCTGGATCTGGGTCACAGCCCTGGGTGGCAGTCCTGGGGTGAGGAACACTAGTGTAACAGACCTTGTGGCTGTAGAGAGAGTGCCCTCCTCATAGCTCTGACAAGAGCTCTTAAAACAGTTACAAAAACTGCAGATATTTGGGACACAGCTCTTTCCACTCTGGAAGCAAAGTTCTACTATGGCTCAAACACCAAGTAATTTGCTGGCAAGATGAGCAAACAGAGCAAGTAAAATAGGACCATACCATCTTTTTGGGGGGAAAAAGAGGATCAAAAAGACAACAAAGTCAGAACTCCTGCATCAAAAGCTTCCAAGAAAAACATGAACTGATTATGGGCCATGGAAGAGTACAAGAAGGATTTTGAAAATCAAGTAAGGGAAGTAAAGGAAAAATTGGTAAGAGAAATGAGAATAATGCAAGAAAATAATGAAAAGTGAGTCAACAGTATGCTAAAGGAGACCCCAAAAATACTGAAGAAAACACTACCTTAAAAAAATAGAATAACTCAACTGGCAAAAGAGACTCAGAAAGCCAATGAGGAGAATTATGTCTTAAGAAGTAGCATTGGCCAGATGGAAAAGAAATTTCAAAAACTCTCTGAAAAGAATAATTCCTTCAAAATTAGATTCGATCAAATGGAAGATAATGACTTCATGAGAAATCAAGATACTGTAAAGCAAATACAAACAAATGAAAAAAAAAAGAAGGCAATGTCAAATATTTCATTGGAAAAAACCACTAACCTGGAAAATAGATCCAGGAGAGATAATTTAAAAATTATTGGACTACCTGAAAGCTATGATAAAAGAAGAGTCTAGAAATCACTCTTCCAGAAATTCTCAAGAAAAATTGCCATGATATTCTAGAACCAGAGGGCATAACAGAAATTGAAAGAATTCACCAATTGCCTCTTGAAAAAGATCCCAAAAAGAAAACTCCTACAAATATTAAAATCAACTTCCACAGTTCTCATGTCAAGGAGAAACTATTGCAAGCAGTCAGGATGAAAACAAATGGAGTATTATGGAAAGACAGTCATGATAACAAGATCTATCAGTTTCTATATTAAGGGATTAAAGAGAACAGATATGTAATTCTGGAGGGCAAAGGAGCTAGGTTTAAAACCAAGAATCACCTACCCAGCAAAACTGAGTATAATACTTGTGCGGAAAATAAAGTCATTCAATGAAATAGAGAACTTTCAAGCATTCATGATGAAAAAAACTGAGGTGAACAGAAAAATTGACTTTCAAATAACAGAAGGAAGAGAAGCATGAGAAGGTAAACAGGAAAAACAAAATCATAAGGAACTTATTAAAGTTGAACTATTTATATTCCTGCAGGGAAAGATGTTGAGGGTTAGGTCTGAGGGGCCTACCATGGGCATGAATCCAGGCCAAGGACCAACTTGAGTCTCTTTCCTTCAACCCAGGCCCAGTATGTCAGGATGTTGACTCACACCCACGTTACTCATCCCCCTTGCAAAGGAGGCTTGGAACATTCTGGCTGTCTCTGAAACCCTGGTGGCATGAGCAATGTAGATAAAGTACTTATGCAGGAGATAAGAAAGCAAGGAAGTGTCGCACTGGAGTAGTCTCCTGCAAAGTTGCAAGTTAGGTGCTTCATGTAGCAAACTATGTGAAGTTTCCTATGAGAAAGTATGATATCAGTGCTTTAGCTACAGTTTATAAACCCTAACCCTCAGGTTTGAGACTTGATTAGCATGCATGCAATAAACATGTAAATATTTCTAATCTCTGTCTGGTCCAGGAATCTTCATTCCTTCCTGCTCTCACATTTTGGTTGGTGCTGCAAGGTGCAGGCCATATATTCCTACATGGAAAGACATGAATTGTAACTCCTAAGATTTTTCTCAGTATGAGAATAGTTGAAGGGAATATAAATATGAAGGGATGATGTTTAAAAAATAAAATGAAGAGTTGAGAGAGGAATGCATTGGCAGAAGGAGAAAGGAAAAGATAGAATAGGGTAAATTATCTCATATAAAAGAGGCAAGAGAAAGCTGTTACAATGGAGGAGAAGAGCAGGAAGGTGAAAGGAGATGAGTCAACCTTACTCTCACTGAATTTGGCATAAGGAGGGAACAACATACATACCAAATTGGGTATTTTACCCTAAAGGAAAGTGGGGGGGAGGGGATAAGAGGGAAGATGATAGAAGGGAGGGCAGATTTGGGAAGATGGTGGTTAGAAGCAAAGACTTTTGAAAAGGGACAGGGTCAAAGGACAAGATAGAATAAATGGAGGGCGGAATAGAGTAGAGGGAAATATAGTTAGTCTTTCACAATACAGCGACTCTAGAAATGTTTTATATAACTACACATGTACAACCTATATTGAACTGCTTGTCTTCCCAGTGGAGGTGGGTGCAGAGAGAAGAACGAAAAGATTCTGGAAATCAAAATTTTGAAAACAACAGTTAAAAAAATTGTTTTTTACATGCAACTGGGAAATAAGATATATAGGCACTGGGATATAGAAATCCATCTTCCCCTACTAGAAAGTTGAGGGGCTGCGAGTATATAAGGGAGAACAGATCAGGGGAAGGGGTATTCAGTAGGCTATCTTGGGGTGGAGAGTAAGGGAGAGAAGGGGAGAAAATTTGTAAGTCAAAATCTTGTGGAAATGAATGGTGAAAACTAAAAATAATTTTTTTTAAAGTCAATATGGCTGGCAATGGCCCAGGATGCAGTGTGTCACCTTGGTATCAGTCCCCTCTGTCGTCAGATGGGTACAGGAAAGTGTTTATATTCATGCCTTCTTACAAGTCAAGCCTATGCCTATGTGGAAACAAAGTATACATGAGCAACACGCACTCCTCAGATATGTTAGGAGGAGTAAGATTAGAGTAATTAGGTGATTTGCCCACATTCACATTGACTGTAAATGGCAAAGAAATTGTGATTCCAATCAATCATGTGTGTTTATAAGCATTCTTTGATGAAATGTCATATGGTGTATATGATCCTTAAACCCAATACATAATTCCAATAATTATTAAAACAAAATGTTTTCTCCCCATAACATTTCACATGGATATTTTATTTTCATTTTTTTTAATCTTCTTTGGAAGTGGCAGTAGCCATTGTAACATGTTTTCCATAATCTCTATCCTAGCCACTGTTTTATAACTAATGCTGTTTAAATAAGTTAATAGGAGATCCTATTGAATGGAATTCCATGTGATACATTTTTTTAAAGTGAAGAATCTTCTCTGTAAACACTTTCAAATTTACCTGTTTAAGAAAAATCATTTTCTATAAATGGACTTTATTAGAAGAGGTCAGAGTACTATTCTTCATGAGTTTTAAATGAAGAAATTAATAGGAAAAACAAAAGCTTTTTTTAAAATAACTTTTAAAAATGTATCAAAGAGTTAAAAAACCTAAGGATGATTCAGAACAAAGGGATATGACTTCAAAGTAGACTGTTGATTTAGATGTATTCCTCATTAAGATTCATAGGAATCATGTGGTTCCAACACTGCTGTGCTTTGAACATTTAGATTGTGCGATAGGATACTCAAACTGTCTTAAAGACAGAATATATAGAAATATGGCATCTCAACTCTTTTTGTCTTAGTATTAGAGAGAAAGTATCCCTCAACCAAAAGGAATCATTTTTATAATCTAACAGCTGGTCTCTGCTGCCATTCCATCATCGGCAAAGGAAAGCTTAGGAATAAGAAGCTAATTCCTAGAGAACAACCCTAAATCACTCCCTTAAATAGTACTGAAGATCTCCTACATGGATTTTCTGCAGCATGAGCAGTTAAAAAGAAAGCTTGTGTAAATATGTGTGTTATTTAGAAACTCTGAATAGTACCTAGTGGATGATTTTTAATGGTGGAGATAGAGGTACTGGAACGAGGTACCCTAAAATTTGATCTAGTTATTTGATAAGCTGTAAGGGGAATCCTTATTTCATAAATTATTAAGCTATGACCCAGAGAAGTAAATGATTTGGCCAAGGTTACCTATGAGTCAGTGGGATTTAAATTAAATTTGAGTGAAAATGCAGAAACTATTTCATTCCCTCATATTGCTTCTTCTGATTTTGTCCTTTAAAACAGCTCTTTTTTGTTTGTTTTTTGCTTTTGTTTGAAGGGGGGAGGCAGGGCAATTGGTGTTAAGTGACTTGCCCAAGGTCACTCTGCTAGAACGTGCTAAATGTCTGAGGCCAGATTTGAACTCAGGTCCTCCTGACTCCAAGGCCAGTGCTTTATTCACTGTGCCACCTAGCTGCCCCTCTTTAAAACAGTTCTACTCCAAAACAAGTCAACACACTAGTAAACTGTATATTTCAGACACACTCATTCCTATCTTTTATTTGTATTTCACCACAGTTGAATTTCTATTACGTTTCTATTAATAATTTAATAAATTATTCAGTATCTACTATGTGTCAACCACTATGCTAAGTGCTGGGGATACAAATAAGTAAAAGGCCCTGTCCTTAAAGAGATTACAATCTAGTGGGGAAAGACAACACAGTAGGTTAGGGGGAGCTAATCCAATTTTGAAAATCACAAATATTTTCATATAAATAAAATGTTATAATTTTTTTACCCATAATGAATCTTGAACTAGTACATATTTGAAATAATAAATGCTGCCCCGTGTAATGAGTGAGTTACACACTAAAAAGAATTGCTGTATACAACCCTCTATTTGTGAGAGAATTTTCACAATTTAGATATTCATAACTTGTGGGTTACCAGCAATAGGCCTCTAGATTTTTGTTTATAGTCTCTTCCTAACATTTTCTTTTCAAACAGTAGACTTATAAATGAAAAAAAAAAAAAGAAATCAATTGAGAGTCAGAAGGGTTTAATTTAAGACATGACTCTAGCAAAGTCTAACTGTGTGTCCCTGGGGTAGTTATTTAACTTCAGAGGTAACGTAGTGTTGAGCAGAAAATCTTTAAGAAGCCTGGAATAGAAGATAGTGAACTGGACCTCAAGTCATCAAGACATAAGGTTTGCTCCTGCCTCACACACTGCCTGTCTGTGGGAACCTGGCCAGGATAATTTGGCCAACTCCATCTTTCATATCAGTGTGTCTTTATCTTCTACTTATCATCTCTTCTTCTTAGGTTGTATTTAGGATTCTACTTGGAATTTCTGCTAAGATATCAACTGATAGCTAAGATGTCCATGGGAAAGGATATAAAGCATGACTCTTCAAAAGGATTTTTAGAATGTGCTTAGAGAACTTTTAAAATCCAAAAAGGTTTCAATAATAAAGCAGGATTGGTAAGTGTTACAATTAGTATTTTGGGTCAGATCATTCACACATCTTCATCCACTTACACCAAAAATCCCCCATTAAATCACAAACCTAGAGTTTGAGGTTGTTTCGAGGGTCAGTTCCTTGTGCATTAAAAACAAAATTTTGCACACAGTATAAATTCTGAATAACTTATCACTGAGGATTTTACAAATATTTATATACTAAAGGAATCAAACAAGTCACGTTAATAATTATGCACATCATCTTCATTTAGATACTTTGCTTAAAAATTTGTAACTTAAATTAAGCTAGAGGCATCTAGTGGTTCAGAAGACAGAGTAATGAACGTGACATCAGGAAAATACGACTGTACATATAACTTCGTTTACTAGCTTTGTGACATTGGTCAAGTCATTTACCCTCTACTTGCTTCAGTTTCCTTAATTTGAAATAGAGTTAATAATAACACATACCATTCAGGTTTGCCATGTGGATAAGATGAAGCAATATTTCTGAAGCACTTATCAAAAAGTCCAGTGCACAAGATGATGATGATGATGGTAGTGGTGGTGGTGGGTCTATTGACAACACATGTTGAGAGAAGAAATGGTTGTGGGGGATCTTTGTTAAACATTCTATTTACATAAATGGGCACTTTTTTTCAACGTTAAGTTTACATAAAGCAACAAATTGTTGTTCTCTGATAGCTTATGTTGTACTCTTCATAAAACATTCCCTGATTATTCTGTGCCAACTTCTAAATAGTGGCCCACTGCTTTGCCTTCCATTTCATAATTCTTTACTAATCCTAGGCATTTGCATATATTGTAAATCTTCAGCTTGGCCATGGCATAGCATTCTATTTGTCCTTTCATATATAACTATGTCCTCCTCATCTTACATGTGAATTAATAATAATTATTATAATAGAAGTAGCTTTAATATAGTGTTTTAAGGTATGCAAAGAAATTTAGAGATATCTATTTTCATCCTTACAACACTAACCTGTGAGGTAGAGGGTATTATTATCCCCATTTTATATATGAAGAAACTGAAGCAGATGGAAGTTTAAAGTTTTATCTTGCAGGCCTCAGACACTTAACACTTACTAGCTGTGTGACCTTGAGCAAGTCACTTAACCCCAATTGCCCTGCCCTTCTCCCACCAAAAAACAAAAAACAAAAAAAGAAACCAAAGCAAAAAAAAAAATAGGTTTACCTTAGGTTACAACAAGTAAACATTAGAGGCTGTATTAGAACTCATTTCTTTATATCATTCATCATCTAACTCCCTCTCTCTCTAAGACAGTGGTTCTCAACCTTCCTAATGCAGTGACCCTTTAATACAGTCCTTCATGTTGTGGTGACCCCCAACCATAAAATTATTTTCGTTGCTACTTCATAACTGTAATTTTGCTACTGTTATGAATTGTAATGTCAATATCTGATATGAAGGATGTATTTTGATTGTTATAAATTGAACACAACCCACAGGTTGAGAACCACTGTTCTAAGATCATATTCATCAAATTTAAACACTACAATCACTCTTTGCCTCTTATCCATGAGGAACAGGTGCCCTGAAATAGCAAAGCTACAGAAATCGCAAATAACAAATAACTGTAAGTAATGTCTTCTGACTGGATAATAAAATCTGATTAATTCTCAGTTTTATAAGCTGTTTAACTAAATTAGTTGATTCTAATCAATGGAAAAAATCATTTGTACTTTGATATTCCTTACCTTCTATATCTAATTTAGTTCCCTATCACCTTCAGGGGCATAGTTATTTGTAATGTATGTTTATTTTATTTTTCTTTATTCTGTGGGAGAAAAAGTGACCATTTAGTCATAAATCATTGGTAGTTTTGTCAGTTAACAGAGTAACTGGTCAACTGGAGAAACTTTGGGGCTCATCAGTTCATTTTGCAGTAATTTCCTGAATTATTTTTAGCTTCCTATTTCTAGTAGAAAATTATTGACACAACTAAATACATGCATTAAGCCAGAGTTAAGGGCTAATTGCTGATAAATTATTTTAGCATTGTACAGCACATTATTTTAGCAGTTGCTACAGCCAATTCTCTAATTATATAGCTATTTTTTCATGATTTGTCTATCATCTGCAGTTTTGATTAATCAAATTTCCCTTTTGTGTTATGTATGATACATTTTAGTGACCTCAGAAAATGGTTTAAATATAATTTAGACATTTTTCTACATATACTTGAATGAAACAATGAAGAACTTCCCTATAGAATTTTATTGGTTTTCTATGATTTGATTTTACTGTATTTTAATATTCTTCTTTTTTTGTAGTGCCTCTGATGTTATTCATCAATTCAGCTATGCTCTAATGCTCCGTTGTGCTTTATAGGTGTCTTTGGTTCTCAAAGATTATGACAAAGGCGAACTTTGATAGGTGCTACCAAGTTGGAAGATTTTCAAGGATGTTAGATCCAGCTATGGAGTGAATTCTGTCATGTCAAGAGTAAGCTATTTAAGTTTGGAAGGGCTCCAAAACAAAACAAAACAAAATGATTGGCAGGTAATGGATATATTTTAGCCAAACAATTCCTGAATAACATCTTTTTAAAGTGTATGGGGATATTGATCTGCATGGATGAAAAGAGTAATCTACATTAATGAAATCACAGGTCCATGAATTATGGAAGCTTTACAAAATAATTACAAACCTCATTCCTATGGCAGAAGTACAAAATGGACAACTTAAAAATCTTGAATGTGGATTGCTTTAGATGCAGTTCCTTGAATTTTATCTGTGATCAATGCAATTGATCTTTTTTTTTGGTCCCCTCCTACCTTATAATGGTAATATTATCCTTTCATTTATTATTATCACATTGATTAAAAACTACAGTTTTCTGACAGTGCATGGTTTGTTTTTTTTTTGTTTATGTTAAGATATGACTCACTGGTTAGATACTGATGTTCTGAGAATATGTACTTTTATAAGAAAAGTATATTTGATTTTCATTTTGGTGACTCATTTACTTTCCATTTTGCAAACTATTCATATGAATTCACAATTCCAACTTAATTTCAACATAGTCATAGCTGACTTTTAAACAAATGTTTAAGTAAATATCTAAAGAAACTTCCATCTTATCTTGAAGATCTATGAAAACAGACTTAAAACATAATAGCAAGCTGGACATTTCCAGTAGGATCATTCCAGTATAGATCCCCCACCATCAGTGCTGAGTGGCATTAATATTAATTATTAGTATACTAATTTATTCTATATGCATGTAAATATGCATATATACACAAATATATACATATATACCCATACATATGTTTATATATGTGTGTATATGTAAAGTTTTATATGTATTTGTGTGTGTGTGTGTGTGTGTGTAAACACAATTGCCATTAGAGCTCTTAAAGGTCAAAGATTATATTTACTTAGAAACCTCTATTTTGTATTCCTAGAGCTTAGTGCAGAATTGGAAAAGAGAAAAAGATAATAAATGTCTGCTAGTTTTTTACTAGAATATCTTGTCAAGAGGGGATATAGAATATCATTATTCATTTCTCTACCATGGAGAAAGAAGTCCTTCATGAACAAAAATAGCAAAAGTTTGACCATGATCAAGAGAGGATAATAATTCCCATGTAAATTCAAGGTTCTTTTCTATAAAGAACTTCAAACATTTTGAATCACTTTTCCAATAACTACAATAATACAAGGTGAAGGAAGGAAGCAATAAAGAACGAATGAGAGTGGGAATCTGATAGATTAGAACCACAAATAGAAAGTTCAGTAGAACTAGAATGAAAAAAGGGAAGGCGTAGGTCAGATATCTAGGTCAGATAATTAGAATGTTCACCTCCCAGAGTGGTTCCAAAGTCTATCACATTATCACTATCAAAGTTTTATGTAATGATTTTACATCCATGGGTAAAGAAAGCATTCTAGAGTCTGTGAATAACAGGTTTTGCCAGCCCAAGATGATTACAGATGTCACCAGAAAGTATGATACTTGTGTTCATTATATGCAAATAAAAATGCTACCAAAATATATTTTAAATTTGGTGGACTTAAGAACTGATAAATCATTGGAACATATCTGCATTTACTTCTTAGTTTGGTAGGAAGTGGCAAGCATATTACCAATATATTGGTGATGACTGAACTATTCACAAAATATAAATAGGTATAACCAACTGGAGCAAAAATGCTTCCAGAGCCATTAAAGTTTCATTGGAAAAGTAATTTTGGGTGCATGGATTTTTTGTCAGCATCCATTTTGACCAAGGTACAGAAATTGTGAATAAACTACACAGAGATATTTGATTAGCATCAGGAGGTCCAGAACAATATTTCACCATGATCAGAATATGTATTCTGAATTCTTCAACTGTATACTATTGAACATATTAGGGTCAATGACACCAGAATTGTGGTCTCAGTGGAGGCAGCATGTGACTTTTTTAATCACTTACTATAAAGCCAAGTATGAACAGCTTTCCAGAGGAATGCTGCTATGAACAACTTTAAGGTTCTGATCACATAGTATAGTAAATTTTCTATTTATTCAGTAGTAAACTAAAGCAAAACATTCACAGAAATCAAAGTACAGCAACAACAATGTTATAACATAACAACTTATCACTAAAGAGGCCATATAGTTTTCACCAAAGTGGCCCCATAGTCTTAAACAAAAGATATCATTCAAGAAGTCCTTAACTCAATCATCCTTAAGAAGCAAGCCTCCTAAAGGGACACAAAGGTCAAAGTTCTCCACTCCTAGGTCACATTGTCTTAATCTCTGTCAAAAAGCATTCCTTCTTCTTGATTTGAAATTAGTTTCCAATCATATTTAACTCAATCATCCTTAGGAGGTACAAGGTACAGAATACAAAGTTCTCCCATCCCTAGGCCACAGTAAATCATGATCTTCTCAGTCAGCACTAAGTAGCCAAGGAGAGTTCTTTTTTTTTTTTTTCATCTTGACTCAAGGCTGGCTCTCAGATTTCATGGTTCCTCTTCCATGGTTCCAGCTTTTGCCTGATTTTACCCAACTGTCACCTGGATTTAAAGGTAGGAAGCTATCAACTCCTCATGTAGCCTGTTGGCCAATTCCTTGTCCAGTGCCCATTCCATACTGAAGCTCACAGTGTCCAGTCCACCTCAAGTCCTTCACAGTTTCAGTTTCTGGAAAGACAAAGCTTAGTAGAGCCAAAACAACATTCATATTCATTGCCAGCACCATCATCAGTTCACTTTCTGCCTGGGAAACCACTACAGGCCCACAAACAAGGTCTGAGAACTCAACACAAATCATCTATATACTCCCATGACCTCCAAATTTCTCCTCTAGTATTTCTGTAAACAGACAACAACAACAAAAAATCCTCTTTTGGGGCTTCCAGTAAGGTCCCAAGGTTTCTGTATAAAGTATTACAAAAATCAACACAGACAGAAGAGACAAGCAGAGTTGAGTGCCACCACCACAAGCATTCCCTTCTCAATCCTGCTCTCTCTTGGCTTGGGCTTCTCCTTATATGTGGTGATTAGCTCCTCGCTGTTCCTGTCTTTGGCAAGTCCCTCTCACTGTGGATTTGACAAGTCCTATTTCTTAGCAAAGACTTGATAGAATCAAGGGAAAGACTTAAAAGAAACTTGAACTAAAACGAGGTGCTAAATAATTAAATAACTGAAACAAGGCACTAAGTACTTCTTTGCTCACTATTACATGCACATGCAATTCTACCAGGATTGAAACCACTATCTTTCTACTCCATCTACTGATATTTCATCATGAACCACAACTACCTGTTGATTTGTGCTTTGGATACTCCAAAGATGAAGATTGCTCAGATATGCATGATTAATATATCACTCAGTTCAGAGATAACCTGAAAGAAGCTTATCACCTGGTTACAACTTCAGCCTAAAAATGCTTTGAAATAAATGAGAATATGATGTTCAAGTTCATTGTTAAGACCTTTCAAGAAAGTAATTATGTTTTCCTGAGATATCTTGGTGTGTCAACAGGCCATACGAGTTAGGCAACCATTTGGAAACTATTTCATGTACAGTTGTGGAGAGATTAGGCTATTTTCTACTTTTCTTAAGTGTCCCCAGAGGTTGGAATGAATCCTGCACATATAATTGACTACAATTATTTATTGCAAATTAGTGTTAGTTTAACTCCATGGTGGGTAGAAGAGAGTGGTGGACATTGACCTCAGCAGACTCTATCCAGAAAAAACAAAAACAAACGAACAAACAAAACAAAACACTGACTTCTAATATGCTGGACAATGGTACCAGGAGATATTTCTAGGAAAGAAGACTATGCCTTGAATTTCTAAAACAGCCCAAATCATAGAAGAAGCCTAAATTCAGAGCCAATGCTTAAGTATTTCATGGGTAGACTTCTCTAGCATATAGCCAAACCCTTCCTATCCTAGTAATGTGTACTAGTCATCCTGGGATTTCTCTAAGTTTAGGTTTAGGTAAACAAGATTATAGCTTTATTAAGGATTATGATAATCAAATCATATCAAAAGTCCCTGTTCTACAGTCAGAAAGGACAGAAGTTTATGGGAAAGCTAGAATGATTCAACTAGTAGCAAGACTACATTTTAAAGTAGCAAGCAAGATTTGTCAAGTTATTACACACTTAATGATATACTAGTGCTTATGTTTATGCAAGTCATGTGCACCTTGCATATAATTACTTTTGTTTATTGAAATGTGCATTATAAGGTCATGAGTCTATTACCTTTTTATCATTTGCTATTTGTTTATTTGCACATATGTAGATATTTTACAAATTGTATTATTTTGTAAATCTAATAATTCTATTATTGCTTTAATTTTGTCTTATGTTAAGCATATTTATTTGTGTTACAGAGAAGTACATGTTTTACTATGACATGTAGCTCCCATATATTCTGCTTAGAACTGAGAACTGCAGTTACCAAAGCAACCTACAAATTTGTACTTGGCATTGAGCTCCAGGTATTAAATGATTGATGATGGTATCCTAAGGTGATTATCTTGGACAATTAGTAAGAAGTCCTTGCTCTTTGAAGAGATGTTGTTTATTTGGTCTTGTTTCTTCACTCTATTTTATTTTAGCATACAATGGAGATACAGCATGTAACTAAGGATTTCTCTCCTCTTTTAAATTATTTAGAATTTTTTTCAAAAGTTGTTTACTGGCTAAAAAGATCACCTGAATTTCACTCTGAGGGGGCGCTTTTGCTATAGTGTGATGGAGTTTGGGAGTTGGGGAGAAAATTGTGGATAATAATACCAAATTCAACTGATTGGGGACCCATGTCCCAGCTTCGGAATTCAACATGTTACCTGAGGGCTGAGACTATTTTGTTAATTTTGATCATAATCTATATTTTTAAGCTTTAAAGCTTTGGAGAGAAATGAACAACATAGCAATGGGACTTTTATTGGAGAGTGAAATACACACAAACTGATATCATTCTCAGGCAGGCAGGCAGGTTACTTTTTTGAGGAGGTTTGAAGTTTGAATTTTTCTCTACTCTCAAGTAAAAGAAAGTCACACCCGCTTCTTATACCCAGTGGGTGGGGTTAGCTGTGAAACATTCTCTCCATCCTATTTTATTTTTCTCCTCAGTAACATCTGCTGGACATTTCATATATTCAATAATTATGAATTGCATTGAAGACATAAATTTAAAAAATATATAAATTCAAGAAAATGGAGCAATTATCTCAGTTTCATCTAAAGGACAAATATGGTATTTTTTTTCCCCTAAATGGAAGGAAATATTTGTACATACATACATACATACATACACACGTGTGTGTGTATATATATATATATATGTATATATACATACATATATATACACATACACACATAGATATACATATACATATATGTATCTTTAAAGGGACACATTACATTGCCATAGTCATTATACTAGCAGAATATGAGTATTGATATTAAGAAGCAAGATGGTACTAAGTATATAAAACTGTCCTTGGAGTTAAGATGACCATGGTTCAGTTCCTATTTCTAGCACAACCTGACTATGTTTGCCTTAGAAGATAATTCATCTTCTTGGTTGCAACTATGACAAGTAGTTATAAAACTAAATTAACTGTATTGGTAGAGGAAGTTTCCTCATTAGACATTTCCGGTAGCAACAAATTCATTATTTCCCTATATCCATGAATTATCTTATTTAATTCAGTCTTCTGTAGCCCCTACATTCTCACAAATCTTCATTCTTTTCCTGTTTACTGGAGGCTTCTCTGTGTCCTGCAATCACATCCATATTTCATTCATCCTTCAAAAAAGAGGAGAAAAAAACGAAATTGATTAATTCATCTATTCCCTTTAGATTATCATCTATCTATCTTATGCTTGAAAAATGCTTTTTGATTGACTCACTACCACTCCCCCCAAAAAATATCCTTGAATAAATTGATGTATGTGTACACATACACACACATATTTGTAACTGTTGATACGAATGTCAAATTAAATAGTCAATACAACAAAATTGATGTCTTTAATGAGGGCAAGTGAGTTGCAGCACTGGGTGCCACACATCAAGTGCTGGAGTGCCCAATGAGCTGGGAACAGGGTTTATGTAGGGTACTAGGACTGAAGGAATGGCTAAGCTACAGGTGGGGGGACCTGGGTGTCCCATAGCTTTAAAAGGTAAGTTGTTTTACATAAGAGATAAGAATGACTTTTATTTTTAAAATTTTTTCCTCTTTTTTTCAGGATTTGTTAATTTTAAGTTTTCAACATTCATTCCCACATTTTGAGTTCCAAATTTTCTCTTCATTTTTTCCCTACCCCTCAGCCTCAGGATGGCAAGCTTCCACCAAGGACTAACTCTTTTTATAGAAAAAATAAATCTTGCAAAGATCTGGAAGTAAGGGACCAGTAAGCTGGGGTGACTGGGAGGTAACAGAGAAAGATCTGTAAGGGCTTGGCCTACAAGTAGAATTCTGGGGACCTGGGCCAAGTCAAAAGGAAGGGGTCTAGATGGAATTAAAGGTGGGAAGGGTCTCGAGGCCATCCAGACAATGAAGTACTGGGCTGGGTCAGTGGTAACAGAGAATTGGAGATTTGGGTATAGGCCACAAAGAAAAGATTAGTCAGATGGGGCAATACCTAAGACAAATTCCAGAAACTTGAACATGTGGGAAAGTTCAAGGAAAGCTCGGGGTGGGGAGGATTTCTGAGGTCAGTACCTTGTCACTACTACCATTGATAATAACAATAATAATAATAATAATAATAGAATTTGTTATCATTATTTTACATTTAGCAATTCCAGTAGTGTCCAACTTTTTGTAATCCCAAGTTCAGGGCACAGTTTGTTTGCTGGGCCTTAGCTCTGGAAAATAGCATGTCCCCTAATAGTAAGAGATGAATAAAAAGAGATGGTTGGTCTTGGATGCTGACATAATTATCCCTCAATCTCTTCTAACTCTTTAAAAGTGGTTGTCTTGAAATATTTTATTTTCATATTCCTTATTAATCTCTCTATTTAGTTCTATTCTATTTGAGGGAACTGAAGAAACAGAAGGTTACGTGATTTGTCCAAGGTCACGCAGCTAATAAATGTTTGAGTCTGAATATAACCCCAGGCCAAGTCATCTGATCTGCTAGTTGCCAATATGTAACTGGAAAAAAAGTTTCTATATTTTCATGGAGAAATCTTGAATATTTCAAAATAAAATACATAACTATAAAATTACATTATCTTGTAAATGACTAAGAAGCATCAAGATTATTACCAAAAAAAAGTAAGTATCATATACTGGACAACTTGATCACATGCTTTTGAGGTCAGGGCAGTCAACTTAGTCTAAAGGTGACACTTCTCATTATCTATTCTTCTTATTGTGTTGACATCTTTATATAAGAATCCCATAGATATTTGATAATTTTTGTCTAGTACCTAGATCCTGACAGGTCCATGAAATTGCATTTAAGCAAAGAGACATTTGCACACATTCACACATGGAAGAATAAACTTAGCCTCCTACTTGTTTTGGAACTGTCATTCCCTAGAAAATCCAACATTTAACAGTAGCTTTTAAATATGTGGCAAGTTTTACCCAGTCCAGGTGTGTAATCGCAGTGATTTCTCTATGCCCCAAATGTATTCATTTCCCTGGTAGATAAAGTTGCTAATACATAAAACATTTAGTAATTTACATGACTTTTTCATTGAACAGATATTAATAGCTCATGTGGAATCAGGTATAAAGATATTGTAACATGCATATCATAAAATAAGGGGAATTTTGAACAATTCAAGATTCTCATTTATTGTACAAATGCATTATATAAGGAATTTATAAGATGCAGACTTTAAGAACACTTCAGAGAATTATTCTCCTGCCTTGATATTGTTGTTTTAAGCTTTATTAAAAGACTGTATCATTTATTTGATTTCCATTTTTTAAAAATCAGATATTCTATCATGGATATGATACTGTCTGTTAGAAATAAAAGAGAAAAATTATAATTTAAAAGTAATAATTCAACACTAGTGTAGAGTATTCAACTTGGGATTGAAAAGGAATGTGATTGTTTGCAAGTTAAAAGAATGTCTTCAAATGGAAAAGCCATATGGATAGTCACACACACATACACATACGACTAAAAGAAAGAAAATCTCAAGCATGATTAATAAGAGGACTAGGGAATATCTAATAAAGATTTCTTATGAATACAGAAATAGCCAATGGGTCTGCTAAAACAAGAAAGAGTAATGCATCACAGATGGTTCTGAAAAAAAGAAGTCGCTTATTTTATGTTTAAATTGAAATTCTGATATTGGGACCATAGGAGAACCATGAAGACTTCTATTCATTTCCAAATTTGTCAAGAAAAAAACTGGACATTTGATTAGAAAATTAATACATTTCAGTTACTGTCCATCTTTTGTTTGGAATATACAAAATTGATAGCAATTTTTTTTTTACTTAAGTTAAAAATGAAAAAAAAATTGTATCAAAGAAAAATAATCCCACATGAAAGAGACTGCTTATTCCCAACTTTAAGTGGCAAAAAAACCCAACAGTTACATAAACAATCTCTTAACCTCATGCCTCTCATTTTCACATATTCGAGACTCCAAACATGTGAGAAAAGGCATCTTAATCTTTCCCATGAAAGATATATCATTTGGTGAATAGAGATGATCTTTGAGTCAGGAAGACCTAAAATTAAGTGATGTCTGATCCGTAATATCTATGTGATCTTCGAAAAGTCACTTAACTTCTCTATAACTCACTCAATTCCCTATGATTATGTTACAAATAAGTTACTGGAGTATAGTTGTTAAGGAAGTTTCTATACTGGAATTTCTTCAAATTAACAAAATCACAAGTCTAGAACTCCCCTTCCTTGCAAATTTTTTTTTCCTGTATTCTGGAATAGCCAATTTAATTTTAAATAATTTACATGATCAGAAAATGTGACTTCTTTTTCCTTCTTTTTGCCAAATTTAAATACCATGAAATGTTGTTCATCTGAAAAATTTAAGCCACAATTTAACTTAATCTTTTAAGCTTTCTTATAAATCAAGTCATTTCATAGACTCACTGGTTTTCTAATGTTTTAAAATATCTATGATTTTATTGTTGGAACACTTTTTCCTAAAGTATTTGCACATATAAAATAGAGGGTTTTTTTGATGTGAACATATGTAAAAACCCTAGCCATGTAATCAGTCTTCCCAGTCCTAATCTCATGCATTCTATTGATTTCCACAGAAATTTTGTATTACTAACCTAGAAAACTCGGCACTGTTTTTGCATTTTGGGAAAAAATAAATAAAACAAGCTTCATTTCATTTTAATAGGAATATGGAATCCAAATCTTACATATAGTCAACTTCCTTTTGAATGACTCAACATTTGATATATTCATTCATATTGCAGTAAATATGTGTGTGACTCTCATGTTTTCAAGAAAATCTTACCATAACTTTTACTTATGCTCATAACTGTGGCTCTTCTACACTACTGCTGTCACTATCATAAATACCAGTGAGGGTAGTCAAGGCAATAACAACTCCAGAATTTTATTTATTTATTTATGGATTTATTTGTATGTTTCCTTTTTTCTTTATTTATCTCTTGATAGGAGATACTCAACTCACCCTTGTTCATCAGTGAGCCACCGTACCCATGAGCCAAAAAGGCATAAAAACGTGATTTCTCTGTAAATAGAGTCAATTTTATTCTTTAGGCCCAATTTTATTCTTTATTCTTTATTCTTAGACATTATTCTAAGTACCCCTATTCTTTAGGGGTACTTCTACTTTTTTTTTTTAAATTTTAGGTCCTGAGAAAACAGCCACTTTTTATTTCCGTCCTGATGTGGGCCCTCTTGTAAGAAACATCTAATTATTCTTAAAACAATTAGTTACACTTTCTCAGTGTCTGCAGGTGACACAGGGATGGTAAAAATTAACAAAATCAACACCGTCTTCTATAGATTTAGGATAAATCATTATTTTCCCTAATCAAAAGGGCAAATAGCTCTGGATGAGGATGTTCCTTACTAACATGTCAGCTATTCTCAATGACTATTTACAAAGGAATTGCAATTCTACATTGCAGAAGGACTTTAAGTCAGACACTATTTTCCTTTTTGTATTATGCAAATTATAATTAAGTTGACATAATGACAAAGACCTAAAATCTTGTGATTTATTTTGGAAGGTAGGTCAAAGAAAAATGTCTGAAAAACCTAGATGTTTCTATCCTAAATAAGCTGGATTTGTTTATAATACACCATAAGGAGAGTGAAAAATCTCTTGAGAACATATTTCTTTTGTTACCCCAGAAGTACTATATATATGCTAATAAATTATGGTTTTGGATAAATGAATAGGTATGACTGTATGTATGCATAAAAATGTAAATATGTAGATATTTTGAAAATAATACGTGTAGTTAGTTTTATTTTTTCTAACCTTATGTTGTATAAAAGTATTTAATACCTTTTGTTAGCTTTGTGGCAGGCAATAAGAATATCCTGTTGAAGGCATCCAGAGTTTAAGAAAATTCACTTAGGTGATAATGTGACATCAGAAAGGGCCAATATGATATCTTCATTTAATCACTCAGCTTCCCAATTCCTTTGGGATATTATTAATTATATCTCAATCACCTAAGCTAAGATATTCAACAATTTTGTGGCAAGAGTAAGGTAATCCCAATTGAGACTCAACGTGTTATAGTAGTCTATTGTTCTATGAATTGATGCTTTCTGCTGTCTATGTAAAAGAAAAAATGTGATGATTAATCTGAGAAATAGCCAAAATTACTTAAAATTTATAATTTTTTGCATCATCATAATGTCAAAGTGATAAAAAATTGAATCATGTTATATGAGGTGCATGACATAAGTCTCTGGGGATCCAAACATAGAAAACTTGGCTGCCTTTTTCCCTGAATTTAAGCCAAGTCTTTGTTGGCTTATTTAGAAATGAAATTTTGGCACAACTCAGTACAGGTACAAATTCGTTTTTGCCAAGTTCTTCATATTTGTAAAGTTCAATGCAGTGTTGATATTTCATTTTCATTTGGGTTGACTTTCAAAGGTCATTATTTTAGGTATTAAATCTGCTTATTTTTCTAAGAAAGACAAGATATATTAAATGTTTTATTTTAGATGTCTTCTATTCCAATAACAATTAGAAAAAAGTAGCAACAACTGTGTTATTGAATGTTGTGCTATTGCTACCAAACATAGCTCTTTCCTTTCTCCCCAAAAGCTATCACATAACAAACAATGAAAGTTTTTTTTTCAAAAGTTCAACAGAAGCAATTAATCAGACCTGATATCATGTGTAGTGTTTTGCACCCTAAGAAATCAAATGATCTAATATTTTCCTCAAAAATTCCATTGATTTACCATTGCCAGTAGTTTAAATATGAACCTTTATCATATGTATTGTCATCATTTGTGTATCCTTAATGCCTTGACTATTGATGGAGTTCAGAAATGTTTGTTGAATAAATGTAATTGAATCATGACCGGGTTCTGCCATGGACATCAAGTCATATAATCATTTTGAATAAATTTTTAGCAATTGAACCTCATTATTTTACATTTTGCTTTTCCCCTGCAATTATTTTCTAAGTATGTGTCTTTCTCTTCTCTGTATAGATATTAATGAAATATATATTTTATTAGTACCTCTACTGGCACTATTTAGTTCATTTACCTATATTATTACATCTGGTTTTATATATGGATGACTCTAATCATTTTGAATACAATTCACATTTTACATCCCTCACAAAAATAATCTTAACTAATTCAGATTCACTTTTCACTTAATAATATCTAATTGAATACCATAGGTTTATTTTTGCATAAAATTCAATATATTTTCATGAGAGTGGGAGGGTAGTGTGCATTTAATCAAATAGTTACTCCTTTAATATTATTTATTTATATAATCATTATGTTATCTTACTCACTGTGCCTTTATGCTAAATAGGAAATTCTTTATAAAACAGACTTTACCTCTATGCAGCCCCTCAGAAACCATTATTTTGCTTTTAATGATTGATGATCCTGTTGCTAATGAATCCTCATCTCATAATTCATATAATCTGGTTATGAGGAATGACATTCCACAATTGGCTTATTATTATTATTAGCAACTCTCTAATGCTCTGATCATGAAGTATAATGTATTATAGCTATCTGTTTTTGTATCTAACCTTTCCTCCTATATTGTAAAACCTGTGATGTGAAGGAATTATCTGTATATATCAATAAAACTTTGTTTCTCCCTTGGTAGCTTATACTATTCTCTGCCCACTGTAGTGGTTTGATAAATATTCGTTGAATTGATGTATGAATAAAAAGAATGATATTTTTATGGGTGTAGTTCAGGCCACTGCTGAGAGAAGACTGGTCCTTACCTTAAAATGAAAAAAAAAATCATGATCCCTTTTTCATAGCTATAGCCATATACACAAAGTAACCCAAACAAAAAAAGAAATAAAGAAACAAAACAACAACGACAAAAGAATGTCCAGATTGTTATGAGGCTACACAATTTTGCAAGTAGAAATCAGTGTCTTTTTTTGTTTGTTCCAGGAATTCTGGAAACTAATTCAATTACAGTTTTCACTTTGTGAGTGGTTTACAGTTTTGTCCCTATGTGGGTACATGCGTTGTTGGTGAGAGAGAGGTCTTTGTTTAGAGGTTCTTAACCCTAACATCACTATCACTAATAGCAAATTGGTTTGCATTCACAGGAATAATTTAAAATTCTATTTTTATGCTTTTCTGTTATGACTGAGTACAACATTTCCTTGGAATATTTTCTAAAAGGT
This sequence comes from Pseudochirops cupreus, assembly GCA_028627135.1. NCBI lineage: Eukaryota > Metazoa > Chordata > Mammalia > Diprotodontia > Pseudocheiridae > Pseudochirops > Pseudochirops cupreus. The sequence continues at coordinate 249,088,531 of CM053580.1, forward strand.
GGGGGAAAACATAGTTTATTTTGAGTTACAAATTTTCTTCCCATCTTTACCCTATCCACCAGTCAAAAACAGTAATCCTATTTTTACCCCCTGCCCCAGTCTGCTTTGTCCTATATCCTCCCCATCACTTCTCTGACTTTTTGTTAGGGTGAGATAGATCTCCCTACTCCAGTGCCTATATATCTTATTTCTTAGTTGCATACACATAATGATAATAATAATAATAATAATAATAATATATATATATATACACATATACACATATATACATATATACACACAGACATATATGCATATATACATATATATATGTGTATATATATATATATATATATATATACACATACATGCATATATATGTAATTTGATTTTAAAACTTTAAATTCTGGATTCTTTTCCTTCTTCCCTCTTCCCCCACCCCCACTGGAAAGAAAAGGCATTCAATACAGGCCATATACGTGTAGTTATGCAAAACATCTCCACAACAGACATGTTGTGAAAGAATGACTATATTTCCCTCCATCCTATCTGGTCCCCTACATGTTCTGTTCTCTACTTCATCCCTGTCACCTTTACAAAAGTGTGTGCATCTAACAACTCCCACCTCCCACTTTGCCCTCCCCTCCATCATCCCTCCTGTCATCCCCCTCCCCCCTACTCTCCTTTGGGGCAAGATACCTAAAGTAGATTGTATGTCATTCCCTCCCTAAGCCAAATTCAATGAGAATAAGGTTGACCCATTCTCTTTTGCCTTCCTGTTCTTCCCCTCCATTGTAAGAGTTATCCCTTGCCTCTTCTATTGAGATAATTAACCCCATTCTGTCTCTCCCAGTCTCCTCTAATTATAGTCCTCTCCTACCTCTGTTTCACCCTTTAAATATCATCTCTTCCTATTCAATTGATTCTGTACACATATATACACACACTCACATATATATTCATATGCATACTTTCTTTCCTATATAGACATATGTGTAGGTATACATACATACATGCATACATATATATACACACACACAAACATATATGTATATGTATATATTCCATTCAACTATCCTCATACTGAGAAAAGTTTCATAACTTACAATTATCATTTTTCATGTTGGCATGTAAAAAGTCCGAGACTGATAAATTCCTTATGATTTCTTTTCCCTGTTTACCTGCTCAGGCTTGTCTTCCTTCTTTTATTTGAATGTCAAATTTCCTGTTATCTTCTGGTTGTTTTCATCAAGAATGCTTGAAAGTCCTCCACTTTATTGAATGACCGTATTTTCCCCTGAAACATTATACTCAGTTTTGCTAGGTGGGTGATTCTTGGTTTTATTCCCAGCTCCTTTGATCTCTGGAATATCATATTCCAAGCCCTTCGATCACTTAATGTAGAAGCTGCAAGATCCTGGGTTATCCTGATTGTGTTTCCACAATATCCACATTGTTTCTTCCTGGCATCTTCTAATATTTTCTCCTTTATCTGGGGACTCTAGAACCTGGCTATAACATTCCTAGGAATTTTCTTTTTGGAATCTTTTTTAAGAGGTGATTGGTGAATTCCTTCAATTTCCATTTTGCCCTCCGGTTCTAAGATATCTGGGCAATTTTTCTTGAGAATTTCTTGAAGGATGATTTCTAGGTTCTTTTTTGATCATAGCTTTCAGCTAGACCAGTAATTTTTAAATTGTGTCTCCTGGGTTTTTTTTTTCCAGGTCAGTGTTTTTTTCAATGAGATATTTCACATTACCTTCAATTTTTTCATTTGTTTGGATCTGTTTAAGAGTATTTTGATTTCTCATAAAGTCATCAGCTTCCATTTGCTCCACTCTAATTCTGAAGGAATTATTCTCTTCAGTGAGCTTTTGCAATTCTTTTTCCATCTGACAAGTTTGACTTTTTAAGGCATTCTTCTCCTCATTGATTTTTTTGGCCCTCTTTTGCCATTTGAGTTAGTCTATTATTTAAGGTGCTACTATCTTCAGTCAGATTTTTGACTCTCTCTTCATGATTTTCTTGCATCATTCTCATTTCTCTTCCCAAGTTTTCCTCTACTTCTTTTATTTGGTTTTCAAAATCCTTCCTAAGCTCTTCTTTGGCCATAACCAATTCATATTTTTCTTGGAAGCTTTTGGTGCAGGAGTTCTGACTGTGTTGTGTTCCTCCCTTCAGTGCTTTGATCCTTTTTGTCCCCAAGAAATGAATCTAAAGTTGGATTGCTGAGCTTGCTTTGCTTCCTTTGCCTGCTCATGTGGGCCAGTCAATTAACTTGACTTTTGGGCCACAGTAGAACTCTTCTTCCAGAGAGGAGAGTTTTGTCCCAAATCACTGAGGTTTTTGCAGCTGCCCGAGAGCTATTAGGAGGCCACCTACTCTACAGCCCCCACCAGCTTTGGCTTACTGGTAACACACCTAAGGTCCATAATCCATAACCACAATCATGATCCAGGTAGGTTAAGGCAAGAGCACTTAGCCTCTGAATAGTTGCTTGGCCCCCCTTCAATCTGTAGGCTGGGAGCTCTGAAGCAGCTATGTGGAGGCAGTTGTATAGCTGCCACTTCCCCTGCTTCTGGCTCTAGGGACAGAGGACCAGCTCAGACCAGCCCAAATTCAGCCAAGTTCCACTGATCTTCCACTTAATCCTTGCCCCTTATGAGTTGGTTATTCTGGAAACCACAACAGCTACTGGTTTTCTACTCCCCCTAATGCTCCAGCCATGGCTTGTCCTGGCTGTTCTTGGGCTAAAACCAAGGCTGGTCTCAGCTCCCAGTGTCTTGTGATGAACCCTTTAAGTCTGCCTGCCGGGCTGGCTTCAATGGGAGATTTGTTTCTCTGCCACTTTATGTGTTGTGGAACTCTAAAATTTGTTTAGAGTCATATTTTCTAGGTATTTGAGGTAGTTATGGGGGGAGCTGCAGAGTTTTCCTGCTTCTATGCTGCCATCTTCATTCAAATATATACTTTCTTGACCCTCACACCTTTTACTTAAAATATGTAGATCATAGGATTTAGACCTAGGAAGAATCCTTGAGAGATCTATTTTTTTCCTGCCATAGGAGAGAAAGAAAGAGGGAGAGAGAGACAGAGACAGAGACAGAGACAGAGACAGAGACAGAGAGAGACAGTGACAGAGAGAGAGAGACAAGAAACAGAGACACAGAGAGAGAGAAAGGCAGAGACACAGAGAGACACACATGCAGAGAGAGGCTGACAGAGAGAGAGAGAAAGAGAGAGAGAGAGAGAGAGAGAGAGAGAGAGGGAGAGAGACTTGCAGATTTTCATGTTCAAAGTTTGGTGGAGTTATAATTATACAATACAATGTATTATTTATCTCAACCATTTTGGAATAATTTCAATAGATATATTCAAATATTTTCAACCAAATTATCCTGATATTATTGCTCTGAAAAATATTGACATATTAATCCTACATTTAAGAAAAAAAGACTAAACTTCCTGGCAGCTTTCTCTCACTTAAGAGATGAGATGAGGGAGAGTTAGACATTTGAACTGTGCATCATTGGCAACAGTATTTCAAAATACTTTTTATGCTTTGATTCATATTCATCTGGTGTTTAAGCCTGTTGTGTTTGAGTAGTTGAAAGGATGGTATTATACATGATGAATGATGTTCTGCTTTAAGTGCTGGGAAAGTTATTGAGATGCTACACTTTGTATTGTCTCTGATGGACTTAAACAGATGATCTATGCAAAGTCTCTTGGAAAGCCAAGAAAACAATAAGCTAACTGCATGAAAAATCTTGTGTCAGCAAAAGAAGAAGAAAACAATTGGGCAGTAACCAATAGCAGCGAAAGTCTTGGCAAATCATCTAGAAAATTCTAACAATGAACTAGCATTCCAGGACAGAATATTTTAAAAGGGACACTTGAAAAATACAGAAAATAGAAAATAGAACATTAGAAAACAAGAAATAGCCCTGGATGGAGCCAAAGTTGTTTTGATATCAACATGCAGGATAACTCATTAGACAGATGTAACCATAAAGAAAATATTTATTGGAGTAAATCAGCTTGACCCTAAAACTAACCAAGTTAAAGTAAATTGTCTTCAGCCTATAATATGCATTAGTGATGTTTACAGATAAGCAAAGTTAGGGAAACTGAAGGACTAATATGGAAGGGACTGTGAATTTCATGAAGAATGTTCATTGCACTCAATATGCTAAGGAAGGGAAGAAAATTGATCCCAGAAAGCAAAAAACAAATTCAACAGCATATATAAAATCAGATGTTCAGAGATATCTATAGAAATTCTAGCCAATCTTGTGGGCACAGAGAAGGTTCAAAGCGATAATCAGGATTGCTTTTTGAATACCTCTAAATTTAAACAGCAATGGAAGGCGGGCAATATTGACAGAAGAAGCTATTTATTTTGTAACTTACTAAAGAAAGTATGTATTAATGAAGAATTTCCTACAAAATTCCATGGCTAGGCATATGATCATCCTGTTTAGAGAAACTAGGATCCCTTTCCTGTCACACAAGAGACTACTCTGAGCCTATTGAAAACTAAAAGGAAGTCACATCATCCATTCCCTTATGGTTAAAATCACACTTAGCTGTAAGCAGGGAAACCAAATGTGTAGAGTAGTCAAAAGTCTACATATCTATTCTCCTTCCTTTGCTGTTCAGGAGAGGGAAAGTAGATTTTCCCTTCCTAGGAGTAATGGAAGGGTTGGATGTATGTGTTCACTCAGTTTTATGTTCTAATAGAATAACTCAATGGTATGTACAATAGTTCCCCTGCATTTGAAGGGTAATTGTGCCTCTTTGTTTGAACACTGCTTATCCTTTTAAAAAAACATTCTCTCTATCTTTAGATGCTCTTAACTATCTTATACATCTATATACTTCTACCTTCCTTGGATTCTGTTTCCTTTGCTAGATCATCATGCATGTCCTAACCTCCGCTCCATTTATACATCCTGTGTTTCTTTATTGTCCCCTCTTCTCTTTCTATATTTTCCTCCTGGATAATTTCTTTAGTTTCTATGGTTTTAATGATCATATCCATTGCACATGACTCCAAATCTATATATTCATCCTGTATTTTCTCCTGAACACTGGTCTTATATTACTAATTCCTTTTTGAATGACTAACTATACCTTAGTGTAGGAATCTCAAATTGAATATATCTAAAACAGAACTCATATTTCCTCAAAAAAAAAAGTATCCATGAACTCCCCCCTTTTTATGGAAAACACCACTGAATTTCTAGTCACCTATCTATACAACTTTTGTTAATGTCTTTAACAGTTCTGTTTCCCTTAATCCCTACATCCAAATAGTTCTGAATTCTTAGTGAATCTACACCGACAATTTGGTTAACATTCATCTATTTAAAAAATAGTCTCTAATCTAGTTCAGGAACATATTTACACCTTGTATGGATTATTTCAGTAACTTTTAAGTTATGTTCCCTGACTCTAGCATCTTCTTTATCCAAACTCCTCCACAGAGCTGCCATTCCTAAAACAAAAATCTGGTCATGTCACCTCACTACTAAATATGCCCATTACCTTCCTATTGCTTCTAAAGTTAAAAAAAAATCCTTAGCCTGACATTTGAAATCTTCCACAATGTTTCTACCATGTAGTTTCTAGTTTAAATAATTGAATATTCTTCCCTTCACCCAGTTTATTTATTTGAACTGATTTTCTGGCCAATCTCCATATACCATTCTGTCTTCTGCCTTTGTGTATACAGTAGCCCATGCCTGTGAGGCAGTCCTTCTTCACCTCCACCTTTTAGAATCACTAACTTTCTTAAAATCATAGCCCTGGACTACCTTCTCTAGGATGCTTTTTCTTGAACCCCTTCCCCTGAGGTATTAGCACCTTTCATTTTTATTTCATATATTTTCAAATACTGTTCTGTTCCCCCACTAAAGACTTACATTCTATTTCATATCTAGCTATGCTGTGGCAGTCATTGTGAGCTCTTTTTGGCTATGCAAGTAGAGCACAAATTCTGAGGCCTTCTACAAAGTTGTAAAAGCTCTTTCAGTTTGGACACAGTGATAGACTGTATGTCTTCAGATTCTTGTTTGAGCAACAGCTAAACTAAGTTCAGCGTCCTATGACCTGTTTGGCTTTATGGTAATATATTTTTTATCCTTTTTTAATCTTAAACAATATTTAGTAATTTAGAGGGGAATGGTTTTCATCATTGATGGAGATAGAGCATGTTTTAACAAAAGAAAAAAGATGCTTGAAGAAATGAGGTATATGGGAATAATTAGATATTGTTCATTAATGTGTTCAAGATTCAAAAATGAAAGCTGTTGACCAGACACCAAGTTAAAATGAGGTGCCTTTCTGGAAGTTTAACTTCTATAACCATTTCATTATCAATGACCATGCTTTCCCACTGGATGTGAATAAATAGGTAAAATTATAATCTGCCTAAAATGATTCAGAAAATGTATATTCCCAGGGAAATTCACTTAAGAAAACATAAGAATTATTTACAGTAACAGTGGGAGGGTTTTTTTTTTTGGAGGGGCGACTTGTGATTTCATTGTTATAGGGAACTTTCAAGGAGAACCTACCTTCACAAATGCAATCAGTACTTGATCTGAAAATTTAGACTTAGGAGTGCCAAGACAACTCAGAGGTTAGGGAACTGCACCAAGTTAAGTGACCAAGTTAGGAAATGAAATCAAGATTTCCTCTCTCCAAGGTTGGTTATTGAAAACGACATGCTACACTTCTTAAGTCTTTATAGTTTATAGAAAAGAAAAGCCATTACTAGAAAGCCTGGTCATATGTGAGGATTAAGCAGAGAGGTGCTGAAGACTTGTGATCATTGTGACAGGCTGCATTAGGATTATTCTCACTTTGCACTGGAAAAGCTAGTGGAGCCTTCTACTTTGCTCAGTCATATACTTGGACAGTTTTGCAGCAGTGTTTGTGCTATAATTTTGAAATAAATGAATAAATGAACAGATACATTTATAAATAGAAGAATGAATAAACAAATAAATGAATGAATGAAAAATAAACAAGCAAACATATAAGCAAATTTCTTGAAAATATATTTGAAGAAGCTATTTAGTTGTAATATTATTAACCAGTACAGCATTTTTCAGAAGCAATCTGTCAGCTACCTTAGTTTAATGAATGGGGGAAAAAAATCTGCAAAGAACAATGCCATGGACTTGCTGGTATGGCTTATTAATATACTCAATAGACTGTCTTTGGGGAGACCTGTCTCACATAATAGTTTAAGGTGCAGTTTGCTCAACTTTGATCCCTGAGCAGTAAGTTGCTGCTGGTATCTTTAGTCAAAATTTTAAAGATTTATAGTCTTTATCTTTTAGGGAGATCATCTATTCTATAGTTTTACACATATTCTACAACTACAAGACCAAAATTTGTGAAATCAGTGTGGGGAGTTGTAGAAAAAACAATAAGGAAGTTCAATGGATGCTAAAGTATCTTTATTTGTATTCAGCAGAATTTTGAGGTGCAAGTTTTTAAATGATTTTGGAAAATCCTAATAAATGAAAAGCATGAACAGGCATTAAATCATTACCCCATAAGCAAGCTATTGTTTAAAATATTTGGATATTTTTCTTCTTATTGAAAAAAATGTTTTAAATAAGAATGTAAAAAGGGGAAAATAAAAGTTAATTTATACACTGATCACTGTTCTACATCAAGACTTCTTACCCTGGGTTCAATTGACCTCCCACAAATGGTCTATAGATATATTACAGAGGGTCTGTCAATATCTGTGTGTGTGTGTAGTGTCTGTGTATGTGTTTGTATATTCTCGCCATAGCCCTGTATAGAGAGAAGGCAGCTGATCTGTCAATTTATTTGTATATATGTTTGTGTGTATATATATGTATATATTTGTGTTCTATATTCATCCCCTTATGTATGTATATTTATATTTCAATCATATTTCAATATAGTTCTTCTTTTGTAATACTACATATTTTATTCTATTAATATAAGAACTCTATTCTCAAAAAGGTTTCATAAACTTTACAAGAATTCCAAAGAATCCATGTCCCTGAAAAGTTCATCAATATCTTGCTTAGAGTGAGAATGGACATTACAGCATAACTAACTCCTCATTTTATAGTGCTTACATAGCCTACTAATATCTTATTCAAATGTATCAATGTCTGGCAACTGAGAATTTGGTTAGCCAATTCTAGAGAGCCCTATCATCAAAGAGTTGGCCTCTAGACGAATGTCTTTTATTTTTAAACCACAGCAACTCATAGTGATAATTTGTTTAGGTAAATATAAACAGTATATTAAATAAAGTAACAATTTTAAAAAACTCTCATGAGCAAACGAAGTATACTCTTACCATCATAGCATACCATCTTTGAACAATACCCTCTCTGTGAATTCTTTCATATTTCAGTCAGCTGAAACCATTCATTCTCAAATATAATTATCTTTATGGACAACTGTTTTGCTTGCAATAACTCGATGCTATATGCTATGTAACTGCATTAAACACAATAGTAACAATGATAGCAACTCCTTTATGAAATATTATATCTTCCATGGATGATACTGTATGTAATATTTTTCATGTGTGCTTAGGACTTAGAAGCATCTTACATGAGGTAAACACAATGCTTGTATAACTAATTATATATGGTCAGATTTGATAGTAACCCATATGATATGACCATAATGTCCTTTCCAACACTTGGGATTACCTAATATTCTTGAGAAAACCTGGAAATGTAACAACTGACATTAGGGATTTTCATTTTCACTAGGGTTACCAATTTCCACTCCTCCAATCATTTACTTTTGTATTATTTGAGAGTAGCCTGGTACATCCTTGAATACCCTCAAAGTTTAAGGCATGGACTATATTTTCTTTTTAAAAAAGGATTGTTTTAAAACCAACCCACAGCTACTCAATTATAGGATATCCAAAACATATTGAATATCCTTAGGAATCAATTTCATATGATAAATCTTAACAGCTACAAGAAATCTCAAATTATCAGAATGTCTCTAGTCAAGTATTTGATTTGTCATTTCTGTAAAAGTGCATAATTTATAGAATTTAGGAAAATCATTGATTATAACAATATTGAAAACAGGGCAATATTATCACTTAATATAAATCTTAGTGTGTCAGTGATCTTAGCTTCTGTTATATTATCTTAGAACTATTATGGTGATGGGAGCCAAGATGGAAGAGTAAACAATAAGTCCCTCTCACTCTCCCTTATTGACCTCTAAAAACCAAGAAAAATATCACTCCAGGAAGAATCCTGGACCAGCAGAGCTAGAAGAAACACAGGGAAGAATATTCTATTAGTCCAGGAGGCTTGAGAGATCAAGCAGGAAATACCCACTCTAGTGAAAGTGGACCAGAGGCATCCTAGAAAGCCAGCAGCCAGCCATACTTCAGCAAACCAGTGGGAGATCCTGAGCCCCAGGGTGGTAGAATAGGTAAGTACCAATAACAAGACCTCCTTCTCTATCCCCCACATGCCTTGATATGGCAGCAGATATCCTCCAACAGTCAAAATTCCACATGCTTAAGCTCAACCCTGGTGGGCAAGCATCTGCCAGTAGCTGACCTCCATATACTTGAGCTCAGATCTGGGAGGCAGGAATTCTCCATCAGCCTGATCCTATCAGCACACCCTGAAAGCTTTACTGTAGTCCTGGGGAAATACAGAAAAGAACCCCTGTGGTCTCAGCATGTTCCAGTCACCAGCTAGGACCCCAACTCAGCACTAAACCAAACTGTTCCAGCTTCTAACTTCCAGCACCTAAGGCCCAACCACAAAAACCACTGACCAGGTTCCTTGACCCCAGGAAAAGATACTTGATATAGCCCCCCAGGGTTCTAACAGGAGAGCTCAACTTTAACAATCAAGAATTAGGCAAACATCCATGAACAAAAAGCAGAAATGGACACTGACCATATATTCTTTATATTGTAACAGGTAAGATCAAAATGCAGATTCAGAAGAGGATGACACTGTCAGTATTCCAACATCTGAAATCTCAAAGGGGTATATGAACTGACCTCAAGAGCTCAAGAAGGATTTTAAAAGGCAGATAAGATATAGAACAAAAATTGGGAAAATAAATCAGAGGTATGTAAGAGATACTCAACAGCTTTTAAAAAGGAAGGACAAAAAATGACTGAAGAAGACAAGTTGTTAAAAAATTAATTGGCCAAAAGGTGAAAAAAGCTCCACTGAAGAAAACAACTCCTTAAAAAGTAGAATTGACCAAATGGAAAAGCAGGTACAAATGCTAATTGAAGAAAGCAATTTGCTAATAAACTATAAGTAGGTAAGTGAAACTAAATCTATGAGGCATCAAGAATCAGTCAAACAAATTAAGAGAATGAAAAAATAGAAGAAAACATAAAATACCTCATTGGAAAAATAGCTGACCTGGAAAATAGATTCAGGAGAGATAATTTAAGAATTATTGGTCTATCTGAAAGTCATAATAAAACAAACAAACAAAAAAAAACAAACATAATGAGCCTGGACAGCATCTTTCAAGAAATTATCAAGGAAAACTGCCCTGAGGTCCCAGAATCAGAGAGTAAAATAGTCATCAAAAGAATCCATTGGTCACATCCTGAAAGAAATGATAAAATGGAAAAACCAAGGAATTCTGTAGTCAAATTCCAGAATTATCAGATCAAGGAGAAAATACAGCAAGCAGCCAGAAAGAAACAATTTAAATATTGTGGAATAACAGTCAAGATTACATATGACCTTGTAGCTCCTTCATTAAAGTATCTGAGGGATTAGAATATGATATTTGGTAAGACAAAGGAGATTGCATTACAACCAGGGAACAACTACCTAGCAAAATTGAACTTAATCTTCAGAGGAGATGAAAATAAAGTGACATTGGGGAGTTCAAAATTTTCCTGTTTAAAAATCCAGAGCTGAACAGAAATTTAACATTCAAATACAACAATCAAGAAAAGTATGAAAAGGTAAGCAGGAAAGGAATAAAAAGAAGTTTCATTCAATAAGGCTAAATTGTTTGCATTACTAAATAGGAAGATGATACTTGTAATTCATGAGAGGTATATCTTTATTATGACATTTAGAAAGGGTGTATGTAGACATAGGATGTGGATACAAGTTGACTTTGATGTGATGATAAAAAAGTAATGAATTGGTAAAAAAAAAGATTGTACTGGGAGAAGAGGAAAGGAGGAGACAAGAATGGCAAATTATATCATATGAAATGGAGCAAAGACCTATTACAGTAATGGCAAAAAAGGGAGGGAGGTAAGTATTGTTCAGACCTTACTCTCATTGAATTTGGCTCCAAGGAGGGCCTTGCACTTATCGTTGATGTTATATGGTCAAACTACTAAAAGTCCTAGGAAAAGAGAAACTCCCCAAGCAGCCAGTAATCATCAAGGAAAAGTTCTTCAGCAGACAAGCAGAGGAAAAAATCAAGGGTGTTGGTGGAGCCTGTGTCCTTGTGGCATAAAAATCAAATAAAACAAATGACTTTATTAAAAAAAAAAAGAATTTGACTCAAAGAGGGAATATCAGACACAATCAATCATGTATAGAGATTTATCTTATGCTATAGGAAGAAGGAGGGCAAAGAGGGATAAAATGGAGGGTGTTGATAGAATGGAGAACAGAAGGAAGGGAAGAAGTAGCAAAGGAAATGGGAAAGAAAGAGGAGGAGGGATGATAGAAGAGATGCAGATTGAGGGAGGAAATGGTTGGAAGAAAAACACGGGTGAATAGGAAAGGGGAGAAAGGAGAGATAAAAACATAAACAGGGAGAAAAATAGGATGGAAAGAAAGACAGAGTTAGTAATGTGAATGGGCTGAAGTCTCCCATAAAATGGAAGTAGATAGCAGAGTGGATTAAAAGCCCTAATCCCACAATACTTTGTTTGCAAAATACACATTTGAAGCAGAGAGATATACCCAGAGCAAAGGTAAAAAGCCTTCTGCACAATATATTATGCTGCAATTGAAGAAAAAAAAAAGCAGGGATAGCAAACCTTAACCATGAGAAAGTAAAAGCAAAATTGAAATTAAGGAAAAGGGATAAGGGAGGAAATTATATCCTGCTAAAAGGTACCATAGACAATGAAGTAATATCAATACTAAACAAATACGTGTCAAATGTTATAAAATCCAAATTCTTAGAGGATGAGTTAAATGGGTTACAAGAAGAAAGAAATAGCAAAAATATAGTAGCAGGAGACCTCATCCTCTGTCTCTCAGAACTAAATAAATTGAATCACAAAATAAATATGAAAGAAATTAGGGAGGTGAATAGAATCTTAGAAAAGTTAGATATGGTAGACTTCTGGAGAAAATTGAACAGAGATGGAGAGGAATATACCTTTTACTCAGTGTCACCAACACAAAACTGACCATGTACTAAAGCTTAAAAATCTCACAATCCAATGCAGAATGGCAGAAATATTGAATGCATTCTTTTCAGACCATAATGTAATAAAAATTACATGTAATAAAGGACCACGGAAAAAAAGATTAAAAATTAACTGGAAACTAAATATTCTAGTCCTAAAGAATGAGTGGTTCAAACAAGAAATCATAGAAACAATCAGTAACATCATTGAAGAGGATGACAATAATGAAACAACATGCCAAAGCATATGTGAGGCAACCAAAATAGTTCTTAGAAAAAATTTTCTACCTCTCAATGCTTACATGAATAAAATAGAGAAAGTGAAGATCAATGAATTGGATATGCAACTAAAAAAAGCTGCAAAAAGGACAGATTAAAAATCCCCAATTAAATACAAAATTAGAAATTCTGAAAAACAAAGGAGAGATTAATAAAATTGAAATTATGAAAACTTTTGAAGCAATAAATAAAACAAAGAGCTGATTTTGTGGGGGAAAAATAGATAAATCTTTGGTTACTTTGTTTTAAAAAAGAGGAAAACCAAATTATGAGTATCAAAAATGAAACTTGTGAAATCATAAACAATGAAGAGGCAATTAAAACAATAATTAGCAGCCATTTACCTCCCCTGTGTTCCAATAAATCTAATGAAATGAAGGATTATTTACAAAAATAAAAATTGCCCATATTAACAGGAGAGGAAATAAAACAATTAACCTGATTTCTGAAGGAGAAAATGAAGAAGCCATCAATGAACTCCCTAAGAAAAAAATCACCTTGGCCAGATGGATTTATAAGTAAATTCTATCAAACATTTAAAGAACAATTAATTCTAATACCATACAAACTACTTGGGAAAATAGGTGAAGGAGGAGGCCTACTAAATTAATTTTATGTTACATATATTGTGCTGATACTTAAACCAGGGAGAGCCAAAACACAGAAAGAAAATTATAGACCAATTTCTTAGGAATATAGATGATAAAATAATGAATGAATGAATGAATGAATGCATAAATAAATAAATAAATAAATGAACAGAATATTAGCAAAAGAGATTGCAGCAACTTATCACAAGGATAATACACTACAATCAGATGGGATTTATACCAGGAATGCTGGGCTTGGACAATATTAGTAAAACTATCTGCATAATTGCCCATATCAACAACAAAACTAATAGAAACTATATGATAATCTCAATAGATTCAGAAACAAACTTTTGAAAAAATACAACCCTTATTCCTATTAAAAACACTGGAGAGCATAGGAACAAGTGTAGTCTTCCTTAAAATGATAAGTAGGATCTATCTAAAATCATCAGCAAGTATTTTATATAATGGGGATGAGTTAGAAGTACTTCCAATAAGAGCAAGGGGGAAACAAAGATGTCCACTGTCACCATTGTTATTTAATATTGTACTCTAGAAATGTCTTTAGTAATAAGAGATGGAAAATAAGTGAAATGAGTACAGGAAAAGGAGAAACAAAGACATAACTCTTGGCAGATAATATGATATCATACTTAGAGAATCCTAGAGAATGAAGTAAAAAATTATTTGAAAAAATAAATTCATTCAGCACCCCCCCCCCCTCAAGGTGTTATTTTCTTCAGTAATTTTTTGGGTTTCCTTAGACAGGCTATTGACTTACTTTTCATGATTTACTTGCATCATTTTCGTTTCTCTTCCCAATTTTTCCTCCTCTTCTCTCACTTGATTTTCAAAATCATTCTTCAGCTCCTCTATGTTCATATTTTTCTTGGAAGCTTTTGATGAAGAAGTTTTGACTTAATTGACTTCTTCCTCTTCCATGTTTGGATCCTTGCAGCCAGAGCTGAACAGATAATTTGACTTTCAAATACAAGAAGCAAGAGAAGCATGAGAAGGTAAACAGAAAAATGAAATCATAAGGAGCTAATTAAAGTCAAGCTATTTACATTCTTACAAGGGAAAATGATCATTGTAACTCATGATATTTTTTTAGTGTGATGAGACTTGAAGGGAATATATACGTATGTGTATATGTATGTATATGTTTGTGTGTATTTCTATATATATATATGGATGTATACATACTTTCATATATATGTATATGTATGTATAGGAGGTTGTATGTGTCTATAAATACATATATAAGTATGCGTATATATGTGTACATGTATACATAGAGAGAGGGCACAGGATGAGTTGAATAGAAAGGGATGATATTGAAATTAATAAAATTAAGAAGTGAGAGAGGAATATATTTAGAGAAGGAGAAAGGGAGAAATAGAATAGGGTAAATTATCTTACATAAAAGAGGCAAGAGAACACTGTTACAATGGAGGGGAAGAGCAGGAAGGTGAAAGGGAATAGGTCAAACTTATTCTCTTTGAATTTGGCTTAAGGAGGGAAAAACATACACACTCGTTTGGGTATCTTACCCGACAGGAAATAGGGGGAAGGGAATAAGATGTAAGGTGATAGAAGGGAGGGCAGATTGGGAGAGAGGGTAGTTAGAACCATATACTTTTGAAAAAGGACAGGGTCAAAGTCAAAATAGAATAAGTGGGGGTCAGAATAGGATGCAGGGAAATATAGTTAGTCTTTCACAATACAACTACTATAGAAACATTCTGTGTAACTACATATAATCAACCTTTATTGAATTGCTTACCTTCCCTGTGTGGATGGGTGAAGAGGGAAGAAGGGAAATAATCTGGAAATCAAAGTTTTAAAAACAAATGTTAAAAAAAAATAGTTTTTTTACACGCAACTGGGAAATAAAATATAAAGGCATTTGTGTGTAGAAATCCATCTTGCCCCACTAGAAAGTTAGAGGAGGGACTGGGGAGGATATAAGAGAAAGCAGATTGGGGGTAGGGGTATTAAGCAGGCTCACTATCTTGGGGTGAGTGGTAGTGGAAAAACGAGGAGAAAATTTGTAACTTAAAATCTTCTGGAAATTAATGTTGAAAACCAAAATTAAATTTAAAAAAGACAATTTCTCCCCTGAACCATATATTGAATTAGATTTTCTACTGACATATAGAAGAACAATTAATCAAAAATAAATGTCTGAAGGTTTCATATATTATTATATTTCTGCTAATGATTTTGCTAGATATATGAGCCTTTCCCCTTAACAAAAGTGGCAAATTAAATATCTAAACCATATAGGGTCTGCTTAGTGTTCTGATTTAAGCTTACTATTTTAAATTTTATCCTATCTTTTGAAATACAGTGAAAAGAAATGGTGGTAGCTTATATAAGTCACTGGTGATTTCAAGTAGAAGACATATATGAAGCTCTATAAATTGTTAATGTCATTAATAATCAATACCACCTCCGCATACATGCACATAACAACAGCAAAACAAAAATTCTACTCATCTAATAACTGTATCCAAGTAATTTCTGGGATGATCTAGTTAAAGAAACAGAAATTCTGAGGGAAAAAAAAATACTGAGTGACTTCTATTCAGATCAAAAGCCCCTATAACAGCAGATTTAAAAAATGGTCATTTTGACTAAAAACCTCCAGAGAAGGAAAATCTAGTACCTCCTGAGCCTATCCATACCATTTCTGGTTTACACTTATTATTCAGATGTTTTTCCTTTAAGTCAAATTTAAACTTTCCTGTTTTGAATTTCCACCAGTTGCTCCTAACTCTGCCCTTCCCATGCCAAACATAAAGTCTCATTTCTCTTTCTTGTGTTGTTCCTTCAAGAATATGAAAACAATTTTCATGCCTTATGCTTCCTACATTTAATATATTAAAACATACCCAGAGATCCTTAGATTATAGCCCTTTCTACAATTAAGTCAAAATCATTAGGAAATTTTCATTATTTCAGTCAGCTTAATGATCATTTCAACAAGATAAAAGTTATTGTTCCATAAGCAGAAATTATTTATGTATCTACATAATTAGCTCGCAGTCTGGAAAACCTGAATTCATATTCAGCCTCAGAGAAGTGCTCTGTGACCCTGGGTGAAGTGTTTATTTTCTCTCAATCTCAATCTCCTCATCCTTAAATAAGAATAATAAAAATTACCTACAGCATAGGGTTATTGTGTGTCCCAAATTATATTACATAACTGAAGTGCACTGCCAACTTAAAACTTGGCTAAATGCTATCTACTATTATCAGTAAAGCAGTAATTCTAATGAAAAGAGTTAAAATAAGTATGGTATTTGTGTTTAGGATAGCATAATAACAACAATGGATAGATAGGGCAAGAGATTACAAAGAAGGTTGAAATTTAGTTAGATGTTAATGTATTAACCTCAGGTTTTAAATAGCCACCACACTTTTCAGCAGTCAAATTCACATTACTCAACAAAGTATGAAAAAAGAAAAATATGGTAGAAGGAAAGGAGTCAATGGTGTCAAAGAAATGAGAAATTATCATGAGATGATATCCTCCCTTCTCTTTGAGAGTACTTTGCCTAGTGTATTAGCAAGCACCCTACCACACCCAGGATGACCTGCTAGCACAGGTTCCTACATCTGCTTCTAAAGGAAAGACTGCTCAAAAAGGCATTAACAATCTTACTTTAAATTGCATGGGATAGTTTAGGGGAAAAGTTATCATGAACATGAGAGAAAATTATGTTCAGAAAGTCACCTGAACGTGGACAAAATGCAAGGAGAGAAATTAACACAAAGACCTATACACAGGACTTCAATTGTCTGAGTAAAGCAATATTATATACTTCACATGCATCACTGGAGTGCTGGAGCAGAGACAAAATCTGAGTAGTCAGGGGGCTTTGAATATACAGCTACTCAGAGTCTTGATCAGGAAAGCAAAAGAGCCTTCTCATGAGCAATGCCACAAAGCAAAATATTTACCTCCCAGAATATATAACAAAGATTTAGCCCTTGATTGCTTCAGAGTTAGTAGGCACAAAATGTACACGACTTAGCATAGCTGTGAATTATCAGGGTTCAGAGAGATTAGTTCATAAAAAGTTTACAATTTAGCCTTAGTCTGAGAAACTAAACTCCAAAAAGAAAAAGAGAATTCCTTGCTTGTGCTTACATGTAGCTGAAATTATTGTCTCAGATATATCTCTCAGACTTAAAGTCTAATTTTGAATTTCTTTATTTGACTTGACAAAAATGTATTTTAGCAGAAAATTTGGTTTTATAAGCATCAATAATAAGGAAAATTATATAACAAATCATTCTAGGCATGCAGTGCTTTGGACTTTTTCTTAAGACTTTTTATTTAAGTGTGTGTGTGTGTGTGTGTGTGTGTGTGTGTGCTCTTTAAAACATGACATTTCTGGAATTGACCCAGGAAGTGCCATATTGTACCATTTATGTGAAAAGTACTATCTGGGGGTGGCTAGGTGGTGCAGTGAATATAGCACCAGCCCTGGAGTCAGGAGGACTTGAGTTCAAATCTGGCCTCAGACACTTAACACTTACTAGCTGTGTGACCTTGGGCAAGTCACTTAACCACAATTGCCCTTCCTTCCCCCCTCCAAAAAGCAAAAAATAAATAAATTGAATTAAATTTAAAAAAATACTATCTACATTTTCCCAGGAGTACAAAAGCCCTAGAGAAAGGTCTTGGGAAGGCTATTAGCAACTTTGCGGAGTGGATAAGAATGAGTAATATGACTTCAATTTTATTTTTAGTGTCCCTTAAGGCACACTGGTTTGATACTACGTAGACTTGCTCCTCTCTGAAAGTTGTTTTGTTATTTTTTCTGGAGCACCACTGGTCCCCATGCCAAAGGAATGACACCTGAGGAAGAAAACAGTGAGCTCACATGTATTACCAATTGTAGGGGAGACTAACTTATAAAGAATTATAATAATTATATAAATAAGTTATGGATAATATTTTCTCAAGAAATGTTAACGCTCTTTACTTCCTCATTATTTCTCTTAGAGCTCAAGGTTCAATCCTTACACTTCTGGTTTTCTGAATGTCATCAAGTATTTTTAAAGCATTGCCAGGAACTGGGAATACAAAGAAAAAGCAAAAAAAAAAAGTATGCCTCAGTTTCTTGAACTGAAAAATGGGCCCAATAATACCTATAGAAAGTATCTCTAAGAGTTGTTGGTGAAACCTCAACTGAGATAATTCATATAAAATCTTGCTATGTATCACAGTGCTAGCTGTAAAAATGTCAGTTATTAGTGCAATTCTTTTTTTTTCCTAACTTTTATCCTTGCCCTATTTTCCCAATGTTACTGACTTAGTGTATAATATTATTATGTTATATTTAGAAAAAAATACAAATATGCTTCTAATTGACACCTTGCCAATGGATAAATGGTCAAATTATAGGAAGAAGCAATTTTTCAATGAAGAAATCAAACCTATATTTGTTTATATTAAAAAAATCTATGCTCTAAATCAGCAGTTATCAACCTGTGCATCCAATCCCTTTGGGGGTTGAACAACCCTTTCCCAGGGGTCACAGAGGTTGCCTAAGACCATTATAGAACACAATTTCTGATGGTCTTAGGAAATGAGACACCCCACCTGCTCCTCTATCCATCTCCAGGTGGGTCCGCCCACATGTGGAAACTCCCACCTATGAGTATTAAAGGGTCGTGACATTAGGAAGGTTGAGAACCACTGCAAATTATTATTCTTTGGAGAAATACAAACTAAAATAACTGAGATGTCATCTCACACCTATCAGAATGGCTAAAATGATAGAAAGGAAAAATGACAAATGTTAGGGGGTATGTAGGAAAATTTGGACACTAAAAACAGTGTTCATGGAACTATGAACTGATTCAACTATTTTAGAAAGCAATCTGTAATTATCCCTAAAGTGTTATAGAATTGTGTATAAGTTTTGTCCCCAAAATACTACTGTTAGGTCTGTTTCCCAAAGTAATCAGGGAACAGGAAAAAAAAACAGCCTATATATTCTAGAATATTTACAGCAGTTCTCTTTGTGGTGTCCAAAAAACAAACAGGGAAATTGTAGGAATCCCCATCAACTGGGCAATGAATGACTGAACAAGTTATGGTATATTACTGTGATGGAATACTTCTTCGGTGTAAGAAATGATGAGTTGGTTGATTAAAAAACAAACAAATAGAAACACTTGCATGAAATAACAAAAAAAAAATTAAATGAGAGAAACCAGGAAAATGTTGTATACAGTAGCAGCAATATTGTTCAAAGAATAACTGTGAATGACAGAGTTATTCTGAATATTATACATACTCAGATCAACTGCAAAGAGCCTAGAGTGGAAAATGCCATCCACCTCCAGAAAGAAAAAAAAAAGGAAAAGAAAAACTGATGAATAGAAGTATGCATAGTTTGGTTTTATACACACACAAGTATACATACATGCATAATACATATATAAACACACACAAACTTGTATATATGCTAAATGGTGGTATTTTCTAATGGGTGGGGGGAGAGGAGAGAGAGATATCATACCTTAAAATTAAAAAAAATAATAATTTTAATTAAATTTAAAAATAGAAAAACTAATTTTAAATGTTAGTAATTCTTCCAGTAATGCTATATGACTATGAATTGTAGTGTAGAGCACCATAAGTTTAATTTTATTTATTTTAGATGACTTAAATTGCAATAGAAAAACTAATAATTATATATATATAATGAAAATTATTCCCAATTACTAATTATATGAAAACAAGCAATATAAATGATTTCCAAGTGATTTCTGAGCAAATAGAGCATGTTTGTCAGTGGTATAGCAGAAAGAAGAGATAATGGATAAAATATATGGCAAATTGGTATTAGTAGGACCTTTTGAAACTCAGGAAAGTTTCAAGATCATTAGATACAACCTTTATTGAAGATTTATAGAAATTCATGTACAAAAATTACATGGAGTGATAAGATATTAAATTTTGATGTGTAGAAGGAAATATACTGATAAAATCATATATTCATCAAATGTTAATGTTTCAAAAATCACTTAAAATTCCCCTTGTTAAATTAATGAAAATTGACTCTCTCAAGGAAGAGGATGGATGTTAGCCTTTCCTATAATCTAGGAGTCATATTGAGATCCGAATTTTGCTAGTATTTTTTTTTCTGATCATCAACCAGTAAAATGGACAATTACATTGATTACAAGGAGATTTTTGTAGGAACAATCATCACTTAACATGATTTATATGATTTCACATTTACATGACTAAATTTACAGATTACAACTGATACTCAATAAAGCCTCATTCAAAAATGAGTAATTTTTGTGACTTAAAATATTATTTCAGTATAAAATATATATAATAATGGTTGTTATAACTGCTGTTTAACAATGAAATAATGACAGACCTATGTGAGTCTTTCAAGAATATATGCATACACATACACACATACGTGTTCTATCTATCCTGTAAACATTTGTCTTCCAGGAAACACAAATAAATTTAACACATGTTCCTTCTTCTCAAACATAATTTCCATATATAATTATGAAACACAACAGAAAAATGAGCATCAATTGACAATTACACATAGAATGGGGTGCCCTGTGTGGCTCAGAGAAAGGCCAGAATGGGCACATCTTAAGTTTCTCCTCCTCCAATGATTCCCCAAGAGAAAATGTAATTTCTTTAAGGAAAGGAAGCAGGAAAATAACTCTTTATTAATATTTATTAAGAAGAAAAGGAGGACCCACACAAGCTCCATATCCAAAACTTGAATATCACCAAATACTAGTTCCATAATGGATATATATATATATATATATATATATATATATATATATATATCTATATCTATATCTATATCTATATCTATCTATCTATCTATCTATCTAT
>CM053580.1:249110198-249133922 GCA_028627135.1 Pseudochirops cupreus
AATACAGATTTAAAGAGTTCTCCAACTAGGAGAAATTATATATATGTATATATGTATATATATATGTATATATATATATATATATGGATGTATATATGTATATATATGTATATATATATATATGGATGTATATATATACACGCACACACACATACATACACACAATATATATGTGTGTGTGTGCATATATATATATATGCATATATACACATATGTGTATATTTATATACACACACATATATATATATATTTAATATGTGTGTGTTTGTGAGAGATAGATAGATGGAGAGAGACAAAGAGAGAGAGAGACAAAGACAGAGACAGGGACAGAGGCAGAGAGGGACAGAGAGAAAGACCATCTTGACCAAGGGGAGAAGTCCCATTCCTCCAAATCTCCAATGTACCTATCTAGGAATAACATGATAGAAACTAATAGTTTCTCTTATATTGGGTTCTTTTCAGAATCTTCACTCTTGAAACTGGAAACCAGAAGCACAAAAGAGATGGAAGAACAAAAAAAAAAAGAAAATGGTAAATGTTGAAAAAGATATGGGGGCAGCTAGGTATTACAGTGAATAGAGCACCAGTCCTGAAGTCAGGAGCACAGTTCAAATCTGGCCTCAGGCACTTGACACTTAATAGCTGTGTGATCTTGCACAAGTCACTTAACCCCAATTGCCTTTCAGTTACCCTTCCAAAGGGGAAAAAAAGAAAGAAGGAAAGAAAGAGGGAGAGAGAGAGAGAGAGAGAGAGAGAGAGAGAGAGAAAGAGGGAGAGGGAGAGGGAGAGGGAGAGGGAGAGAAAGAAAGATAGATAGAAAGAAATAATTTACCCTGATCTATCTCTTCCTTTTTCCTTTTCCCAATAAATTCCTCTTTCACCTCTTAATTTTAATTTTTTTAGATATCATCCCTTCATATTTAATTCATCCTGTGACCTTTGTCTGTGTATACATGTACATACATATAGCCACACTCATACACCCACATTATACACACACACACACACACACACACACATGCACCCTCCTATGCATAGTTTTATAAGTATGTATGCATACATATATATTACCTTCAACTATCATACTGAGATAAGTCTTATGAGTTGCAATGATCATATTTCCATGTAGGAATGTAAATAATTCAACTTTAATAAGTTCCTTATAATTTCTTTTTCCTGTTTACCTTCTCATGCTTTTCTTGCTTCTTGTATTTGAAAGTCAAATTTTCTGTTCACCTCTGCTTTTTCATGAAGAATGTTTGAAAATCCTCTATTTCATTTAATGACCATATTTTCTCCTAAAACATAATACTCAGTTTTTCTGAGTAGGTGATTCTTCGTTTTAGTCCTAGCAACTTTGACCTCTGGGATATCATATTCTATGTCCTATGATCCATTATTGTAGAAACTGCTAGGTTTTGTGTTATCCTGATTGTTTCTTTAGGGGGCACTGTTAAGGCCCAGCTCTGAGGAGACCCCCAAAAGGGATGTGAATCCAGGCCAAGGTCTCCCTTGAGCTTGTTCCCATCCTCCTAGGCGCACTATCTTAGGATGTTGTTTCACCACCCTCTGCTCATCATCCTTCTGTGCTAGGGAGGTTCAGAACATTCTGGCAGCTCACAGAACCTTGGCTGCTTGAGTGATATAAAGTAGTGATGTATGGGATAAGAAAGCGCAGAGGCATCCCACAGGAGTAGCCTCCTACAAAGTTGCAAGTTAGGTGTCTCATGTAACAAACTTTTTGAAGTTTCCCTTGAGAAAGTATAATGTAAATGCTTCACCTACAGTATATAAGCCCTAACCCTCAGACACTTAATGGAGATTTGCTTATCATGCATGTCATAAACATATGAATGCTTTCAAATCCTGCCTAGCTTGTGTCATCATTGCACACTCTCCCACTCATGCAGCACTTTGTTGGTGCCGGCATCAGGTGGCACCTAAGAACAGGAAACTGAAAGACAGTATGAATAGAGTAGTCTTCCTGAAGCCTGGAAAAAAACTCACAGTATCAGAGGAATGAGGTCCTTATCAAGGTAAAGGGGACAATCAGTCACTGGAGGTACAAACACACACAGAATACACAGTCTTATCAGGACAGAAGTCCCATCAGAACAGAATACATGGTACACAGTCAGATAAATACACTGTCTCATCAGGACAGAATACACCCCCACAGTCTTAGGGTTAGGGCAATCACCAGGCTAACACAAGTATGTGTTAGGAAAAAAATTAATTGACAAAGTAGTAACAGCAAAAAGACAGATAAGTAAAAAGCAACAGGCAGAGAGAGAAATTAACACCCTGTTTACTTTTGATTCACCACTCAGTCTTGACTTTTGGTTTTAATCACACAGCCAAAACCAAGAATGGGACAGATGCAATCAGGGAGTAGAGACTGAACATTTTATCTAAAACCGTTATAAAAGTTGTAAAAGAAAGAGGCTTATTAATCTCTAGCAGTCACCTCCAAGAATTCTTAGAAGATGTAGAGACATGCCGTCCATGTTTTCCCCAAGAAGGGACCATTGACTTAGAGAAGTGGGAGATGGTAGAGAGACAGATGAGTGAGAGACTGATAGAGGAGGAATTGCAGCACTTCCCCATTTCTGCCTTTTTCTATGGAATATATCAAAGACATTTTTAACATTAGAAATGAAAGTTCCAATGGTGGCTCAAACAATTAAGTGTGATGCAACATTCTCTACATAGTCCAAAAATATAGAAACAGAAAAAAAGAAAATAATCAACTACGTCTTACCTGGCCTCTGTTACCATCTGGAGGACCAAACAAATGTCTGATTTTTGCAGAAGATCTCTACCAGTTTTCTGTGAGTGCACTCTTCCTGTTATTTTCTGTATCTGTCTGTTTTGTTTTTGTGTCTCTGTGTGAGTTTGAGTAACTCATATCCCGTAAGGTTTAAAATGCAACTGGACTGCTTGACTTTCCTTGGAATGTTGTTGTCTCTTTCACTCCCCTCTCCCTTCTTTCTCCCCAGAACACAAATGACTGCTTGGAGAGGAGTGAGAAAGTGAGAGAAAAAGTACTTTATTATATAAGTTATATGATGGTAATGGAAAAATCAAAGAGCCTAGGAGAAGTGTCAGGTCAGAATTAGAAAGAAATTAAGCATGTAGTAAAGAGAGGAGCATGGGTAGGAAGTTTCAGAAGGGTATAAATTATTTGCACAGACAGTGTGAACAGAGGTTTTGAGAAGAAAAGTTTGGAGATTTTTGGGAAGCTGTAGAAAAATAAACAACTTCTTCTCTCTACATTCTAACTCTGGCCAAGTTGAATGCCAAAAAAAGAGATGAGAAAGGGAATTTTTTCCCCTCAGAACAAAGAGGCAAATGGACAAGCATTTAAACCATTTTCTGCCTCACCTAAAAGAGAAAAGTTTTATGTATTGGGATGCAACTGAAAATTAATTGAATTTATTCTGGTTATTTTTGGAATTGTGAAAAATGAAAAGTGTCACTCCTAATTTGATGCTAAATATAAGTAAGAGTTTATTATATTATTTGGCATTTAGGCAAATTGGGAGAATATCAATATCTGAAAAAGAAACTCCTCAGAAGTGAAGCTTTGTGCTCTCCAGTATGGTAGAGAGGGGACAAGGCATCACTGGATCTTTTTTTTTTTCCCCCAGAGTCCCAACTCACTTCTACTGGCAGATTCAAACTCTCACTTTAAAAGAAGATTTTAAGGAGTGGACCCATAAAGAAAGTTTACTGTAGTAAAAGTTAAATCAGCTATAAACATTTTATAAAAATTTACTAAAGCCTTTCATCACAGATCAGATTTAAAAAAAGGAGAGTGCTGAAGAATAATAGGGAATTTGAGTTACCCTCCCCAATCTGGAAAAAGGGAGGAAGCATACTACATATATCAAGGACCCCACTGGCAATAATCCTGGGTGCCCTGAAACCCACTTTTCTAGGCAAGCAGACGAAACTCACCTTTCAAACCCCTAAATCCACAATCAGTCTCCACAACTGTGAGAAGAGGAGAAAAATCTCTGTACTTGATAAGCCCGATTTTCTATCAAAAATTTTTGTAAGTAATGATTTGGAAATGCAAGTAATGTCATAATGAAATTGTGTTATTATGAAATTCTTAAACTATAGTAAAATTCCATTATGTAGTAAAAATTGAGAAATCATTATTAGCCAGAAATTGTATAAGATGAAGCAAAGTTTTAATCTGATTTTTGTTGAAACTAAAAGAGAGGAAAGAATTTGTGTAAAAACAGTTACGTCACTTACATTTTACAATATTTATATATGTCATATAGGAAACCCGGTATTTACATCTTTACCTATAGTTGAAGAGGTGGTTACCACTAAAATAATTTGGCAATCCTTTATGGAACTTGTAAAATTGTTAACTAAGTTATCTTACTGTTTATGCTAAAACCTAAAATGGTAAATTTTATCCAAATTAATTCTGCCCACTCAGAATATTCCTCCTCCATGTATGAAATGTGGCAAAGCAGGGACATCACCATCAGTCCCTCCCTAGAGTCCATATTAACTCTCCTATTTTATAAAACTGCCAAAGCCCCTGGAAACCATCTCTATAGACAAGGTCATCAGCCTGAGAAAGGAACTCGTTTTAGTTGTGTAGTTTGTAAATAATGAACCTAACATGCTAAGAAGTTGCAAAATATTAAAAAGGATTTCTAAGAATTGGCTTTTACACAAGGACAAGTTTATATTTAAGAAAGAAAAACATGTTAAATGGAATTCCTTGTGTATGAGAGACCTCGTAAATATTTATTGTTTATTACAGCTCTATAAGAATAAAATTAACTGCAATTAGCTCTAAGCTGTCAATGGTGACAATTGCTGTTTAAGAAAAAAAGCACTTAACACTACATTTAACTCACATATTCTTACTTTTTTATTGCTATACCAAATTTCTACAATAAAAGCAACTAGTCAGATGAATTATCTTCTGTTAGCTTACTGGGAAATCTAATATTTTTACCAAGAATTAGAATATGTACAGAACTTTATAAAAACTACTTAAAGCTCACCTTAAGAGATTCTCATTGTCTAAAAGGATTCTAAAACTAATAGCTTTTAAAAGTACTGTAATCAGCTTCTTAACTGTTACCAATATGAGATTCAATTACTGTATTTTCTAAAAACCTTTGTGATATCTAAGAAATTCTGCCTTTAACTAGAAATTTAGTTTGATAATATTACTTTGGGGATTTATGTTACTTAAGGACATTTTATACAAACTTAGTTTAAATGAATCTCAATCTTAAAAGTTTGTTTTTGCTTTACGGTAAAAAACACAGGTATCACTTAAAAACTTTTCAACTAATTTTCTTCATAAAAGTTTAGTGATCATTTGTAAATCTTAAAAATTATTTTTTAAAACGGGGATATACTTTTAAATTTTTTTTTTCATCTCTAGTGTGATTTCATTTCCAAGAAAATTTATCGCTAAGTTAAGGTAAAATAAAACAGATTTTGCTGTTTTTATCTCAATGTATAGTCATTCCATGGACTAAGCAAGAGTCAAAGTAGTATCTGAACTTATTATAGATAAAAGATTTAATTTCTGAAGTATCTCTGTCTTCCAAAATGAATACAGAGGATAAACAAGCTTTGTGAAAGAAGGATATATGTCTTCCATTCACTTTTAAGGTTCAAATTAGGAACATCTTTTCTTTAACAGCTTTCACTGATGGATTCAGTTCTGGAAATGCAAGGTACTACATTTATACTAATGATGATAAAGTTATTAATACTCACTTTACTTCTGCTCAAACTGCAAATCTTTCAGTGATCCAATTATTGTTAAGTGATTTTTCTTCTCCCCTTAATATTGTGTCAGATAGCAAATATTCAGTTTACATCTGCCACCATATTAATACTGCTAAACTTAAACACACACAGAAAACAAATCTTTTTAACCTTTTTCAAAGATTACAAGATCTTGTAAGATAGAGAACACTACCTACACACAAACAACACACACACATATGTTATGTATGTATATATATGTATATATATATACATATATATGTGTATATATACATACACATACATACATACATACATACACACACACACACACACACACACACACACACACACATATATATAAACCCATAATAGGGCTATAGTATCCCACTCTTATTTTCATCAAAACACACATACTTTACGTAAACAATTCCATAGGAACCAAAAATATAATTAACCATATATTACAATCTTTTGCTTCAATGGGCATTCCAAAACAATTGAAAACTAATAATACCCCCACCTACACTAGCAAATCATTTCAACCATTCTGTGATCATTTCCAAACAAAATTAATTACAGACATAATCCCTATAATCCCACTGGTCAAGGTACACTTCAGAGATGGAATAAAGGTATTAAAACCTATTTACAAAAATAAAAAGGGGAGTCTTGGACTGATATGCCACTAAGGCATCAAGCTACTATGTTATACACCCTATTTTTTTCATCACTAAAATTGAATATATGCCAGCAGAAAAACAATTTTAAAAGGTGCATACTTCCAAAGGGAAGTAATGAGAAGAGCTCCCCAAACAAAGAAATGTATGGCTCCCAAGGGCTTGACCCTTTATTGATGTGGGGACCAGGCTGTGCTTATGGTTTTTTAGAAGCTGCCAGTGAGGGTGCCAGAACAGAAACTTCAAGCATGTTCCACAACTCACTTCCCTGATGCAGAAACTGAGAATTAGGAGAATAGAACACTACTTGCATTAATTGTGCTCTTATTCAACGTATATCTGGGAGAGATTCTGTTGTAGTAAGTGTTGAATAACCTTCATTTCCTTTTTTCAACTAATTTTAACTCATGCTTGGTATCAGATGTCAGAGGGATATGCAATACATAAAATTTCTGATTTCTTAAAAAGAAGGGGGGGGGACTTTGTCAGAGTCTTTGTCAGACTTCTTGTTACTAGACTCACTGCCCTACTATTATTGTACTATTATTAATTATTTCATCCACCATGTCTGTAATTTATCTACTAAGAAAAATCCAAAAACTGCACAATATATTAATGAATTATAAACAATGTTTCTGTAAGCTTTATGACATGACAGAATATAGATGAACATCTTCTGTATAAGATCAATCTTTTTTATAAGTTTATTCTATTTTGTAAGATCAATGTATTAGAATGATTAGTATTGTATTTAAGTAATGTGATAATATAGCATAGTTTGCTGAGGCATTGGCCTGGAATATGTTTTTGGCTCTCAAGGCCCAAGGAGGTATAGACAGAGATTTTCAAACCAAGCTTAAAACACTTAGGCTGTAGAATTTATTGGAGATAAAATATAAGAAGTGGAATTTCACAGAAAACTGCAGTTTGACTGTCACTATACTTATATTTATGTAACCCCAATTCCATGCAATTCCACTTTGGTAAAGTGGACCTGGAGCAGAAATCATCTCACAGGAGAATGGAATAATAGTGCTCTTACAGCAGAATTCAACGTGCTGACTAATGCTATCTATAGTATTTATCACAGCCATATCCCTGGGGCTGATCCTGTTGAATTGGCCAACCAAATTTAAAATAAATTTGACCTTACCAATACACTCACAAATATACCCTCCATGTTTCTCCATGTCTCCTTTTGGCTAAGTATTTTGGTGGTAGCGTGCCTTATTCTGCTCTGCCTCACCCACTTAATAAGGTCATGGATAACTGTGATGGGCACAAAAATCCATAGCCTCAAGCTGCTTGCTAAACAAAAACCGGGAGATGTAGGGGGTGCTGTCAAGGGCCAGCTCTGAAGAGTCCCCCAAAATGGATACAGATCCACGCCAAAGTCTCCCTTGAGATTGTTCCCATATTTCTGGGCTCATTATCTTAGGATGTGGGCTCACCACCCTCCGCTCATCATCCTTCTGTGCTAGGGAGGATCAGAACATTCCGGCTGTTCATGGAACCTTAGACACTTGGGTGATATAGATAAAGTAGTGACACACGGGATAAGAAAGTACAGAAGTGTCCCACAGGAGCAGCCTCTTGCAAAGTTGCAAGTTATGTGTCTCAGGTAACAAACTACGTGAAGTTTCCCCTGAGAAAGTATGATGTAAGTGCTTCAGCTACAGTATATAAACCATAACCCTCAGATGCTTAATGGAGATTTGCTTAGCATGCATGTAATAAACATATGAATGCTTTCATGATCCTGCCTGCCTCTTGTCATCATTGCACACTCTTCCACTCATGCGTCACTTTGTTGGTCCTAGCATCATGTTTCCACAATACTCAAAGTGTTTCTTCCTTACTGCTTGCCTTGACCTGTCAACTCTAGAATTTGGCTATAATATTTCTGGGAGTTTTCTGTTTGGGATCTTTTTCAAGAGGTGATCAATGAATTCTTTAAATTTATCTTTTGCCCTTTGGTTCTAGAATATCATTGTAATTTTCCTTGAGAATTTCTTGAAGGATGAATTCTAGGCTCCTTTTTTTTTTTTGATCATGGCTTTCAAGTAGTCCAATAATTTTGAAATTATCTCTCCTGGATCTATTTTCCAGGTATGTGGTATTTCCAGTGAGATATTTCACATCTCCTTCTGTTTTTTTTTTTTTATTTGTTTGGATCTGTTTTATAGTATCGTGATTTCTCATAAAGTCATTTACTTCCATTTGCTCCAATCTAATTTTGAAGGAATTATTCTCTTCAGTGAGTTTTTGAAATTCCTTTTCCATCTGGCAGATTTGGCTTTTAAAGGTATTCTTCTCCTCATTGGCTTTTTGAACCTCTTTTGCCATTTGAGTTAGTCTATTTTTTAAGTTGCTATTTTCTTCAGTATGTTTGGGGTCTCCTTTAGCTAGCTTTTGATTCATTTTTCATGATTTTCTTGCATCATTCTCATTTCTCTTCCCAATTTTTCCTCCACTTCTCTTATTTGATTTTCAAAATCCTTCTTGAGATCCTCCATGGCCTGTAACGAGCTCATATTTTTCTTGGAAGCTTTAGATACAGGAGTTCTGACTTCATTGTCTTCCTCCTATTCCATGCTTTGATCTTTTTTGTCCCCAAAAGAGGATTCTATGGTTGATTTGTGCTTCTGTTGCTTGTTCATATTGGCAGCCAATTAACTGACTTTTGAGCTCTTTACCACAGTAGAACTCTGCTTCTACAATGCAGAGAGCTTTGTCCCAAATCACTGGGGTTTTCACAAACGTTGTCAGAGGTCTGAGGAGGGTGCCTCTCCATAGACACTACACTGGTGCACTGGCATTTCTCACCTCAGTACCTCTGGCCAAGATAACAACCCAGATCCCAGCAGGATAAAGCAAGAGATTACTCTCCAAATGGTCACTTTTTCCCCCTGTGATATATAGGCCAGGAGATCTAGAAGCAGCTACATGGCAGCAGCTGCAGCCACTGTGCCTACATTCAGCCCCAAGAACTTTCATGTTCTTTACATAGGCAATTTATATCTGATTTGTCCTTAACATTTCTTAAATACAACATAATCCCCACAAAATAAACATATCACATTTGCAAGATACATAAAATAACATCTCATTACCAGAGCGACCACATGGCCTTAAACAAATACAAAATACCTAACATTGAAATTCCCTTCAATCCAAAACAAAAATGTCCAAAGAAGGTTCTCTTGGGGCTTTTCCTTCCCACACTGTTCCTGCCCCCACTTCCAAGTCCTGGGATGTGGCTTGGCAAGAAAGCCAACAGGGTGAGGTCCTTGGGTATCCAACACACTTCCACCCACAGCCACCACAGAAAACTCCACCCTCTCTCTGGGTTCAAAACTTTGGAGGGGGGGGAAAGGAAGCAACAAAAAAACACACTAAGAGCTCCTGCCTTCCTGGACAATCTTTATCTTGCCCTGTGGCTGAATCTCAAACTCCTGGGTTCCTCCTCCCTCAGGAGTCCACTGTTCCTGACTTCTGCATGAATCCTGATGCAGGAAGCTCTCAGTTCCTGCTCTCACCTCACCAAAGTCGGCACCGAGGCAATTCTCCACTTCTGCTCCATGGCTCCACAGAATCAGTTACCTCAACTGGGAAACAAAGAATTATCCGAGCTCTCATATTTTCCTTTTAGTTTGCAACTCTGTGCTTTTGTAACAGCAAACACCCTAGTATACCCAGAGTGGTTGATAGCACATGTTCTTTGATCTGCTTTTCTAAAGGAAAGCAACTCTAAAAGGATTAAAAAGCTTAATTTAATCAAACATATATATCATTTACTCAGTTCAGGGGGAAAAGTCAGCACCCTAAACTTCAGAGAAAATGCAAACAGAAATTACCAGCAGAAAAAAAATACAGACAGGGAAAATAACACAGTTCAATAGACCAATGGAGAGGGTTTCTAACTGTCTGACCATTACATACGTATATAGTTATTTACCAGAGAGTGAAGCACCAACATCTGGGTTTTCAAAGCCAAGGGGTCTTAATGGTTACTTGTCTGGCCAAATCATGTAATTCTTCCCATAAGTGAATTTCAAAGCAAAACCTCACCTTAGAGGTTTTGAAGAACTTTCTTCAGAGTCAGAGGAGAGGTAAGTCAAAACCTTCATGACCCACTGCCTAATTATGAAGTAAAAAAAGATGTTGGCATTTGTGAAACACAAGCCTTCCCCCAATCAAATCCTTCCAGTTGGGCTCCACTTGAGCCCCATTAAGAGGCTAGGAACATCTTCAAATTCCCTTACCATTACAGTCTCCTCCCTTAGCATTGATGGTACAAAGGTACATAATGGCATAGCCATTTCATCTTCTCATACCTTTTAAAAGCCTTTTTTTGACTTGTGCTTATTACTTGTCTGTATTTAGTGCATTGATTATTTATTATTAGAAAAATATTCTGTAGTATTTCATTATCTAAGATTATGAATAATGGCAAATGCATAAGGTTAAGGTGTGAGTGTACACAAATTCAGGCTTTACTTTGGGGAGACTAGGAAAAACATTAATGATAACTGTGCACTGAATTTACTGAAATGAGAAAATAGAGTGAATCAGTCAACCAAAAACATTAATCAAGAATACAGTTTATACAAAATGTTGCATTAGATAGTGTGAAGATTTTATAAAAAAATAGAAGCTGACCTGGGAAAGACATGATGAAATCTCAAAAATTTTGCAATTGGTTTTAAGACTTACTCTAGCTTATTTACCAAACTAACTTAGTTTTTCACAAATCTTTTTTTTTTAACTTCATAGAACTCTTTTCATTTAACATCATTATAGTATTGTCCACATCTATCTTTTTTCATTCTGAGCTTCTCATAGCCATAATGTCTTCAGAATATGAGATAATTCAGCTTGATTTTTTTCTAATTCTGCTTAATAAATCAGAACCACGCTTTAATGCATTTTCCTTTGTTTCAGTCATCTCAACAGGAGGATTGTCAGTAAGACTATTAGTATGACATTTCCATATGAATAGACTTATTAACAAGACAGAAAGATGGTCATAGGAATGATTGTCTTATATTGCAAACATAATTTTACAGCAGGCACACTAAATGTAGAATGCTAAATTGATACCCAGTTCATACTATATTCCTTCACTATCTTTATGGAATTACCTTAAACTAGATTAGCCTTACGCATGTTGTCCAGTTAAAAGGGGCTTCAAGCTGTAACTTTTCAAAGAAACAATCTATTTCTCCCAATTTTTATATTACATATTTCAATTTTATCTGTGTGTGGCTATATTATTTACAGATATTTTTTCTTCCTATTCCTGAATTAATTTTTATCACTGAAGTTCATTGCATGAGAAATTATTACCATGTTAAGTAATGTTTCTTAATAGGCAAAGCAGTACACCTTTTCTGTGTCTACTACTAACACCCCACATAATTCTGATTAGTCCATGTATTATTAAATACAAAAGGAAGTAATATTATGATAATCATGCCATAATTTGAATTCATATGACCTACTACTCTAAGGTGACAAAATTGAAAAAGAAATAGGGTAAAATTTCTTACCACATATTTATGGCTAAAGCAGAATTAAAAGTAATCAAATACCTAAAATCTGCAAGGACGTATGTTATGCTCTAACAAAACAAATACAATAGGATCCTGGAGACAATAGATGTTGACCTAAAATCATTCTTTCATCCTCTGCCCTGTCCTATGTTACAGCCTAACCCAGTGAGAGATTTGAAGTCAGTGATTAGTTATCCTCTCCTGGGGAAATGTAAATGTGCAAGCACATCCTAATTCCTATCTCTGGGGAAGGGGTGGGGAGGGCTGGGAAAAGTGGTGCCAAAGAAAACTGCAACATGTCTAGAACTTGGGATCAAGAATGACAAGCAGGCCAGACTAGCCTGCAAAATTGCTTCCATGTTATTCCACAAAGATTAAAAAAAATAGTCCTTGCTCTCCAAGAGCTTATGATTTCCTGGTTAAGGTGAGATGTGTGTGTGTGTGTGTGTGTGTGTGTGTGTGTGTGTGTGTGTGTGTGTGTGTGAGGGAGGGGAGTGGAGGGTGATGGAAATGTGTATAGTAGACAGTGAAGGGAACAAAAGACAAGTCTTGACCAAGTATGCTAGGGAATTTGAGGAGACAGAATGAGGTTTTCACCAGGTAGAATCTGGGTAGTTTGCAAACAAAAGATAAATTGATTGTTAAGATCCTTGAAGGAAGATGAAGTTTTAAAAATCAGAGTCTAGAAATAAGCACCCTTCTGGGGACTGTAATTTGGATAAATTCTCATAAGAAGAAGACAATAGTTCAGGGAAGTTTATATACTCTAGTTTTAGAATATGGTAATTACCACAGGAATTAATGTGAAAGAAGATGAAGGCAAGAAGGTGTGGAATACAGCTATCTAGAAGCTGAAGGAAGCTGTATTTTGTGCCCATTTTCAGACACATGAGTTGCTGAGGCTAACTTGCCCCAGTCTGATTTTATAAGTATTTAACTCTTCCCTTCCTAGATTCATAAACTTTCTTTTTGGACTTTTTGGTTGTTATGCAATACAACCTCCCCTGTCAAAACACTGAATGTTCCAATCCCTGTGCACCTCCAGCCAGGCCTTCAGATACTTGTACCCTTTTTGCTTTGTGTAGCCCCTCCTTGTGCTCCTAGAATTGATTCTGTGAGTCCAGAACAGCGCTGAGGCTAATAGAAACAAAGAAAGAATTTGAAAGTACAGAAAAGATGTAGGAAAAATCCACTGAAATAGTTTATATACATACATGTATATATATATGTGTGTGTGTGTGTGTGTGTGTGTGTGTGTGTGTGTGTGTGTGTATGTGTGTGTGTGTGTGTGTATATATATATATATATATGTGTGTGTGTGTGTGTGTGTGTGTGTGTATGTACACACATATATATACATATATATATACACAGATACATATACATACATACATACATATATATGTATATATATATATATGCATATATCTCATACATTAAGACAGTGTTATTGAGGTTTGGGGTTTAGGAGTGCTCAGGATCCTAAAATACCAACAAGCTTGCTGGATCATGTCAAATGAATTCAACTCAAGCCTTCTGTCAAAGTAAAGCAAAGTTCATTAAAGATTCACCGTAACAGGTGAGACTTGTATTCACAAGCAGGCCAGAACAATCTGACACAAACTGAGTCTGAGCTAGACTGAATCTGACCACCTTCATGGAGGTAAGATGTATCTTATATACCAAAAGACTGTGGGAGGGATCTGGGAGTGATCTAGAGTTGGGGTTTCTGGAGGGTCTTAAGAAGAGTCTAAGACACATCTTGAAGGGACTTAGGTCAAACTCCAGGAATGGGATTAAGGATGAAAAATAGCTTAAGGCTACCTGGAAATGCCAGACAATGGAGGGCTAGGCTAGTTTAAGGGTAACAGATTTGGGTATAGATATTTTGGTAGGATCAAGGGTGGGATGTAGCAGGACAGTGGAGGGTTAGGCTAGGTTAAGAGCAGCAGTTTTGGGCCTAGGATAATGAAAGATTTATGGCCTCAGGCAAATGCCCCATCAAGTAGGAAGGTTCGAGGAGAGTTCAACAGGGTTCCCACAGTCTGTATCCCACCAGTGTGACAAAGGGAATCAAACACTAGATTAGGAATCTGAAGACTTTAATTAATACTGTCTATGAAACATATTTGCTTTATGACTGAGTTTGCTGTTTGACTTACTTGGTAAGTTGTGGTTGTTGTCCTTTATGTTCAAAGGTGACCAAAACAACATCACTATTTTTGGGGTCAAGATACAGTGTATTTTAGTATTGCTGATCTGATGATCAGACTAATAAAAGCTTGGAAGCCTCTGCTGCAGGTAAGACACAAATAGTCCATATGACCATTTAGAATGGAGATATATCTAAATTTATGCATCTCATGTTTCTTTTGAGGTACTCCAAATCTCCCTTGCTCATAGACCAAAGAGTCTTCCTTGATAAAAGTATGTTATGCTGAGAACTCCTGGGCCAGTATTTCCTGGTTCTCACAATCAATTTGAAAGTTCTTCAGGGAGACCTTAAGAGTGTTCTTTTGTCTCTTCCTCTGATCTACATGTGAGCATTTGTCTTGTGTGATTTCTCTGTAAAGCAGTATTTTAGGCAAATATATATTTGACATTAAGCAATGTAGTCAGACTTGGAGATTTTCCATTTAGCTTAAGAAAGGACCTCAGAATCTAATATCTTATCCTTCCAGATGATCTTCAGAATCTTCCTAAGACAAATCAAATGGAAGCAATACCATTTCCTGGCATGGCATTGATATGTTGTGGAAGGTTTCACAGGCATACAACAAAGAGGTCAGCCCAGTGATTCTGTAGACTTTCAGTTTGGTAGAGAGTCTAAAGAATACCTCTTCTCTCCCACAGATTTTTTTTCATTGCTTCCCAAACACTGAGATAACTCAGGCAACTGTCTATGTTAATCTCATCATCTAGCTGTACTTTCCTAGAAAGCATATTGTCAAGATAAGTAAACTTATCACAGAATTCAAAATTTCTTCATTTGCTACAACCAATTGTTCCACACATGGATAGTATGGTGCTGGCTGGAGGGGAACCTTTGTTTTCTTGATGTTAAATATCAAGACAGAAGTAACATTGATGGGATATAGGCTCTGGGAAACCTCTTAAACTCTGAATCTTCTCACTTGATGAGGCATTTGCCTGAAACCATAAGACTTTTATCATCCTAGGCCCAAATCTCTGTTACTCTTAACCTAGTCTTGCCCTCCACTGTCCTACTATCTCCCACCCTTGATCCTATGAAAATATCGGTATTCTAATCTGTTACCCTTAAACTAGCCTAGCCCTCCATTGTCTGTCATCTCCAGGTAACCTTCAGCTGTTTTCCACCCTTAATCTCATTACTAGAGTCTGACCTCAGTCCCCTCAAGATCCTCCTTAGACTCTTCCACAAGACCCTCCCCAAATCCCTCCTCTAGACCACCCCTAAATCTTCACACAATCTTTCTGTATTTAAGATACATCTTGCTTGCATGATATGGCAGAGAATTCAATTTAGCACAAATTCATTCTGTGTCAGATTATTCTGGCCAGCTTGTCAATACAAGCTTCACATAAACTTAGGCTCCTTAAGAGTGTACACATTAAAGCAAATCTTTAATAAACTTTGCTTTACTTTGGCTGAGAGAAGACTTGAGTCAAATTCATTTGACAAGACCTGAAGTGTTTGCATTTTGGGGTTTTTTGCACCCCTAAACCCTAAACCTCAACAACATAAGCAGCAGAAAAATCAATCCATACTCTGTTGTATTTAAACCTCAGAGTGCACTGAGTGCACAATCATCTTCAGGCAAAAAATCAGGCACCAATTTTTAAGCTTCTTTGCCTCAGTTTCCTCATCTATATAATGAGCTAGAAAAGAAAAGGACAAACCACTCCACTATCTTTGCCAAGTAAACCTCAAATGTGGTCACGAAAAATCAGACATAACTGAAATAAATAATCAAAAAGAAAGATTCAAACAGCATACTGTCTACAGAATTCAAAATTGCTCTCTCCATTCCATAAGAGGTCCATACACCAAATGAATGTCTGAATTTTCTTCTAAAGCCTCCTGATGGCACAGAGCTTCAATTGTCACTTATTCCCCTAGTAAGCTGTCATTTCTAATTTGGGTGGTTGGCAGAAAGAGGAAATCAAATCTCACTCATTCCCACTACTAGCTACACTTTGAAGGGGCACTTATGGGGAAAGCAAAGTTCAAGTTATTAAGAGTTAATTCCAGAGAGTGTGATCAACTTGCTTTCACTAGCTATAAGAAGTTTCAGTTTATTAGTCCTCAATCACTATGAATTAAGAAGATTCAAAGCAATAAACAATGGTTTCTATAAAAATATGTGGCAAAAAAATAGCCACAAACCAATGAAAAATGAACGTTGTAAATTTAAAGGAAAAAGTCTGTTCCTAAGGAAGAGATATAAGAAAACACCATTATCACCACCATCCTCCCCACCACACACACACACACACACACACACACACACACACACATTCCTTTCAGTAGTGAGAAGCACACTTTGTTGAATATTGCATATATTTTCAAATTTTTCAATGTATTGATCAGTTTTGCTAACTTTCTTCTTCTTCTTTTTCTTCTTATTATTTTTTTTTGGTCTTAAAATATTAGTTCTTATATTAGATGACTCTCTGGGAAGACAGAGGGGAAGAGATGTTAGGAGAAATTCTGTTGATGTAAAATATATAAATTTTTATCTTAGTAAGAATGTTTCTATTACATTAAGGACACTGAGCAATATACGGTCATTTACATGATTTTTTTTTAAAATCAATCACTGTTCCAATTGTCTGGTTATGTCAGCAGAAATCAGAGGGTTTTTTTCTGTTGGCTTGACATTTGTCTAATTAACTCTAAAATTTATATTATCCCTGTAAAGTGAGTCTAAATCTTTTATTTAGAAATATTCCCTCACAGAAAGTATATAAAAGGGAAGTTATGAAAATATTTATATAAATAATATATTAATAAGAATAATAATCAAAATAACCATATTAGGTGATTAAAAAATATTCCACAACTCTTTGGGATAAATAGTACAACTAACTCCATTTCAAATTCAATGAGCCTAAAATACAAAGTGGCAACTGGGAAAGAGATGACAGAGTGCCTAACTTGGAGTCAGAAGACTCATCTCCCTCAGTTGAAATCTCTCTTCAGATACCTACCAGCTATGTGAGCCTGGACAAGTTACTTAACCCTGTTTGCCTCAGTTTCCTAACCTATAAAATGAGCTGGAGAAAGGAATGGCAACCATTCCAGTATATTTTGTCAAGGAAATCCCAAATGTGCTCATGAAAAGTTAGACAACTCAAAAATGACTGAAAAAAAATAAGACAGAGATTTAGGGACTTGTCTATGATCACAACACTCAGTTAATAATTGCTGTCATGTCTTTAAAAAATAAATCAGTCCCCTGATAAATCCACATATTCAGCTTCTTTCCTAATAGACAAAAGATTTATAGTAACATTTTAATTCTAAGAAATGGCAGGAAAATAGGTGCCAAATAATAGGGAAATGAAAAAATATACATAAGTAAATTATTTTATGATATTACAATGGCATTAAATAAATGGCAATCCAATAGAATATTGTTGTTGCTGTTACTTGTCCTTTATTCTTTATTTTTTATTTTTTGCTTTTTGGAGGGCTGAAGGCAAAGCAATTGGGGTTAAGTGACTTGCCCAAGGTCACATGGCTAGGCAGTGTTATGTCCTCCATTCTTCAAGAGGACCATGACATCAGGGAGGTGATGTCATCATATGCAAGTGAATTGGATTTAAGTGAGAGAGGCCTATGCACAATCACCAGCCTCACTTTCTCCTCTGGAACCAGCTGGGTCTAGTGACTATATATACATCAGTATTACTAGAGATAGACCTGGACACAGTGGAGATATCATTGTGCCATGAGAAACTATACATAGAAAAATTCAGCAAAACTTGAGAAAATTTGTATGCAAAGAATAGTAAATCAAAAAAAAAATCGTAATCTTTAAAATAATACAAACGAATGAATTTTGAAAATGCCACAGCTCTTATAAACATAATGACTATTCCTGTCAGGGGACTGATGTTGAAATATGTCTGACCTCTTTGAAGGAAGGTGGCAGGTTAGAGGTACAGGATCAGATATGTATGCTCAGACATAAATTATATTTTTATTTCACTTGTATGGAACTGTACCTATTTTTATAAGGGAAAATGTTATGGGTCAGAGAAATAACTGTAAAGTGACAGTAATGTAAAAAAAAAGGTAGAAGAAATCAATAAAATATTTTTAAAGTAACACAAACATTTAAATTTAATACTATTTTATGAAAGGATATAAATGCATATTGGCAATGGAGTATCAACAGATCTTGTTTATTTGCTGAACAATTCCCTATAAATTCTGAATTCAATGCTTC
Organism: Pseudochirops cupreus; assembly: GCA_028627135.1. Taxonomy (NCBI): domain Eukaryota; kingdom Metazoa; phylum Chordata; class Mammalia; order Diprotodontia; family Pseudocheiridae; genus Pseudochirops; species Pseudochirops cupreus. The sequence continues at coordinate 249,128,631 of CM053580.1, forward strand.
TATGAAGTGATAAAGGAGGAATCATATAAGACAAGGGAAAAAAAGAACAATACATCCGGTATTTTTGTCTAAGAAATGAATTTCACACCATTTTTTCCTCCGTTCTTCCTGTCTGTTTCTAATTTGATGACAGTTTGTCTTATCTTATGAAGTAATATATGAAAACCTTTCTATCTCTGAATAACTTAGTCTGACTTGCCTCCCCATTTCTATCATTTCTTCATTTTTCTTATTATTTATGAGTGTGAATTTCCTTTTGTTTTGTACAATAGAGAGCTGAGATAGGTTGCTCTGTTTCAATCTTGCCTCTGTCACAATGATTACAGTCACTTCTTTGGTTTCAAGTAGATTTTATATCTCCTAGTTTCCATCAATCATGGACAGTTTATTTTTTTTTTCATGTCAGGCTACAGTATAGGACCAACTGGAGCAAATCAGAGGTGATCCCTTTATCTAATTTATGTGTGAACTTTCTTCAGTGACTGTAACTCCATATAAAGTCTAGACAAAATGAAACAGCAAACCATATGTCAATGAATTTCTGAGACATTGTTTCCTAGGACTTTGTCCCACCTAGCTGGTTCTAAATGATCTCTGTCATGAATGCTAAATTCTTCTTTTTGCAGCTGGAGGAAGGCAAAAAGAATTCCAGATTAACACAGCAGCAACAATGACAGAAGTCTAAACCTAATAAATGAGCATTTAATAAGTCCGTTTCAACTACTTTTTAATTCAGATATGCAATTGTTGCTAAGAAAAGTATGATTTACTATACCCAAAGACAAAGGAATTTTGCAGAATCATAACATTTCAGACTTGGAAGGGAAATGGAAATTTTCCAGAGCAGTCAATTCATTTAACAGGTGAGGAAATAAAAGTACAGAGAAATGATTTGTCCAAAGGAACAAAGCGAATAAACGACCATATTGTAATAAAACCCAGATCATCTGTCTAAACCATTGTCAACACATCATACTAGCATTATATATTTATTACAACATTGGAAAAATGTTGCATTAACAGTGTTTTTTCTTAGATATCATGAGAAAAAACTATATTTCTAAACAGTTATCTTCCAGATCTACATATCCAAGTGTAATCTATTTCCTGAACTGCATTTCTCCATGACAGATTACATTGGCTGTTTCCCACTCAACAGATATAACTCTTGATCAAACCCCTCTAAATTCTTGACTGGTTTATTATTGTATTATCTTATTAACTTTTCCTTTTGTCCCCTTTTTGGTTTTTCCTTCATACAGCTGTCAAATTAAACTTCCCAAGACACAGGCCTGATTTTTATAGGCTTCCTCCTGCCTATGAGGTAAAATACAGACTTCAGAGAATGAATTTAACATCCTTCAAAATCTGGATACAAACTATCTTCACTTTTTTTTTTTAATTTCCCTCCCAAACAGTGCTATATTCTATCCAAAATAAATTGGTTTTTCATTTAACTTTATTACAGAATTAGTGAAGATGATTTCAGATCCTGGCTTAGAGAGTTACTTAGTTTGTGTCTTTGTACAATTCACCTAATTTTCATGAGCCTTACTATTCTCATGAAGAACTAAGCTCTGTTTTGCCAAAAGCAGGGGTAGTCAATGCTACCAGTCATCCTCCCATTCATTAAGGTGTCTCAATCAGGTTATTTACCCTCTTGCTTTGATTGGCATTGTTAAAAGCTCATCAATATCTTCTTTCCTTCTTCAGCCTTGTTGGGAAGAAGAAACAAAATTCTCCTCCAATCCAAAATGCCTGGCAATTAGTATTTCTCCCTCTCTGGTAAGCCCTTCTTCAGCAAGTCCACTAGCATTTCTTTCCCATTATAACTGAAAAGTGAAGCAAAATGCCTGAATATGATCCCTAAGGCAGATGAAAAGCATGTCCCTTTAAATGTTATGTAGAAAATTTTAGGTATGTAGGTGAAATGCTATGAAGGGTTATACATTCTCCTCCTCTGAAGACTCTTACTAAAAGAAAAAAAAATAGAAAGTAACTTGCAGAATTATCTTTAGTGCTTTCATGCCTAAGGTAGGTTCCTAAAATGTTGTCTTTGTTAGTGAATTTCAAGCAGCAATACCTAATGATCAATGTCTACTTTTCTTTTTTTTCTTTTTGAGGGGGAGAAACGCTGTGCTAGATGCCAGGCAGATTACATGAGGAAGGGAAAGAGAGGGACCAAGCATTTATTAATCACTTACTATGTGCCAGATAGTGTTAAGCTTAGTAAAACCTTGATGCTCACAGTGACCCTTTTAAGTACTATTAATATCCATGTTTCATGATTGAAAAAAGCAATGCAAACAGATGTTAAATGGCGTGTCCAAAGTCACTTGGCGAGGAAGTATCTGAGGCTAGATTTGAACTTATTTCTTCCTGACTCCAGACCCAGCACACAAACGATTTCACCACCTAGATGCTGGTTTGAGGAAAAACAAAAAACAAATAAAACAAAAAACAAAACATAGTCCTGCCCTAAGCTTATACTTAATGTAAGGTTAGGCCTGATGGTCTTGAGACTTCCATAAAAGTTTCCACTTAATGGAGGTAATAAGCTTATAGAATATACTCATGGAAAAATACCAAAATACATTCAAGCTTAGTAAAAGTTGTGTCTCCCAAATAATTTTTGTCTCTAACCAGTTTGTTTGTTTGTTTTCTCTTTGATAAGAAACGTCCTAAAATAATCATTTGCTCTGTCCCCTGAAAGAAAATTGGGCCATCTCTGGGAAGACCATCCAAATTCATAGTATGAGAATCTCACTCTCAGAAGAACTCTTTGGAGTATGCCCTCCTGTCTAGTAGGAGCACCTCTTCCTACTGGAGCACCCCATTTCTTCCTGAATGGATCTGTGTTTCTGTACACCCCAGTGTAGTCCCTTATGTGAGTTATACTGTAGGTTAGTTGTATGTTGACCTCCCCTTTCTCTCTCCATTTCCCTCGCTTTTACATTGCTTGCATTTAACTAATTTCTATCATTTTACATATTTTTATATCTGCCTGGCTTGTGGACATTTCCTTACACACAAATTGGGTAAGTGGAAGAGCTACTAACCTACTGATAGCCCCACATTTTCTGAGGGAGTATAAGATTGTGAACCCAGTCACAGGAAAAATAAAGTTCAATTGGGGAATAGTGGGAAACTCATAACTGAAGACTATCTCAAAACAATACTGCTGTGGGCGAATAAGATATAAAAACAGATAAATATATAACCCTGAATACTTGATGGTAAAGGCATTTGAAACATCACTCAAGGTATTTAATACAAAGGACTAAGGAAAAAAAAAACACCAACAACAACACCTAAAGGAGCTTGGTGGGACAATAAATGAGCAATAGATTAAAAGTGAAATCATGACTTTCCATTCCTCTGTAAATTTGAGCAATTTCCTTCACCTTAATAGAGGTCAGACTAGATATTTTATGGACTCATTTATCTTGAAATTTATGGATTTCTTGCATCAAATTTACTACAGTCACTTACAATACCTTTAAAAATAGTAATGATGTATCAAGTGCCAAGATGGAGTAGTGAATAAAGTACTGATCTTATAGCCAGGAAAATTTGCTGTCAAGTCTCTACTGTGGCTCTTACCATATGCAAACATTTGAAATCTCAGTTTTGGAAAGTAAGTCTCCATATGACGTCATAAAATCAAGGGGTATGCATATCATATTTTAAATCCTCAAAAGAATTTCATTTCTATGTCTCATTTATCTTCAAAATGTCAAAGTTGTAAAACACAGATCAGATACAATTGTAGATAAGGAAATTGCAATATATTTTCCATAGAATCAAAGAAGTCAAAGAGGCCACATCTCTAGCTTGAGGTCAAATTGCATAAATAAAGGGAAAAGGCAACTTTGGGAAATTACTTTTTTTTTCCTTGATAAAAAGACCCCAGGCATAGAAATGTTTAATTGCAAACACAGGTATTCAAGAGAAACATAAAAATGTTACCACAAACAAACAATCATAAGGGATTAAAATTTTACATACAAATTTGGGTAAATAATGCATGCTTCCACTCAGAACCCTATTAACATCAAGGGTTAGAGATGAAGTCTTTTTCTTTAATTGATTTGTTTATTTTTAGTGTACAAGATTCAGTTCCACAATCCCTTAAGTTTCAAATTTTCTCTCTTCCCTCTCCCCCCCTCCGGTGGTGGCATGCAATCAAGTACAGGATCTGCAATTACTTTCAGATTGGACATTAGTCTGGTTTTATAGAAGGGTTTTAACCAATGGAGTGAACAATGGAAAAAAAGGAAAGAAAACCAAACATGAAAAATAATGATAGCATGCAGATTTGCCATTCAAAATCTGTTCTTTCTAGATCTTTCTTTGAATGTAGACATCTCTTTCCATCCTGAGACTTGTAGAGTTGTCTCATAACTGTGCATTGCTGAGAAGAGTCCAGTTTGTCAAAGTTGGTGGTCACACATACAATGTGTCCATGATTGTGTACAAATTTTTCCAGGTTCTGCTCTTCGCACTTAACATCAATTTGTATATGCCTCTCCAGGTGAATATGAAGACCATCTCCTCCCCATTTCTTATATCACAATAGCATTCCATTATACTCATATACCACAATTTGTTTAGCCATTCCCCAATTGATGGGCATCCCAATAATTTCCAGTTTTTTTGCCAGCACAAAGAGAGCTGCAATAAATATCTTTGTACAAATGGGTCTTCCTCCCACTTCTATGATCTCTTTGGGATACAACCCCAGAAGTGGTATTACTGGGCCAAAGGGTATGCAATTATTTATAGTCCTTTGGGCATAGTTCCAGATTGCTCTCCAGAATGGTTGTATCAGTTCACAGCTCCACCAACAATGTGTTAGTGTTCTAATTTTTCCACATCCTCTCTAGCATTTGTCATTTTCCTGTTTTGTCATCTTAGCCAATCTGACTGGTGAGATGTGGTACCTCAAAGTTGCTTTGATTTGCATTTCTCGAATCAATAGTGATTTAGAACATTTTTTCATATGCTTATATATATCTTTAATTTCTACGTCTGAAAATTGCCTGTTCATATCCTTTGACAATTTATCAATTGGGGAATGACTTGTATTCTTATGGATTTTAATTAATTTCCAGTATGTTTCAGAAATGAGGCCTTTATCAGAGGCATTGGTTGTAAAAATTCTTTCCCAATTTCCAACTTCCCTCTCAATCTTGGTTACACTGACTTTGGTTGTACAGAAACTTTTCAATTTAATGTAATCAGTATTATTCATTTTGCATTTTATAATGCTCTTCAACTCTTCTTTGGTCA
>CM053580.1:249134422-249164467 GCA_028627135.1 Pseudochirops cupreus
CGCCACCATGGGGGGGGGGGGAGGGAGGGGAGAAAAAAATCTGAAACTCAAGTGATTGTGGAACTGAATCTTGTAAATTAAAAGAAAATGAGTAAATAAAAAAAAATTAAAAGAAAATTGTCTCTCCTGGATCTATTTTCCAGGTCAGTGGTTTTTTCAAGGAGATATTTCACATTGCCTTCTACTTATTCATTTGTCTGGATCTGTTTAATAATATCTGGGTTTCTTATAAAGTCATTTGCTTCCATTTGCTCCACTCTAATTCTGAAGGAATTAGTCTCTTCCGAAAACTTTTGAGATTCTTTTTTCCACCTGGCAAATTCAACTTTTTAAGGCATTCTTCTCCTGATTGCCTTTTTGGGCCTCTTTTGACATTTGAATTAGTCTATTTTTAAAGTGTTATTTTCTTCAGTCAGGTTGTTGACTCTCTTTTCATGATTTTCTTGCATTTTTCTCATTTCTTTTCCCAATTTTTCCTCCACTTCTCTTGTTTGATTTTCACAATCCTTCTTAAGCTTCTCTATGGCCTGCAATCAATTCATATTTTTCTTGGAAGCTTTTGGTGCAGGAGTTCTTACTCTGTTGTTTTCCTCCCATTCCATGCTTTGATCCTTTTTGTCCCCCCAAAATGACTCTAAAGTTGGATTGCTGTGCTTGCTTTGCTTCTTTTGCTTGCTCATGTTGCCAGTCAATTAATTTTTTAAGTTAATTTAAAAGTCAATTGAGTGTTTAGCTCTTTGCCACAGTAAATCTCTGCTTCCAGAGGGGATAGCTTTGTCCCAAACAGCTGAGTATTTTACAGCTTCAGGAGCTATTAGGTGATCACCATCTCTACAGCCTGCACCAGTTTTGTTTCACTGGTCACTCACCTCAGGAACACCACCCAAGAACTTGATCCTCATCTAGGCAAGTTAAGGCAAGGGCACTTAGTCTCTGAATGATCACTTTCCCACCGTGCAATCTGCAGGCCAGGAGCTCTGAAGCAGCCACGTGGAGGTGGCTCCATGGCCACAGGTTAGGCCACTTCTAGCTCTGGGGGCAGAGGGCCAAACTTGCTGCTCCCTCCCCCCAATTCATCCAAGTTCTACTGACTTTTTACTTTGTCTTTGGCATTTATGGATTGATATTTCTTGAGACCACCACAGCTGCTGTTGATCCCCTCTCCAGAATGCTCCAGCTGGGCTGCTCATACTGACCTGCGGTTAAAACCTCAGGTTAATTCAGGCCTGGGCTTGGCTCTCAGGGACCTGCAAAGAACCCTTCCTCTCTGCTTGCTGGTCTGCCTTCAGTAGGAGATTTGTTTATCTGTCACTTTGTGGGGTCTGGAGCTATAAAATTTGTTTAGAGTCATATTTCACAGGTATTTGAGGTGGTTTTCAGGAGAGGCATGGAGTTTTGTTGCTTCTACACTAACATCTTGATTTTGCCCCTTGGAACTTTTTTTATTTATTAAAATATATTTACATTTACCTGCAAAATGTTGAATGAAATAACAAAATATTTATTTCAAAAATAAAATTATGTGACTGAAGAGTCAAAAAAGGGAAATGAAATGAACAGAAACAGTAAGAATGTATGCAATAACAGCAATATTCTAAAGGAAAACACCTTTTAAGGCTTTAAGAAGTATAATCAGTATAGTTATCATCCATGATCCTAGAAGATTGATGATGATGATGAAACATAGTATCTACTTTCTTACAGTGTGGTGACAGATTTTTGGTACAAAATGAACCATGTATGTTCTGGTTTATATCCAAACAAGGAATTTGTTTTCTTTGAGCATATACACACACACACACACACACACACACACACACACACACACACACACACACATATATATATATACATATCTACATATCTACATATATACACATATACATATATGTGTATATAATATATGTGTGTGTGTGTGTATGTGTGTGTATAACATGGAAATTGCTTTACTTTTCTCTTTTTTTTTTAATTACTAGAGGAAGCATTTAAAGGAACAGAAAACGGATTTTTCTCTATTAAAAGCATGCTAAAACATATTAGAGGCCAGAAAATTGGAATGTATCTAATTGCAATTGAAGTCATTGTATTGATAATTTTGCTTCATTGTTTTACTTTACTAGAAGACATCTCTCAGAGTTTGATGAAGAGTAAAAATTTGTAATATAAAATTAAAACATGTCAATAAAACTTTAAAAAAAACCTAGACAATTAAGAAAGAAGTACCTAAGATAAAAACTTTTACAAGTTGATAGACTAAAAGAAATACAAGAACGTACCAGCATTTCTTTACTAAGAAAAACTAAAAAAAAAAAAATAAATTCAATAAAATATAACAAGAATAGTGTATACAGGAGATAAATTACCATTAAGATAGTAGTTATAGAAATTTAACTTTAAAACATATTCACAGAAATAAGAAAACAAAGAATAAACTAATCAATGAGATAGTCAATTTTCATGACTAGTTGCCATTAATATAATTTGTTAAATGATTTTACAACCTAAATTACTAAACATTATGCCAGTCAAATGACACAAGAAATTAGAAAAAAAAAATAACAAAGTTCATACTAATCTACAAGAAGAGCCACTGAATATTAAACCTTATCTCTCTTCTTTCAGATCTCTTGGAAAATGAACATGACCTGTGTCATTCATTGAACTCTTGAGGTTTTGAGCCCCCATCAAAAGAGAAGGGAAGGAAATGAACATTTATATGATATCTCCTATGTCAGTCACTCTGCTAAGCAGATTTACAAGTATAACTCATTGGATTCTTACTACCCTATCTCAGGTTTTATTGTATTCTTTTTTCACAATTAAGGACACTAAAGCAAACAGAGATTGAGTGATTTACCCATGGTCATGAAGCTAACAAGTATCTCAGGCCAGATTTTAATTCAGGTCTTCCTGTCTCTAGTCCCACCACTCCATTTACTGTATCATCAGCTGCCTCAAATTGTGTAATATTCTCTTTAGCTAATCAATTTATAACTTTTATTCTTTTCATTCTGGTGATAAAGAATCCCTGTCTACTAAATCCCCTCCATCATTTCATGTTCTCTTATTCCCTTTTACCTTAGTCCTTCCCTCCTATATCCCCTTCTAGCTTTGCCTGCTACTTCCATTAGGTTGTTCCCATTCTTACCCTCAAACTCCAAGACACTGAATCAAGGGGAAAAAAATTGTCCAGTAATGGTCATACTTTCTCTCATTATGTGATCACACTAGTCCTGATGAAAGTAGATGTATATTCTTTCCTCTTTATTTTTCCTTCAAGACTCTCCCTTTTCCATCACTATTCATCAATGTGTAATTTTTTAAGAATTACTTCATCTAAATATATTATCATGTTAGCTGTTATTTCTAAGTCCCTGGCACATTCTTTGTCCTTTTTCAAGGAGTTTTAAAGTGTTCCTTCCAAGTTCCTCAATCTATTCAATTCCTATGACTTCTTCTTTCTACTTCAGTTGCACACAGGAATGATCATAACTTTTTCCCTTTCAATAATCTGCTTCCATGGTTAAGCATTCTTAACTCCCTTTATCAGACCATGACCTCCTACTATTCTATTACTCTCTATATTTTATTCTTCTTAAATCTTTTTTTAATCCTCACTCTATGATTTTCAGTTACTGAAACTCTTATCATTCTTACAAGCCATTACTCCTACTCTGCCTTCATTTTTCTTCCTTCCTAATCTTGATTATACAATAACCAATGAAAATTATAATTTTTACTAATCTTGAAACCCATGCTCCCTTCTTGTTGTCATTCAAATTTTGCCATCCCTAAATTAAGCCTACCATTTTCTCCTCTACTGCTTTTCATGTGTACCAGAAGGATATGAGAGAAAGAAAGTAGCTAAGTGTTCTGATTGGATCCATTACAAATTTATGTTCTCTAATCTCAAATGGACAGTCGTAGTTCAAATCTTCAACAAAACTGATGTCATAGGTTCCATGAACTTTCTCCTCCAGGATAGATACCAACTCCTCCATCACTTCTTTGATTATACTATTTGGAAACACATATTCCCATAAATCCTCATTAGAATACCTGTCAACTATTCTGGAGGAGTTTCTTTTCTTTTCTTTTTTTTACTGAAAATGCATATATTTTACCATAGTATAGGAAAATTTGGTGGCATCTTTGGAAGGATCCTAGATTCTTGCTCCCCAAACACTTTGTATGATAAACTATGTTATTAAGAGGATCACCTCTAAGCTCTCTCTCCCAGTGTAGGTGAGAGCCCTTGAGTTCTGAACATGGCAAGAGGGAAGCACATAGCCAGAGGACCTGAGGTCCCTGGAGCTCTCAGGCCTCTACTTACCAACTATATGATTTTGGTGAAATCATTTAACCACCATTTACTTCAGTTTCTTCAGCTATACAATGGGGAAAATGATAGCACCTATCTTGAAGGGATATAAGGATCAAATGAACTAATATTTTTAAGTACTTAGCACAAGTCTTGACACATAGTAGACACTATGAAAATGATTATTCCTTTCATTTTCTCTTCCTTTCTCCTAGGGTCAACTCCAGCACTCTTTCCCTGAACTCAGCATGGATCAAACTGAGACTATCCTAGACCAGATCATACATTTTCTGAAGCTGTGGTTACTGGACAGTAAGTAAAAGCCAATAAAGCGTGTTACTACCTACTTGAGTCAAACATACTTGTCCAAGTCTGTGTCTAAACTGTGTGATCTCTGTTTGAGAAAGGGCAGTTTCCAGGTATTCTGGGAAATCCTGTGAACCATGGAGTCTCCCACAAACCTTCTCTAAACAGTTCAAAATTCCAATCTTACTCAAATGACCTAGTCACAAAGATTGTAAGACTACATGAAGAAATGAAATAAAAGATATAGAAGAACAAAGCTAAAGATAAAAAAATGACAAAGAAAATTAGCACACTAATTACATTTTCCCCCATTTATTTTGGGTCACCTGAAATTTTGTTTACGCTTGTACTATGGAAGTTTAAGGTATGACATCATAGCAGAAATAATGATTTCAAAACAATAAACTTTGACAACAGCAAGGTATCTAAATCCAAAGATCCCTGAAAGTTTTGCAAATTAAGTTCACCATAATATCCTCTTATTCATTTTTGGGTCCAGTTGTTTGCCTTGCTGAAGTAACTTTCTGATCTAAATTAATTGATGAACTTTTTTACTGGATTGCCAACTCAACTACACCCCATGATCTGGGCAATACCTTTTCTTCATCCACCTGTTTTCCCCAGTGTGAATGACTAGGTGTGTGTGAATCTGAGTATCATTAAGAATGAAAGACTTATAATGTTCCAACATTTCATGATATTAGAACAAAGTCATCTGTAAAGAAGAACATCTGGGGAACATTCAGTACTAGAAACAATTCGATTGTTATTTATATGTGCAAGGAATATATTTCATTCCACAAATAAGAATCTTTAGTGAAAATGGCAAACTGCTTTATGCTGTGCTTAATATTGTTATTCAGAAGATAGCTGAGCAAAGTTATCTTTCTGGTCATAACTATCGAGGAATCAAATATGCATCTACCTTGTCAGTACTGGTCATAGCAGAAATGATAACTTCTTCTATAGAAAAAATAAATGGAAAACAGATATATAATGCATTCAAACACATAGAGTGATCTTGTAGTTAACTGTGCCTACTTCTATGTCCTTGGGAAAATAAAATGATTCAAATTTAATTTTGTTTGGTCTGTCAAAGAAGCATAAATCCCTTTAGAAATTTATGCAATTTTAATTGTATCATAGAACCTTTCTATAATTAAATGTAAACAACTCTCAGAAAAGTTTTTAGATTCTGAATATGAAGACAAATAATAATGCCTTTGAAAAAACATAAATTAATCATTCAACAGTTATTTACTGAGTACTGGATGGACTCATTCCCAACCTTGTATAACTTCTTGCTATAATGGCGGAATGTGGTACAGTGGAAATAGCACTGATTCTGGAGTCAAAGCACCTAGATTCAAATCCTACCCCAATGTGTTACAATCTATCTTGGTCTGAACAGATTTTGTAATATCTTGCCCACCTCTGTTTTCACATCTACAAAATCATGGGGTGGGCTTATATGTTTCTTGGGGTCCCTTTACATTTATTATTCTATTATCATTTACAAGTGTATTATTTCAACTTTTTGCGTTATTTTCATCTAAGTAATAGAAAAAAAAGAAATGAGAGAATGACAGCAATATTTATACGGGAAAGAGAGAGAGAGAGTCAGAGAGATAGATACATACACATAGATTCACAGAATCTCACATTTGGAAGAGTCTTAAAGCACCATATGTTCTATCCATACATGACTGAGAATATCCTCTATAACATCTCCAATGAGTGGTTATAAAACTTTCACTCAGAGTCCCCTAATAAAATGTTCAAGTTATTAAAAAAAAAATAGCATTAAGTACCTACTATGTTCCAGTCAGTATGATATGTGCTAGGGATAAAAAGACAGGGAGAAATAGTCCCTTCCCTCAATTCTAATGGGAGAAAAGTACATGAAAATAACTAGAAACATTCAAGTTACGTAAAGAGAAATTGGAAAATAATCTTAAAGGAGGTATGCTAGTAACTTTTAAGGTACTTTTAAGTGACCATAGTAATTACTCCTATGCTCACCCTCACTGGGAGGTTGGTACTGAAAACTTATCCAAAAAAAAAAAAATATTTCAAGTACTGCTGAAAAAGCATTTGTTCATTTCACTTCACCTCTGCATTGTCTCTTGAAAGTCTTCATCTACTGCAGATTAAAGTCATCCTCTTGTTAATAGTCATCATCTTGTACGAAAAGATTTCCAGTGTCACCAGTTTGACTCAGAGCCTTTACCTCCAAAACATACACACGTAACTTCAAACTTGGTTACATCCTTATTCAAAGTGATCTTTGCTCATCTAAGATCAGGGAAAGAAGCATAAACTTAGACCAAGAAGGGTGAACTTGAGACTCAAGTCTTCTCAGATAGGGCATATGCCTTGGCCGCATGTACTCCAGAGTTCACTATTTCTTTTGGGATGGGAAAAAAAGGAGGCCCTTCTACCCAACACCTTATATGAATACTACTTGTCACATTGAAAATCTAAGGAAAAAGAGAAACAGGTTCAGGCATTTTTTTAATGCACTGATCTACTAGTTCTTCCCTCTCCATAGACAGAAAGTGGGTGACTGGATCTCCAAAACATCCTTCATTACTGTATTTTCAGATGAAACCTGGGGCTTCATCAACTAACAAACACCAAAAAAGTAAGCTGACACATATAGTTGTCAGGAAGGGAAGCTCTATTGGTTTTTATTCATTCCATGTATTTTTACTTTTTAGAACATGGAACTTTTCATCTTGCATCTGTAAATCTGCTAATACTCACCTAAATATGGTCAATTTGACTTCTACCCAATTTCTGTGGTCAGTGAGTACTTATAAACAATAAGGAAAATTTAGAATGGCCTTAATATTTTTCTAGTAATTAGGAAAACTGACTTCCATAATTATATTAAATGTGCATTCAAAGCAGTATTCAAAGATTTATGTCAATATCACCTCTTTGTCTCTGGAAATATACTTCTGCATATAGTGACCTTCCTTAGAGAACAAGGATTTATGTAGATCACAAGTTACAAATGTTTTAAAGTAGCAATACTTCTGGTGAACATCACAATTGAAGGAAACCAGATCCAAATCTTCTGGGGTTGGGCTATATGCCTGTACCACCTGTGAAAGCATCACTCACATGGAAGATGCTAGGGGACAGTTTTGAGGAGATCATATAAAGCAGCAATTTTAGACATTTTGATTTGGCGTACATTTATTGGCTAAGGAGATAGAACAGTTCGCATATTTAAAGCAGGAAGACTTAGCAATGGCTGAGGCTGTTCGATACATTTGAGTCTGAGGGAGAAGATAACTTCTTCACTTACAGTAAGGAAGGCCATTTAGTAAATGGGACAGTTCCTAGCGACTTCTTCCCTTTTCTCCTTAAGACAAGTGGTCTAGACACAACATCTAGGTATGTCTTTGATATGTATTCTTTCCATTCTAGATCAGGGAACAGATTATCTGATCTGATCTCAGAACATGAGATTCAGAGATCTGGAAATCTAGGAATCTAGAAAAGATGTTTCAGCAATACTAGTAGTAAACCCCTGAAGAAGATGAGTCTGATTTTCCAATTCAGCAAAAGTTTCCAGTCCAAAGGAGCTGTTATTACCAGTGTTGAATTTCAACTTGATGAGATTAATTCTGTGTAGGAACTGAAATAAACTGAGAGCCTAATTCTACCATCCTCACCTTCTCAGCAATAGAGATTGTAATTGGGGGGAAGGGGAGAGTTATGACCTTGAGGTGCTAAGGTAAATTTTCTTTATTTGTTCTTAGTGTATTTTTAAAGTAGATATAATTTTTGGGGCATAAATTTTAATTTAATGTTAAATGTTTAAATATGAAGCTGATTCCCAGGATTGAATTCCAAAATGAAACAAACGAAAAATAAAAATGGGTAATACAGCTAATGGAGGACTTGGGCCAATAGCAAAGATAATAGATCCTCTTCTCCCCCTACACGGCAACTCTTGATGACTATAAAACATAAGTGACCTGGCCCTGAGAGAGTGAGATTAGAATCAACCATATCACACTAATATAAATGAGAAAAGAACTACAGCACATTTCTAGCTAAGTAACACCTATATGATTCTTCCTCTAAAAAGAGGAACTGTCACCTGTCAGGAAAGAAGAGCTTCTTAAAGTCTAAATAAGTTGGTTTGGATTTCTAGGTAACATCAGGAGAAAAGACATCCTGTGAGAGACAGAGGAAGAAGAGATAAGTAATGGGGGACTGGAGAGTGCATGCTGAGAAGTCCTAAGGAAGCTATTATTACCCTGTTATTAACAGTGAAGACATTTTCTATCTTCATGGGACATGGCATTGGGACACAGTTAAGAGCCTCTTGAAATTAGTCAAAACCGACAACCACAAACCATTTCTAAGGACAAATGATATTACCAAAGGAACTTACAAAGTATTGTTAACGATTATGAAGACCTGGACAAACTACAACCCTAAGGGCATAGATATTTCCAGTTTTCATCAATGATCTTGAAGAGAGGTAGAATTTTCAGAACGGAAAGGCATACATGGGAAATGAACAACTAGTTACGACAGCTTCTGACAATAAGATTTGAATTTTTGGACAATGAATTAAAATATAAGAATGATAGACCCTTAACCAGAGTGAGTGGGACTAAGAAAGATAGGTAAAATATTTATTTTTCCATAATATATTGATTCTGATCAAGAAGGCTTTACACTGAAAAACATTAGGAAGAAGAAAAATATCTGTTATTTTTTCTTTCTAATGTACCATCCAGATCTGCTGGGTCCTCAGTTTCCAAACCCAGGGCTCTTTCGATTCTGACATATTTCTAAACATTTCTATTAAAGTTTTTAATAATAATAATGTTATAAAACAGATAACATTTGCATTGTTTTTGCATGAACTTTTTTCTACTTTAACAACATTTCTATTTAAACCTTGTTTGTATTTTTTAAAATTTATTTGTTTATTTAATTTTAGTTTAAAAGATTCAGTTCCACAATCTCTTGAGTTTCAAATTTTCTCCCCTCCCTCTTTCCCCCCACCCACGGCAGCATGCAATCAAGCATAGAATGTGCAAATATTTTCACATTGGACATTAGTCTGGTTGTATAGAAGGGTTGTAACCAATGGAGTGAACAATGGGAAAAAAGAAAGACAAACAAACATGAAAAAGAATGATAGCATGTAGATTGCTTCAGTCTCCATTTAAACTCTGTTATTTCTAGATCTTTCTCTGAATGTAGACATCTCCTTCCATCCTGAGACTTGTAAAGTTGTCTTATAACTGTGCATTGCTGAGAAGAGTCTAGTTTATCAAAGTTGGTCGTCACACATACGATGTGTCTGTGATTGTGTACAAATTTTTCCAGATTCTGCTCTTCTCACTTAGCATCAGTTTGTACAAGCCTCTAGAGGTGAATATGAAGACTGTCTCCTCCCCATTTCTTATAGCACAATAGTATTCCATTACATTCACATACCACAACTTGTTTAGCCATTCCCCAATTGATGGGCATCCCCTTAATTTCCAGTGTTTTGCCACCACAAAGAGAGCTGCAATAACTATTTTTGTATATATGGGTCTTCCTCGCACTTTTATGATGTCTTTGGGATACAACCCCAGAAGTGGTACTACTAGGCCAAAGGGCATGCAATTATTTATAGCCTTTTGGGCATAGTTTCAGATGGCTTTCCAGAATGGTTGTATCAGTTCACAGCTCTACCAACAATACATTAGTGTTTGAATATTTCTGCATCCTCTCCAGCATTTGTCATTTCCCTGTTTTGTCATCTTAGCCAATGTGACTGGTGAGATGTGGTACCTCAGAGTTGTTTTGATTTGCATTTCTCAAATCAATAGTGATTTAGAACATTTTTTCATATGCTTATAGATATCTTTAATTTCTACCTCTGAAAATTGCCTGTTCATAAATTACTGGGAAAATTGAAATATAGTGTGGCAGAAACTGGGCATAGACCATCATCGAACAGTGTACACCAAAGTCAAGTCTAAATGGGTGCATGATCTAGGTATAAAGACTGATACTGTAAGTAATCTGGGGAAGCAAGGAATAGTTTACCTGTCAGATTTATGGAGTAGGGAATATTTTATGACCAAAGAAGAGTTGGAGAGCATTATCAAAAGCAAAATGGATAATCTTGACTACATTAAATTGAAAAATTTCTGTACAACCAAAGCCAACGTGACCAAGATTAAGAGGGAAGTGGGAAATTGGAAAAGAATTTTTATAACCAGTGCCTCTGATAAAGGCCTCATTTCTAAAATATATAGGGAATTAAGTAAAACCCTGTTTGTATTTAAATAAAGTTAAGAAATCAACTTAAGACTATGTTTCATGATTATGTCCCTGTAATATGATATAGAAGATTGATCAGGAGAGCCTGTTCAACTTGATGAAAGTGTAGCCGTTCAGTTGTGTCTGACTCTTCATTACCTGGATCATGTAGTCCATGGGGTTTTCTTGAAAAGACACTGAAGTGTTTGCCATTTCCTTTTCCAGTGGATTAAGGTAAACAGAATTAAGTAATTCTCCCAGGAGACTTCTCCCACAGCTAGTAAGTGTCTGAGGCCAGATTTGAACTCAGCTATTCCTGAGTCCAGGCCCAGTGCTCTATGTTGAGTCATCTAGCTATCCCTGGGCTAAACATTAAAGGGAGAAGGTAATTATTTAGGACTTGTATTGTAGTCAGAAGATTTTCCCTCCCCCTTCTAGTTGAGTACATTCTCATGGGACTGATGATGTCTCTAATACTTCTATTTATTAAAGTAAGTGCCATAAGTTTCCATCAATGCTTTTTACAGACTTGAGACTCCCATTTGATTGATGTTGTCCTGACTTTAGAGATAATTGGATTAGGTAGGCTATTGTTACTCTGACCTCCTTTTGAACCAGGACAACTGAAGCAGTAGAGTTGAAATAATAATTTAATAATAGCTTTTATTTATATATCCCCTACTATGTGCCTGGCACTGTGCCAAATGCTTTATAAATATTCATTTATTCGATCCTTACAACAGCTTTGGGGCAACTGGAATAATACTATTATTAATCCTCATTCTACTGTTGTGGAAACTGAATCAAACAAGGTTAAGTGACTTGCTTGAGTTCATACAGCTAGGTCAAATTTGAATTCAAGTCTTTTTGACTTCTCACTCCTGGCCAAGTACTCTAGCAACTACTCAAGGGTGGAAAGATAGATCCAAAATGGAGCTAAAAATAGAATTCAGATCGTAGAGAATTAAAATTGAGGAGAGGCACTGGATTTTAGAATGGTGATGAAGTCTGACCGTCTGCTGGATTCCTCAACCTCCTTACAAAGAAAATGCATCCACTCCTTTGGTTCCCAGAGATTCTACTGCTACTCATATACTCATATATTCATATAATAGAAAAGTAAGAAAAAATGAAAACAAAAATTATGATGCCAGCACTTATTTCTGTGATAACTAAGGATGCTAAATATAAGCCTATTGATCTATATAGGGTGTGTGGGGTGTTCAGATGAACTAGCATCTCTAGTGTGATTGCTTGCCAAGTCTTTTTTTCAAGAAGGCTAATCCGCCTTTAGTATCCATCTAATTTACCAAATTCTTACTTGTGAATTCAAGAAGCTATAGCATGCACAGTGATCACATTCAGATGATTGGCAAATGGCCTAAAACATGTTGAGGGCAACCAATAAGTCTCAAACTTGTCACTGATTTAGGAGAATGTATACCCCAACCACATGAAACCTTTCCTATGTTTAATGGGTGAATGACAACGTTTTGTCCAGTAACCAAGACAATGGGGGAAATAGGTGCTATGGAAGACTTAGAGCTTGGTCAAACATCAAAGATGCCCAGGTCATCCACTACATCCCAGACTATTGTCAGTCATCTTAACTTTTGTCTTGTGACTGTACTTTGATGATTCAGAAAGAGAGAATGAGCCTGAGGATTGTGAAACTCTGCCTCATTTAACTTCAATTCACAGGCAAGTCAAAATATATTACCCAGGATGTCATTGGACATCTTCAAAAATGAAGGACAAAGAACAAGAGCAGATCTATGTGGGAATTTTCTTTGGAAAATAGAACTCATCAGATGAAAGGAGAATCTCTTTTTCTTTATGGGATTCTACGAGAGCTTTGTACTTTTCTTCTTCAATGTATAATGACCTGCATATGATTTCCATTGCTATTTTGAAGGCTTATGTAGTATTTCCAACACTTTTATCTCTACCTGTGGGGAATTAGGCATGAGCTATATATTCTGAGACTTTATGATGAAATTCTGAGTGGTGGCATATGACATAAATTCAGAAAAAAGCAAAACAATTCAAATGTAATGTTTTAGAGAGATCTCCAAGCTCTCAAATTTAATTTAGGTAAAGCTGGAGCTTGAGATTTGACCCTGCATGTAATACAATTATGTTCCCTAGTTAGTCATCATGGGATAAATCTGTTCCCAACAGATTAACCTCTGTTACTACAAATAAAGATGAATTGGGGACAGAGGCAAGAAAGTGGAATAAAAACAGGACTTCCGCATGTCTCTGGCTTCCACCTCCTCCAATACATGTAAAAAATGACTCTAATCAAACTTTAGGGCTACGGAACCCACAAAGTGACAGTGAGAAACAAATCTCTCATTGAAGGAAGCCCAGCAGGCCACCAGGGAGGGTCCATCAAAGAGTGCTGGGAACTGAGTGCAGTCTGAACTGAGGTGTTGTTTCAGCCCAAGGGCAGTCCCATCAAGTGGCAGCAGGAGCAGAATTCATGTGAGTAAATCATCAGCAACTGGAGCAGTTTCCAGACTTCTCCATCCACAAATGTCAAAGGCAAAGCAAAAGGTCATTGTGCAATTTTGCTCAAACAGGAGGAGTGTGGTCTGGCTGCTACCCCTGAAGCCAGAAGCAGAGGAGGTGCAGTGGCTGCAACCACTGCTGACTGGCTGCCTCTACAGCTATTGGCTTGCAGATTGCAGTGTGACCAAGTGACCATTCAGAGGGTACTCACTCTTGCTTTGACCTGCTTGGATCCAGATCAAGGTCTTGGGTGGTGATCCTGAGGTGTGTGACCAGGGAGCCAAAGCTGGTGGGGGCTATAGAGATGGCACCTCAAAAATAGCTGCAAAACCCCCAAGAATTTGGGACATAGCTCTCTCCATTTTAGAATCAGAATTCTACCATGGCAAAGAGCTCAAAAGTCAAGTAATTCACTGGCAATATGAGCAAGCACAAGAAGCACAAACAGGCAATAGATTCCTTTTTTGGACACAAAAACAATCAAGGCATGGAGAGGGAGGAAGACATTGAAGTCAGAACTCCTACATCAAAATCCTCCAAGAAAAATATGAACTAGTTACAGGGCATGGAGGAGCTCAAGAAGAATTTTGAAAATCAAGTAAGGGAAGTGGAAGGAAAATTGGGAGGAGAAATGTGAATGATGGAAGAAAATCATGGAAAGCAAGTCAACAACCTGCTAAAGAAGATCCCAAAAATACTGAAGAAAATTACAACTTAAAAATAAATAGACTAACTCAAATGACAAAAGAAGCCCAAAAGGCCAATGAGGAGAAGAATATTTTAAAAAGCTAAATTTACTCAATGGAAAAGGATTTGAAAAACTCACTGAAGAGAATAACTCCTTCAAAACTAGATTGGGGCAACTGGAAGCTAATGGCTTTATGAGAAATAAAGATATTATAAAAAAAGATCCAAACAAATGAATAAATAGAAAGCAATGTGAAATATCTCACTGAAAAAAAAAAACACTGGAAAATAGATCCAGGAGAGATAATTTAAAAATTATTGGTCTACCTGAAAGCCATGATCAAAAAAAGAACCTAGACACCATCTTTCAAGAAATTCTCAAGGAATATTGCCCTGGTATTCTAGAACCAGAGGGCAAAATAGAAATTGATAAAAATTCACTGATTGCCTCTTGAAAAAGATCCTCAAAAGAAAATTCCTGGGGACAGAGCCAAGATGGTGGCAAAGTTCTGCAGCTCCCACATAGTCACCTCAAATACCCATAAAATATGACTCTAAACAAACTTTAGGGCTCCACATCTCACAAAAATACAGAAAAAACACCTCTCCCACTGAAGGCAGCTTGGCAGGAATGGCTCATCACAGCATGCTGGGAGCCTGAAACCTGCCCAGCCTGAAGCTGTGCCTTGGCCCTGGGGCAGCCAGAAGGAGCTGCAGCTGCCGCCTTCAGGAGAGTGTATCAGTGGCAGCCGTGGTAGTTTCCAGAATTATCAAGCCATAAGAAAAAGGACTAAGTGAAAGGTCAGTAGAGGTCAGCTAAATTCGGTGGAGAAAAGCAGTCTGGCCAACCTGCATCCAGGGCAAGGAAACAGCAGAAGTGGTGGCCCTGCAGCCACCTCCATGTGGCTCCTTTAGAGCTCCTGGCCTGCAGACTGCAGGGGGAGCAAGCAATCATTCAGAGGCTAAGTGCTCCTGTGTTGAACAGCCTGGATCCAGATTGTGGTATTGGGTGGCGGTCCTGGGGTACGTTTTCAATGAGCCAAAGCCATTGGGGGCTGCAAAGAAACAGCAGTCTCCTAATAGCTCTGGCAGGTGCTAAAGCCCTAGCAATTTGGGACAGAGCTCTCCCCTCTGGAAGCAGAGTTCCACTGAGCCAAAAAATCAAATAATTGACTGGCAACATGAGCACTCAAAGGAAGCAAAGTAAGAACAGCAACAAAACTCTAGATTCCTTCTTTGGGAAAAAGAAGGATCAAAGCATGGAAGAGGAGGAAGACAACACATTCAGAATTCGCACACCAAAAGCTTCCAAGAAACATGAAGACTGCCTAAAAGCCATAGAGCAGCTTAAGAAGGATTTTGAAAACCAAAGAAGAGAAGTGGGGGAAAAATTAGGAAGCAAAATGAGAATGATGCAAGAAAATCTTGAAAAGAGAGTCAACAACCTGACTGAAGACAATAACACCTTAAAAAGCAGATTAACTCAATTGTCAAAAAAGGCCCAAAAAGCCAATGAGAAGAATGCTTAAAAAGTTGAATTTGCCAGATGGAAAAAGAATCTCAAAAGCTTTCTGAAGAAAATAATTCCTGCAGAATTAGAGTGGAGCAAATGGAAGCAAATGACTTTATGAGAAATCAAGATACTATTAAACAGATCCAAACAAATTAAAAAATAGAAGGAAATGTGAAATATCTCCTTGATAAAAAATAACCACTGACCTGGAAAATAGATCCAGGAAAGACAATTTAAAAAATTATTGGACTACCTGAAAGCCATGATCAAAAACAAATAAATAAATAAATAAAACTTAGCATCCTTCGAGAAATTCTCCAGGAAAATTGCCCTGATATTTTTGAACCAGAAGGCAAAATAGAACTTGAAAGAATTCACTGATCAGCTCTTGAAAAAGATCCCCAAAAGAAAACTCCTAGGAATGTTATAGTCAGGTTCTGGCGTATGGAAATCCATCTTGCCCTACCAGAAAGTCAGAGGGGAGATGAGGGAGGATATAGGAGAAAGCAGATTGGGGGAGGGGGTATTCAGTGCAGTTGCTATTTTGAGGTGGTGGGTTGGAGAAAGACAGGGCGAATATTTGTAACTCAAAATCTGGTGGAAATGAATGATATAAACTAAAAATAAACACAAAAGCTAATTTAAAAAAATAAAGCTATTAAAAAAGAACTCATTTTTGAGCAAACATTTCATTTTACTGTGAAGTAGAGAGACATAACAGGAAAGTAAAACACAATTTGAAAGGCCAAGTAATTTTACAAAATAACGTAATGGAGAATAGATGATTATGAGTAATACTGAATTACAAAATGAGATTGAGATAGAGACAGTGACAGAGATAGACAAAGACAGAGACAGAGAAACAGAAACACAGATGTAGAGAAAGAGAAACAAAGACAGAGTGAGAGAGACACAGAAAGACAGAAAAAAGAAAGAATATGGCTGTAAAGCTTGGAAGGTGTTCCTGTTTAACCAGATCATCACATGTACATAATTTATCCTAGAATACCAGAATCTTAGAAAAATAAAGTGATTCAAAATCCCAAGTCACATAAATCATAACAGAAGTTATTGTGGTAGGATAGCATATTACCATGGTGCACAATTATGGGGTTATCTGAGGGATTTTCCAGAAATTGAATTTTGGGCTCCAATAAGAGAAGTATTTCCCCAAATATTTCTTGAATTTTCTAATAGTGTATATAAACACAGAGCTGCTTTGTTTCTAAAAAATAGGTATCAGGTCATACCAAACAGTTTGAAGATATGTACTTTTATCAATGCCTTCTTTTAAAGCAACTTCCAGATCTAAATTCTTTATGGTGATGATATTTTCAACAAACAGAAATTTGTTTGTTGGTTGGTTTTCAGGATTTGAGAGAAGCTAATTTCTTCCATGTTATTTCATTAAAAAAAAATCTCAGGCTTTTCTCACCAGAAATTTAATATTTAAATATATGGTAAATTTTGTTTCTTTCTTTTTGTCCATATTAAATTATTGAATGTGCACAGCTCTAAGTGACAGCACAGAAATAATTTCAAGTCTGCCCTTGGAAGAATTTCAACATGTGCCCTGAAATCATTGCCTTAAGTCTTTTAATTGTAGTAGAATTAAAGGTGAACATATGTAAATAAGCATTTTATGATTTGTGAAAGGCAACATGTGGGTTGCCTCATGGAGCACTGGAGTCTTGAAGGTATGCTTTTAAAAGTCATCTCTGAAACTACTGGTTCTGTAACTCTGGGCAAGGTGCTTAACCTTTCATTGAATGAGGCAACTATCTATGAGTATAAGGTACAAAGGAGATATTCAACTGCATTGATAAAAGGAATTTCCCTATATTGAATTTGTTCCATCAATCGAATCATAGATCTAGTCCATAAAAAATGATAATGGAGAGAGAGAATTTTTTAATTAATTAATTCAGTTTTAGTTTTCATTATTCATTTCAACAAGATTTTGAGTTTCAAATTTTCTCCTCATCTCTCCCCTCCCCTCTACCACCAAATGACCTGTATTCTGATTATCCCTTTTCCCAGTCTGCACTCTCTTCTATTTCCCCCTCCATCTTATCACTTTCCCTTCTATTTTCCTGTATGTTAAGATATATGTCTATACCCCATTGCTTATATATCTTATTTCCCAGTTACAAATTAAAACATTTTTTACATTTGTTTTTAAAATCTTGAGTTATGAAGTCTTTGCCTTCTTGCCTCCCCACCCACCCTCATTGAGAAGGCAAGCAATTCAATATAGGTTATGCATCTGAGGTTATGCAAAATACATCCATAAAAGTCATGTTGTGAAAGAGGATATTTCCCTCCATTCTATCCCACACTTCTTCTATTTTTTCCCTTTGATCCTCTTTTCAAAAGTGTTTTCTTCTGACTACTCCCTCCCCTAATCTGTCCTCCCTTCTATCACTCTCCCCCACCCTCTTATCCCCTTCATGATTATTTTCCTGTTGGGTAAGATACCCAATTTAGTGTATATGTTATTCTGTCCTTAAGTCAAATACAATGAAAGTACAGTTCAGTCATACTCTCTCACCTCCCCACTTTTCTCCTTCTTTTTGGAATCTTTTTCCTTGCCTCTTCTATGGGAGATAATTTACCACATTCCATCTGTCACTTTCTCCTCCTCCCAAAATATTCTCCTCTAATTCCTTAATTTTGCTTTTAGATATTATCTCTTCATATTAAACTCATCCTGTGCCATCCATCTATCTCTCTACCTATCTATTTCCTCCAACTACCTTAACATTGAGAAAGTCTCATGAGTTATAGATATCATCTTTCATGTAGAATGTACAGTTCAAGCTTAATAAGCTCCTTATGATTTCTGTTTCCTATTTAACTTTTTATGCTACTTTTGATTTTTGTATTTGAAAGTCAAATTTTCTACTCAGCTGTGGTCTTCTCATCAAGATTTCTTGAAAGTCCTCAATTTCTTTGAATATCCATTTTCCCCCTGAAGTATTATGCTCAGTTTTGATAGACAGGTGATAATTTGTTTAATCCTATCTCCTTTAATCTCTAGAATATCGTAACCTAAGCCCTCCAATCCCTTAATATAGAAGTTTCTAGATCTTGTGTTATCCTAATTGTGTTTCCACAGCACTCAAATTACTTCTTTCTGATTACTTGCAATATTTTCTCCTTGACCTGGAAACTCTCCAATTTGACTACAATATTCCTAGGAGTTTTCCTTTTGGGATCGCTTTCAAGAGGTGATAGGTGGATTACTTCCATTTCTATTTTCCCTCTTTTTCAAGAATATCAGGGCAGTTTTCCTTGATAATTTCTTGAAAGATGATGTTTAGGCTCTTTTTTTTTTTATCATGACTTCCAGGTAGTCCAATAATTTTGTAAAATTATCTCTCCTGTATCTATTTTCCATATCAGTGATTTTTTTCAATGAGATATTTTGCATTGCCTTCTATTTTTTTCATTCTTTTGCTTCTGTTTTTATAATTTATTGATTTTTCATAGTCATTAGCTTCCATTTGCTCCTATCCATGCCAAACTGTGCTCTGCTTCTAGTCTGGTGCAATATACCCTTCCTGTAGACCCTCCAGGCTGTCTTGGAATGGATATCTGTTTTGCTCTGTCATTTTATGGGTTCTGTGGCTCTAGAATCTCTTTAAAGCAATTTTTACAGGTATAGAGAGAAGTATGGGGGAGATCTCAAGCAAGTCCCGGTTTTTACTCTGCCGTCTTGGCACCAATCATGAGACAGGATTTTAGTAGAGTGAATTTCTAATTCTTTATTGATTGCCAATACTGTCTACACATTTCCTGGCTTAGGATATGAAGTTCAGCAAAGTTAGTTGTGCCTGATCTAAATAAATTATACTGGAGAAATTTTATTCTAATACCTCTCATTATTATTTGTTGTGCATGGAGAAGTAATCAGACCACAAACTTTAATAAAAGTAAACTCTCTCTCTCTCTCTCTCTCTCTCTCTCTCTCTCTCTCTCTCTCTCTCTCTCTCTCTGTCTCTCTGTCTCTGTCTCTCTCTCTCTCTCTCTGTCTCTCTCTCTCTGTCTCTCTGTCTCTCTGTCTCTGTCTCTTGCTCTCTTTCTCTCTCTCACACACACACAAATACACACACACACACACACACACACACACACACACACACTCCAATAAGACCATATAAGGGAAGAAAAATCAAGGCAAGTATCAGAACCAAAGCTAATCCAGTAGAGTGATTCACAGTCTTTTTAGCTATCCTCTCTCTCACCCTTCACTGTCAGATATATTAGTGATTATTATTATTAGTTATTTCAAAATATTTTACTGTATAAAATACCTAAGAATAATATTTGTGCTTCTTTTAAAACTATTTAATATCAAAGTCACAAAGATGGTAAATAACTTCAATTTAAAACATATTGAGTCTAGGGCTGGGCAAGGTAATACTCCACAGCTGAGTATTATTTACTTTAAAGAAATATAAACTATCATAGAAACTTGAAAATTACTAGAATGTCTAACATCTAACATTTACATAAATCAATACTCAAATTCTTGTGAAAACACACAGTATGAGGAAACATTAACATTGCCCTTTTAAAGACTCATTTACAAGTAAATTTTAAATATAAATATATATTGATTGATATATTTTCACTTCTTTTTAAGATGCAAAGTCTCCTAAAATATATTGCTAAGTTAAATTTAATTTCTTTTTTCCCATTTTTAAAATACGAAATCTCTAGTTTTAGAAAAGTAGAATGCCATCCCATAGTCAATGCTGTAGATGCCCAAAATAGCTTCCTGTTATTTGGTATCACTGGAAGTTATTGTCTCCTTTCCAAATTCACATTTTTATGGGAAAAAAAATTAAATTATTCACTGAGAATAAGCTCCAGATTTCCTCATCTCTTTGATCCCTTTAAGTTTCTGTTACTGTTCAGTCATTTTTCTGTCTTGTCTGACTGTTTGTGACCCCATTTGAGGTTTTCTTGATAGGGATATGGGTGTGGTTTGCCATTTCCTTCCGCAGTTCATTTTACAGATGGGAAAATGGAGACAAACAAGTTAAATGTTCTGTCCAGGGTTACACAGGAAGTGATATCTGAGGCCAGATTTGAAAGAAAGATGCCTTCAGACTTGGCGCTCTTCACTGTATCACCAAGCTTCTCTTCTCCTTTTGCATAATTTGATGACATATTTTACCAGAAAAGAAAGTCAACCAGTTGTTTAGTAGAAATTAGAGATAATAGATATACAATATGTTACATTACCATTTTGGTGATTATAAAAAAGGGATGATTTTCAGTAATAATAATGATAATAATAATAATCTAAATCAAACTCCAACTCATTTTTGTTTTTGCTTTTATTTTGAAGGGCAATTGGGGTTAAGTGAGTTACCCAAGGTCACACAGCTAGTAAGTGTTAAGTATCTGAGACTGGATTTGAACTCAGGTCCTCCTGACTCCAGGGCCACTGCTCTGTTCACTGCACCACATAGCCACCCAACTCATTTTCCATATGGTGAGATGGAGTAGGGATAGGAGTGGAAGGTGGTATGGAATGCTACATCAAGAAAATTCCAGAAGAGTGGAGCCAAGATGACTGAGTAAAAGCAGGAACTTGCTTGATCTCCCACTTCAACCACTACCAATACGTGTAAAACAAAAAGTGACTTCATACAAATTTTAGAGCTACAGAACCCAAAAGTGACAGAGAGAAAGAAATCTCCCACTGAAAGCAGCCTGACAGGCCAACAGGAAGGGTCTACAGCACAGGGCTGGGAGCCGAGGGCAGTCCCTTGTGAGCCACATGTGCCCAGACCTGGGGTGCCCTGACCAAAGGCCCAGACTGACCAGAACAGACTTCAAGAGAGGGAATCACTGGCAACTGTGGCGATTTCCAGACATCTCAACTCATAAACTACAAAGAGAAAGTAAAAGTTCAGTAAGGATCTCTGCTGGAACTGTATGAGAGAAGAGAACCCTGACCCTGGGTTGAGAGGTGGGTACAGCTGCAACTGCTGCCCCATGCCTTACTGTAAAGCCACGCATGAGCAGCTTTCCAGAGAATGGCTTCTGTGGACAGCTTTTCAAGATTCTGATTACATAGTATAGGGAGCACTTTATTTATTCAATAACAAATCAGGGCAAAACCTTCACAGAAAATCAAGGTACAGCATTCACCATATTACAACTTATCTCAGAAAATCAAAATATGGAATTCACAACAATTTATCACTAAAATGTCCACTTTCACCAAAGTGATGACATAATTTTGAACAAAGTACAATCATTTAGTCAATCAATCACTTAGTAGCTCAATCATTCCATCAAGTCATTTAAACATCCTTAAGCAGTCTTGCCTCCTTAAGGGTCACAAAATACAATAGTCAAAGTTCTCTACTCATGGGGCACACTAAGTTACAATATTAGTCACTACTCAGCTCTCTCCTAAGGGGTAGTGTAAAATACACAGGCCATCCACCCCTCAGTCACAAATAAGTTAAAATTTCAAGGTCATAAGTAAGTTACAACTTCAATCAGTCGCTACTCAGTATCCATGGAGAGATCTCTTCATCTTGACCCAATGTAGGCTCTTAGATTCCCTGGATCCCCTTCTATGGTCCCAGTTCCTTTCTAGATTCACCAAACTGTCACCTGGACTCAAAGGCAGATAGCTCTCAACTCCTTTTCCAGCGCTCTGTGCAGTTCCTGTACAACGCTGAAGCTCATAGCATCCAAACAACCTTAAATCCTTCACAGTCTCTGTTTCCAGGAATTCAAGGCTTAACAAACCCACAAACAGACAAAAATACCAGCACCACAGTCATGCTTCCTCAGTTTTCTGCAGCTCTGGCTGGTCCTCAGAAATCCTCAGCAGCTTGGCTGGCCCTTGGACTCAGCAGCTCCTCAGTAGCTTCCCAGCAGCTCTGGCTGGCCCTCAGACTCAGCAGAAGTTTCAGCTTGTTCCCAGAATCAAAAGCACTTCATCCAGGTTCTCAAAATGAAACCTGGGCATCTCTTCTAATTATATTCATGGTAATAATAGTAAATATTAAGGTCACATATCAAATATCCTCTTTATTTTCTTTCTCTCCAGTATTAGTGAAACAAGGTAGTAAAGGCTAATTTTGGATACCCCACCTCTCTCTAACCATGATGCCATTGCCAGTCCATACTATTGGACCTCCTGTGTTTTCTACCATGTTTTTCCATAAAATCACTGTCATGCCTCTCATTTATGTTGTCTTCTTCTGGATTCTCACTGACAGTAACTCATAATTGCTCTATATGTTTTATATGCTGTTCATTCAAATCTCCATCACTTGTTCTTACCATGAAGTTGATTCATTTTCTTCTTTTGTTATTATCCTGCACAATCTAGTTACTAGGCACAAAATAGCCTAAAAACCTCACTTTCAAAAATTTAATCCAATCAATGTTAACCCCAACCATCTTGGAACTGTAAGGTAACTGAAGCCTCATCCACAGAGTCCATTGTCAGCTTTGACCATATCTATCTGAATTATATACTAAAAGTTTAATACATGCTTTCCCCTCCAGGTAACAGAATTAATGGTAACCCAGAATTATTAGCCATGTGCTATCAAAATATTTAGTCACTAGTCTACTAAGTTTTAGATTAAAAGCTTCTTGGGGAAAACCATTCTTTCCCCCAAAGACTTGCACAGTGTATTGCATTAAATAGATGCTGAGTAGGTTTTTGTTGAATTAATGTGTGTCTCCAGTTGGAGTGACTTACTTTACCCAAGAATAGGCTTAATGTTATCATGGGTTTAAGTAATATGTAGGTAATACAAAACAAAAAACAAAACTAATATTCTCCATTACTGGAAATTGAGAATTATAGTCCAAGAAAAAAAAACTCCCCAAGGATGATCTTTATAAAGAATGAAAAATAACATTCACAGCATACTCTGCTCAAGGCTGTGAATAAGTGAACTAAGAACTTACAAATAATAAAATAAATAAGTAAATGAAATAAATAAATAATGGGCACTAAGAAATGAAAGTAATTCCTCCAGGCAATATGTCATACATAGAAATGTATGACAGAAAAATCAATGACAGAATAAATGAATGCAAACTTAGGAAACTCAGGACATTATCTGAAAGATTTGTTAACAGGTCAACATATATGAATAAAAGAAGCGTCGACATCTTCATTTGTCTTTCAAAGCTATCATAGCAAAGCAACAACATAAGAGACACATCCATTGAAGTAAGATTATCTAAATACGGAATAAAGTAATCTAAATTTATCACAAGGATGAGAAAATTATAGAACTCCAAGGCAGCTCTGTTTTCTGTAATTTTGCCAAAACTTACTCACTCTATAACTATATATTTAAATGTTTATAATATTGCTACTTTCTAGAGAAACATATGGTTAAGTGTACCAAAAATTATTCTCTATTTTAATTTTTCTAATGATGAAATGAAATAACTGAAGATATTGATTATGATTTTTTAAAGGAATTGAGTGGGTTGAAGTCTCACTACCTATAAAGTCCAGAGGGCTAGGGGAAAGCATTTTGAATTACATTATAAGCCTTTCATGTTTGGCAAGACATTTAAATAAAAAGAAGGTGGAAAGAGAGCATTCTCAAGTTGGAGCCCTTTTTGGTTTTAGATCATTTCAAGTCATTTTCATACTTTTAGATACTAGAATTTACTCTTATGGCTAGAATTATGTATTTACCTGTGGTTTGAGGATTCTCTGCCTCTGTTTCCTTTTAAGTAATTATCACCATCTCTAAGCAATGTTATGATTTTTGAGGATGTTCTAAGAATTGCACTTCAGAAATTAGGGTTTAACTGATTACAAAAATCAAATATAAAAATCTCATAATGAAAACAAAGATCTCTTTGATTAATGCTAATAATTAAAAAATAAAATAAAGAAAGTACAGGTGTCATATGAAACTGCATAAACAATCCTGCTTTAATCAATAGAAAGAATATGGCCAACTAGCAGGGAGCTGTTGTAAGAGTAAAGTAAATGGGAAGATCTTTCCCATCCTTTAATATATCCATGTGACCTGCTTGTCACATGGAAGCCTAAGACACAGGAGTTAGATTCATATAAAGCCTCTGCTGGGAGGAGGAGGAGCAGGAAGGGTGGAGCAGAGCTGAGAGGAAGTTGGCCAGAACAGTTAGAGCTGAAGGAGAGAAAGGAAGCAGACAGCAAGCTGTGAGCGTTTGATTGTGGGAAGGCATTAGCCTGGAAAGGCTTGAGGATAGTGGTGCCCCTTGCATTGTTATTGTGTAAAGATTTCTTTGATGCTATGGCAGATTTGACTTTCTGCTGTTTAAATAAATGTTTTGGTTCTGTCTTCCATGTGGAGAGTCTTTTATATTTTGTGAATCATTATAACTCTGGCACGTTGATAGCCACAGTAGGTGCTGTGAATATCACATTGGTACAACAACTGTGAAGGTCATGGTCACAAATTTGAATTGAATCTATGAAAAACAAAAAGAACCTAGAATAGTGTACTGTTGTGAAATGACAAGCCTGAAGTTGTGATGATGGAAAATGAATCTGGCTGTTGTCTTTACAGGTTTCTCCAGTGACTAAAAGGTGAGCAACCAGGTTAAAGAAAGTTGCAGAATTGACCGGAGATGAAAAGGACCTAGGCAAGTGAATAGGCAATAATATTACATTTGAGTCAATCAATATAAAATTATTAAGTACCCTGAAAACAGTAAGTATTAGGAATGATAATTTCTCCTAACAATAATAGTAATGATAATCTCTGATAAACATTAAAATAACATATATAGGCATACACACAAACAAATGTATACAATCAGTGATACTTTATTAAACTCTTAAAATAATATAACTCAAAATTAAAAGATAAATGCATATTTATGGTACGTTATCTAGTCATTATTCATGGAATTAATTCTTCCATACAATATATTTTTTCAATGACTCAGATGATGTGATTAAGTAACTGGATTAGCTAGCCAATTAATTGCAGTCCGACCAAATAAATTTACCAATACACTAACTAGATTAACTAATCATCTAATTGACTGAGTAACTAATAAAGTAACTAACTAATAATAATGAAAGTACTTTCCAAAGTGCTTGTACTTTGTAAGGCTGGCAAGAAAAACCTTTTACAAAAGCCTTCTTAATTCACTCCTTGACTAAAATCCTTCTTACTTTTCTCAAATAATGTCAAGTGGAGTTGGAAATTAAGAAAAACAGAAAGTCCTTCCTAATACTACATCTGGAATCAGAACTACAAAAATCTCTTAGTATTTGCATCCTTTATGACATTAGGAAAGTCACCTTTAATGTGACTTGTACTTCAGTCACATTGTATTATAAATGTGTACTTGTACTTTAAAGAGATAGACTTTTAAGGTAAAGCAATAGGAAGGAATTACAAAGAAAGGTAATATTCCTTGTCCTTAAATAAAAGTGATTTTCATTGTAATTGTCAGCTTTATCATGTTCCTTCTAGAGTTTTGATGGAGATTGGAAATTACAAAATAAAAATCATTTTCTTATCTGAAAAGAACATTTTTGAACCCTACATGGCTTGGGGAAAGTAGCTTGACTTCTCAGTGTCCCAGACAACTGCCAAAGTATAAAGATGGGACTGATGCCATTCTTGATATCTTAATTAAATGCAAACTTATCTCAATCTTTTCAGTCACTCATAGGTCTTAGGCTAAATGCTAAAAGGCCTTCAAACTATAATGATATTGGACATTAATTATGTTTAGTCAGGCTGAGAAACTAGGAGAATGTGTTATGAACATTTATTAGGATCTTTTATAAAAAAAAAAAGTTTTTACTGTGTTAAAATTGTATCTTATACCTGAGTTCTGCCCCTTCCAGTTGGTATAGTAAGTTTATGAATAGCCAATAAAAAGTAACAACAGAAAATAAAATTGCAAAGGGGAATCTAGAAATCACTTACAGTCTTACCCATACATCAAAGGAACATAATTGTTACTTACAAATCATATTATATATTAGCTAAGCTTCACATCCTGAGACTATGTGCTAAATCATGGGAAACTCTCTAGGACTTGCCCTAAGGGCCTTTAAGTAGTGCTCGCTGTCCATGCTCTCTAAACCTTAAATAAGCTTAAGACATTCACAGTAAGACCATTAGAACACCAAACATTGCTGATAACGTTGTGATGATATGGATATTTAATAAATTAATACCACAGTGACTGGATCAGAGTTAAACTTTCCCCTATCAAAACCTTTTGAAAATGAGACCCTCAATGCCTGACCCACAAGTACTCTTCTATCTTCTACTCTTTTATCTCCTAAGTAGTGCTCAAGCACTACTTGCTCTGATCCACAGTTACATAAGTAAATTTCCTACCCCCATTCTTTTCTCCATGCTGCCGGTCTTCTTCCACCACCTGATTGCCATCCTAATGTTATCTGCCTGTGTGCCCCCACACCATAGCGCTTGACCCTTTATCCTTGGTACCTTACCAAAGGGCGATTGAAGCTTTATTCCCGACTGCCATCCTAGTCTTTCTTAGCAACTACACATAGAACTAGGCACATCTGCCTTGATTTAATAATCTAATAAATTCCCAAAAGAAAATACAGCTTGCTTTTTTCCCTTCTTCTAAATTGCATGAAAGTTATAGCTTACATAAACTGTAGCTAGTAAAGTAATTTGATAACAAGAAGCTCCCCATGCTACAGAACTTTTAGCATCTGTAATATTTGAGGACTTATCATCTTTGGTTTTTGGGAGAATTGTATTAATTTGATGTCTCTGTACTCTTTAGAAAAAGAACAATGAAATATAATAATTTCAATAGGAATTTGAGTTAAGCCTCCATTGTCAATTAACAATTTCTCTGAGAAGTACTGAAATGCATTTAAAAGAAAATTCAAGGATGTTAAACTTGATGGAGTGGGGGTTGGATAGGAAGTGATATCTTCAATGTTTTACTTAGTACTCTTTGAAATAATATGTAATATGGATCTGAAAAGCTACCAATTCTCAGCACATTGTGATACATAATCAAATGTCTTATCCATATCCTGATGCAAGATCCAGTTTTCCCAAACACTTTTAACCATCAACTAGTTCTGTACAATGCATTATTCATACCATGAAGGGAGGATGATTTTTACCATCTTAGCCAAAGCCTCAAACATTTTTAAATTCAAAAGCTATTGATGTTAATTTAGTGGTCGAATTTAATTCAGCATCTGAGAATCATTCTTTAACCTTCCGTATTTTTGGCTTCCATCGCCAGTATTCTACTGAAAATCTTGCTTTATCACTAGTGAACTATTTTCTAAAAAACTTAATTTTTTGGTTGTTGTTTTTGTTTTTATACCTAATCATCTATTCTTTCTTGAATCTTTCCTCCTTTTTTATCATTTTAAACTCTGGTATGTATTATTTGTTTTCTAATTTTCTGAATGTTCCATCTCGTTTTCTTTCATACCTTCTTATTGTACTATCTTTCAAGGGCTCTCTACAACTCCGGGATGGCTTTTTACTTAGGCATTAAAGGTGACTTTCTTAATGTCACAGAGCTTGCAAATTCTAGTATGAGATTTATGTAGAGTGTTCTGATTCCAGATAAAGTGTTACGAAGGGCTTTCCTTTTTTGTCTTAATTTCTAACTCCACTTGACATTATTTGAGAAAGGAGAGAATGATTGCAGGCAAGGAGGGAACTCAGATGGTTATTGTATAAGATCTTTTCTTGCCTGACCTCTTTTACCCCACCTCCCAAAAATGCACAAGATAATGTAATTAAAAGAAAATAAGATAAAATGATAATGAAATGAGGAAAAGATTTTCACAGAGGAAAGACATAAAAATCATTTGACCATTTTGAGATATTCCAATTTTCCTTTAAATGAATTATATATTTTGTGTAAATTTACACCGTTATATAGAATGAGTTTCTGTTTTTCTACCTACCTATTTATCTATCTATCATCTATCTATCTCTCAGAGTCTGTTCATCTACATTTTTAAAAGCTACTGATTTTTACTTTATGTGAAAAATTATGTTTCATTTTAATCTGAACTCTTCCTTTGTAGCATAATCACATGTTAAACAAATATAGAAACACTTGTGATTGGTTTATTACAGGTCACTTCAAAATATGTGATTTGAAAACATTTTATTTTATTCATAGCATGACTAATTATAATCAAAACTAACCTTGTATTTCATAATTCTTCTAATGGTACAATAATTTTTTGTGCCTCTTAGCTAGAATTGGGCATGAAATTAAGAATGTTTTCCACATATGTTTCTCCTCAATTATAATGTATCTACCTCTCAATAAGTACAGACAAATCATCCCATGTTTTTTTTCCTATACTCTCTCTCTTTCTCTGTCTCTCTGTCTCTCTCTCTCTCTGTCTCTCTCTCTCTCTCTCTCTCACACACACACACACACACACACAAATATGTTGTTCTTGAAAACTATTGGAACAACCTTTTATTAGATCTAATTAGGCTACTCCTACTAAGCATATTTTAAAAAATGATTGTAACTTAATTAAAATCATTTGATTTCCTCTTTGACCTAATTTATGATGTCAGGCACTTATAAAGTATTTTCTTTGAGACCTCATGAAGGATAGGGATGTCACTGAGTTCTTAAAGCCTATTCAGGAGAATAAAACTTCCACAAGACCTTACCAAGTTGGAAAAGTTCCAAATACTTTCCTGAAAATGAATTGTACTTAACCTAGGAAGTGTTGGAGGTGTTCATCACTAAAGTGTCTGCAAAGGGAATGCTGATATTGCCATAGTAACTGGTAAAGACTTACCTACTAAGACAAAGTGCAGGCAAGATGTGCATGGGTTGAGTAAGTACCCAGCAAAGTCCTATATCCTTTCATTATTAATATATAGTCAACATATAGGGAAAGAGCATATTTATATAGTTCTATAGGGTATCTGTGGTAAATTACATAATCTTTTTTCTACATTTTTTTTTTTTGCTTAAAATTATCTGAGTGTTTTGGAGCAACACACTCATCTGACCTATCTAGATCTTGAAGTATTTTGCTTTTAATTTCTGAATCACATCACAATGAGTTATATATCTTGAAGATGTATTAAGCCACCAAAAAACTACCATCATTTGACTTGAAGCTGGCTAGCTTATTATTTGTGAGGCAATATATTTTTGTATACATACACACACACAAACACATACAGATATATAGTATAGATTTTTATAAGACAAATAATACTTTGGACTGTGGTAAGCCCCAAAGATTATATCTATATCATCAACTTACATAAATCAAGTTGACAAAAGCTTGCCAGCTACAGTAATTTTTTACAAGGAAAAATTACCTGACAACGAATTATGAAGATTGTAAAAAAAGATTTAAAAATCTGTAATGTTTAATGTTTTTTTAAAG
>CM053580.1:249164967-249183889 GCA_028627135.1 Pseudochirops cupreus
CACACACACACACACACACACACACACAAAGATAGATAGATAGATACACATTCATAACAAATGATTATGGAACTCCAGATTCCAGATTCTTTCTCCTCCTCCCTCACCACCCATCCCCACTGGAAGGACAAGCAATCAAATACAGGCTGAATATGTGTATCAATTAATTAGGCTAATTTTAAAATGTTGCGATATATACAACATGGTCAGAGCGCATAATATGTTATAATATGTTGCTTTGCTACATTTGTTTCAATATTTATCATCAGTATTGATTTATAATTTTCTTTTTGGCTTTGTGTCTCTCTGTTTTAGGTACCAAGATTATATTTATGACATAGAAGTCATTCTGTAGTGATACTTCTCATTCATTTGGGCAATGCATCTTCTTGGTATGGCATACAGCTTAGCACTTGTAACCCTCGGGCTTTTTCTCTGTTACCTGGCTAAAAAAAAAGTTAGTTTTACTTGTAAGTTATGGAATTCTCTCTGTCTCTCTCTGTGTCTGTCTCTGTCTCTCTCTCTTTCCAGATCTGGAATTGTGCTCTAATTTTTAGTACTAGAGAGTGTTTTCAGATATTGAGAAGAGACTTTCTTGAACCTAGATCAGTCTTCCAGAAATCCATTGCCCCTCTCCTCTATGTTACTTCCTCATATTCAATTTTTTAGCCACTTCAAAACCTTTTGGATAAATATATAGCTTAAATTCTAAAGAAAAGGGGAGGGAAGGAGAAAGAAATCTTCAAATTATAAATGTGTATATTATTTGATAATAATGGAAAGAACAGTAGATATGATAAAATTTTATCAAGAAATATGGACTGAATTTTATGTATCACAATTACATTTCTTTTCTGCAATATAGTGGTATGCAACTTGAGTGGCAACAGTTTTGTGAACCACCTTTTTTAAAGGGATGGTAGCACCAATTAGTTAAAAATCCTCTTTAATTAAAGGTTGATTCATGTTTTCCAGCATTCACTCTTTTACAGTCTTCTTTCCTTTTCCTACTAAAGTCTATAAAAAATTATAGGCACCACCAAAAACTTGAGGCAGACACTTAAATTCCCTCTTCAAAACCCTAGTAAGGAGAAAAAATAGAAAATACCAAAACCTTAACAACTTTACACAACTTTTACATCACCTATTAACTCTATTGTGCTTAGTTTTAACAGAGCTGGCATTCAAAGATCCATATGTTCCATGTTGCCAGGAATCAGACAGGTAGGTAGAAAGATAATCCCAAACAAATACATTATTTCCCCTGAACAAACAGCAACTGGTAATAGAAAATGAATCACATCCTTTGAAGGATATGGATTCAAAATCAAAACAGGAAAGTGAAGTATAACTTAGTTTGATAATACATGCACCCTAATTAGATGATTTGTGAGACACCAAGAGATAATGCAATCTGTCTAACATTTCATTGAGAAGTGAAACCAGGTAACTATTCATGATTCAGTCAATGCCTCACAAGAACCAGTAATTTCTCTTTCAATACATTATCTGTAAAATGGAGATGATTGTATTCACCACTTCATTACTAGAATAGATAGATATAGTAAGTTCCTGGGAAGAAAGGAATGAAGAAAAGGCAGTGATTTGTTACTAGTGCACATTAAGTCTATTTACTAGTTTTATCTTAACCAAGTATGGAACCAGCATGTTTCTTGTATTTTCATTGTACCAGCATCATGGAATTGCCAATAACTTCAAGATTTCTTTTTTTTTTTTTTACTTTTAAAAGTTTTATCGCAATCCTTCAACTAAAAGCAACCCCACTATATAAGTGAATTACTAGATTTGCTAATACATAAGGGAGCAAATTTAATGTTACCTGAAAACTCACAAGTACAGCATTTTAGCCCCTTAATAATTCCAAAGATCATTTTTTTGAAATTTTTGTCCTGAATGTGTAAACTGCTGCTAGAAGCAATGTCATTCTCCTGACTAGACGATGGCTTCTAACAAAGGGACACCTACTGTGTTTACATAATGTACTCTTTTTTTGTTTCTCTACCTGCCTAGCAGCAAACTACTGCTAGCATACAGACAGTAGTGATGCTAACTGCAAAGCAATGACAATCAACATAACTTAAATTGTTGTGGCCGTGCCCTTAGTAATAAAATAGTCTTGTAAATTCCATCATCTTTTCTCATTTCCCATTCTTAAGACAGAATTAGTATAAGTATAGAATTAAATTTAAAGAGAATTTCATTTCATATTCAATTTCACTAGAATATAACCTATAGAGTAGGTACCTATATTTCACAAATCTGTTAGAATCATCTGGATTTTTCTCCAGGATGTTTTCTGGGGAGAGCTGAGATCTCTGTTAATATACATTACTGAGTAGTCATGATTTTTTTCCCAAATAATAAAAAGCAAATTAAATCACTGTATTAGTTGATTGTTACTATTTCTATAATCATAAATGACATCAAAACAGTTAACAAGTTTGAACAGTAAAAAAATGTTCTTTAAAAGAACACGTTTAAAATCCCAAGACTTCTTAATATCTTGCCTCCCACATTATTCATTATTAATAGAGTCATTAATACAAAGGTGTAATTCAAAATTCAAACCTCAAATATAGTCCTACTGATATTTATAAATACCTTTGGCTGTATCACAAACTTTAATTTATTTCCAAGATCAATTCACAGACTAGTGATCATTTGTTAGGTGGGCAAGTACTTATTAAGGATACTATGGCAATTCCTTCATTTTAATTTCCTAGACTTCACGTGGAAAATCTGATTCCACAAGAGTAATTTAGGTTAGGTGATTTTTATTTGCTGATTCCTCATTTTGTACATCACTCTCTTGTGGAAGCCACAAGAATGGTGGGAAAGTTAATGGTGCTGTTAGTGTTAGACTGAAACGGAGCTAATATGGCTGGGTTGCTGTATGTCTCTGAAGATGCACGGTTACTTGGTGGATGCTGTATGGTTTGAATTGAATGTCCTTCAGTGGACAATGATGGCTGTCCCTCAAAGTCATGAAAGTGCTCATCCTTCACCAACATACTTGATGGAGCAGAACTTTGCAGTGTTAATCCTCAGAGATCAATGACAGGGGATACAACTCTTTCATAATGATACGGATTCACACAGACGCTATCACATTTTAGGTCAAAAGCGTTCTGACTGTACTTCACATGTTTAAGTCTATTTTTGTGAAGATCAGGCCACTTCCAGAGACGAACATATATAACATGAGGGAAATCTTTCCGACCAGCCACCTGAAGCCTGCCATCCAATGTCCTCTGTATAGTGACACATTTGCAGGGATGGGTGCCATTTGTAGTCATAGCTGTTATTAAAGAATCCAATTCATCCTTTTCTCCTTCAACTTCTTTACCAAACTTTCAATTGCTCTTTTTGCAAACGTTTCACTATCTCCACCTTGTCTATGGCACATCAAACTATGAACAATGCTCAGACAGGTATCATTACTTGTGGGTGGGTTAGTAATGGACATATTGCCCATTTGTTACCGTTTTTTCTTTTGAATCAAATAAGTCCCAAATTCCTAAAGCAATATTGATAGTGTTCAGGGAGCAAGGAACAAATCCTAAAGCTACCCACAGGAAGAATAGTTACAGATATAGGGTATACAGAATAACTTGGGTTCCAGGCGCTGCAGGCAGAAGGAGGCGGCAGCAGTGGTCCTCTCCTGCCCCAGGGCTCGAGCAAAGTCTGGGCCGCTGTAGCCTCTGCAGCCACCCCCGGCCTCCCTGCCCCTCTGTGGGGCTGGGCCAAACTCCCCCTCCCCATGGGCCAGGCCGGCTTGGCCTCCCTGGCGGGCTCTCCCAGGACGGCACTGGAATCCACTCACCCACCAGGGCACCCAGCCCTTCCCACCCCCCTGGGCGATGGCCAAGTGGAGGGGAGGGCTTCCTGGGCCTTGAGAGGAGAGCAAGTGGGAGCATGGACTCTGCCACCAAGGGCTCTCCATTAAGGCGACCTCAGGATTTCTTAACACAATGTTATGGGAATCTGAAGATCTTCCCTGCCCTTTGATAGGCTTAAGTGGTTCTGAGAACCTTCCCTGATTTGAAAATATACTCTGCCACCCTAATAGTCTGAATGTGGTCACATGGGGCCTGTGGTGGGAGGCTTGTTTTTCAGGAATGCCCACACTTTGTTACTTTGTGATTGAGCAGTGGATCAAGAGCGTTGTGACATTCTCTGACCCAGGAGAAGGCTATCTATACCCTGATGTGAGGTTTTGCTTTGGGGCTCACTTTGGGAAAAGTTGTGTGATTTGGCCAGATGAGACTCTAGGAAGCCATTGAGTGCCCTGGTTTTGAAAACCCAGATGTTGATGTTTCCCTCTCTGGTAACTAACTTGGGTTGGATGTAATGGTCAGATAGCTTGAAGTCTGCTGATCTGTTTCTCTGATGGTATTTTTTTTTTTTTTGGTCTGCTTGTAGTTTCTGTTTATATTTTCTGAAGTTCAGGGTGCTGACTTTTCCCCCTGAACTTGATAAATGATATGTTTGTTTAAAGTAGGATTTTTAACCCATTTTGAGTTGCTTTCCTTTAGAAAAGCAGATCAGAGAACCTGTGCTAGCGTTGTACCCAAACCCAAATCCCAAGTCACTATACACCACATGATTTGTGGCCCACCATTAAGCCCCTTTTATATTTCCATCTTTGTCCCTAACCTACATCTTGTCATAGCTTGAAACAGCTTAAGGCATGTCTAGGCATTGCTCAAGGCTTAGTTCCCTGCTCCCTCCTTCCTCAAATTAGCATTCTGTATATTCTCCTTGAATCATTATAGTGTACAAGATTCATTATGGTGCAAGGATCTTATGTAGGGAACACCCTGTCCTGTTCTGCAGGGTCTCCACACCCTTTGCCCAGAGCATGACCCTGGCCTATTGTGGGGAATTCCAGTCCCCCTTACCCCATGACCCCTCCACCCTGCTCTGGGAAGCTAACTACAACTCTCCACTCTGTGCCCTCCATTCTGTTCTAGGAGGGACCCCTATGTCACAGGAAGATTGCACTCTTGTACCTTTGCACCATATTCCCAAATTAGCCCTGAGCTATAGATCTAATCAATGCTGTTCTTTGGTTCTGTACATCTTAGCTTCTGCTAGCTCCCCTCCCTGATTGTGGTTTTTGTAGTTTTAGCTTTTATAACCAAAGCCTGCACCCCCAATGGATTGCTACCAATTTGAGTGATGAACACTCTGGTAGTTGCACCCTTAATCAATAAATCCACACATAAATTTATCTTGAAACCATATCTTGGCTGGCTCTTATTCTCTGCACAACACTAGCAGCCATCCTGGGTATGCTAGGATGCTTGCTGCTACACACAGGCAGTCCCATTTAAAATTTTTGAGTATTACGATAAGTTTTAAAATTTTCTCCATTGGTGGAACTAAGATAGCAGAGTGAAAACAGAGAATTGCCTGAACTCTCAGTGGCTGTTTCCAGACTTCTCATGCCAGAGATGCCAAAGATTATTGAGAAGGTCAGTAGCAGGGATCTGTTGGAACTGGGTGAGAGAGAAGCTCAGTGCTGCACAGGGCATGAAGCAGCAGCAGCAGTTCTTCCAAGAGCTATTAGCCCAAAGAATGAATGTTTGAAAGTCACCTATTTTAATTTCTGGGAGCCAAGATGGTGGAGTAAGCAGAAATTCACTTTCATCCTCCCTTTTTGACCTTGAAAAACCCAGAAAATATTGTCCCAGGAAAAATTCTGGAAAATAGTGGAGTCAGGAGAAGGATGAGGTACAATAATCTTTTAGCTCAGGAGGCTAGGGGGATTAACAGGATGTAGCTGAAGGGAACAGTACAGAATGAGAGGTGTTCTGGCAAGCAAGTGGCAAGCCCTGCCTCAGCAGGTTAGAAGGAGATCCTGAGCCTCAGGGTAGAGGAGCAGGCAAATGCCAACAAAAGGCACATACCAACCATTACCATCGGCTCCAGTTCAGTACCAAGTAAACTACCAGACCACTACAACCTCCATCTGAAGCACCTGAGGCCCCAGGACAAAAAAACCACTAACCAGGTCCCTAATCCCCAGCACGAGAAGCCTGGGATAGTGCCCCCTGGGCCACAGAAGCAGAGATCAAATTTCAAAGTCAGAAAAAAAGGCCAAAAAAAATGAGCAAAAAGCAAAAAAGAAAAACAAAGACCATAGAGAAATATCTTGATGACAAGGAAGATAAAAACACAAATTCAGTAGCGTACAACTTTGTCAATATACCCACATCTGAAATCTATAAAGGGGATATGAACTAGTCTCAAGCCCAAAAAGCCTTCTTGGAAGAGCTCAATAAGTATTTTAAACATCAAATAAGAGAGGTAGAAGAAAAATGGAAAATGTCCTTTAAAATACAATTGGCAAAAGGGAAAAATAGTACACTGAAGAAAACAACTCCTTAAAAAATAGAAATGGACAAATAGCAAATGAGATACCAATGCTATTGAAGAAAACAATTTGTTAAAAATTGGAATTGGGTGGGTGGAAGCTCATGATTCTATAAGAAATCAAGAATCAGTCAAACAAAATCAAAAGAATGAAAAAAACAGAAGAAAACATAAAAAAAACCTCATCAGCAAAAGAAAAAAAAAAAACAAACAAACCTGACCTGGAAAATAGGTCCAGGAAAGATAATTTAATTATTAATGTTCTACCTGAAAGCCATTATAAAATTTAAAAAAAAACCTCTTTGAAGAAATCATCAAGGAAAATTGCCCTGAGGTCCTAGAACCAGAGGTTCAAATTGTCATCTAAGAATTCATCTATCATCTCCTGAAAGAGATCCCAAATTGAAAATGCCAAGGGATATTGTAGCCAAATTCCAGAATTATCCGATAAAGGAGTGAATACTGAAAGCAGCCAGAAAGAAGCAATTCAAATTTCATTAAAGCACTGTCAGGATTATTCAGGACCTTGCAGCTTCTACATTAAAATGTCAGAGGGCTTGGAATGTGACATTCAGTATCATAAAAGGAGTTTGGATTACAAGAAAGTATCAACTACCCAGAAAAATTGAGAACAATTTTTTAGGCAAGGAGATGGATATTCAATGAAATATAGGACTCCCAGACTTTCCTGATGAAAAGACCAGAGTTCAACAGAAAATTTGATCTTCCAATACAGAACTCAAAAGAGACATAAAGGCAAACAAAAAAGGAGGAAAAAACCACGCTATTAAATAATGGCAAACTGTTTACATCCCTACATGGAAAGATTGTATTTATAACTCTTGAGAACTGTATCTTCATTATGACATCTAGATGGGAAATACATAGACAGATAGGTTGAGTTTAAACTGACTTTGATGTGATGATAAAAACCATAATTAAGTAGTGAAAAGGGATTGTAATGGGAGAAGAAGGAAGGAGGAGACAGAAAAGGGTAAATTACATCACATAAAGAACAAAGACATTATAGGAAAGGGAAAGGAGGGAGGGAGATGAGCATTGTTTGAACAATGCACTCTTTTCAGATTTGGCTGAAGGAGGGAATAACAAACTCAGTTAGTTATAGAAATCTAACTTGTCTTATAGGCATTGGAGGGGAAAGGGGAAAGAAAAGCAAGAGAGGGATACAAGGGAAGGAAAATTGAGGGAGATGGTGGTCAAAACCATCAAAAGCAAAGAAAATCAGAAAGGAGAAGGAAAAGCATAAATAGGGTGAGGGTAGGATGGAGAGAAAGACACAGATAGCAATGATAATTGTGAATGTGCATGCGGTGAACTGTCCCATAAAAAGGAAGTGGATAACAGAATGGATTAAAAATCATAACCCTAAAATATGCTGTTTACAAAAAACACATTTGAAACAGAGGGATACACACAGGTAAAGGAAGAAGACTAGAGAGGAATATATTATGCTTCAGCTGAAGTGACCCGTGTTACATTCTCAGACAGAAGTTCTGCCTGTTGTTCTGAATAGATCTGTTTCTGAGAAAGAAAGTGAGTTTAGATGATAGTGATGGTAATGTGTATAAACATTATGGTAGTTCTGTTAAACTTTGTTTTCCCAGAAACATAAACTGTGAAGAGTTTGGAGTGGAGCAGTCCCTGTGAGCTGAGATATGGAAGAAGAGCAGGGAGTTGCTTATGTGTGAATCCAGGCAAGAGTTGGAAGTGATCAACCAGTTGAGAAGTAGCTGTGGGGTTTGGAAGCCAGCCTCTAGTCAAGATGAAAGAGGACTTTACTTTGGATACTCTATTGAATGATGAGATTTCTAACTTACCGTGACTTAGAGATGGGTGATGTTTATACTTTCTGCTATCCTTTAAGGAGGATTGGCCTAAAGATGATTGGAAGATGGTCTCTAGTCAAGATGAAAGCAGACTTTACTTGGATATTCTACTGACTGAAGAGATTGTAACTTTCTGCTACTCCTTAATGATCACTATAGAATATACTGAATGATATGTTTTGTTTAAGACTATGTGACCACCTTAGTAATAAGTTGTTATGTTATGTTGTAAATATTATGCTTTAGTTTCTTGCTGAATAAATAAAGAGTTCATTATATTATGAGATTATACCTTTAAAGTTATTCACAGCATCAGTCCTCAAAAGAGTTGCCATGATAATATTTACAATATGGGAGACACTGGAGAAAATTGGGTGGTGATAGAGAAAGGAAAACACCTTTTTCTCAGTGGTACATAGCACCTCCACAAAACCTGACTGTGTACTAGAACATAAAAACCTTATAATTCAATGAAGGAAGGTAGAAATACTAAATGCATCATTTTCAGAACATGATGCAATAAAAGGTATATGTAATAAATGGCCACAGAAAGATAGGCTAAAAATTAATTGGAAACTGATTAATCCTAAAAAATGAGTGGGCCAAACAATAAATCACAGAAACAATCAATAAATTCATCCATGAGAATGACAATAATGAGACAACATAGAAACCCTTATGGTATGCAGTGAAAGCATTTCTTAGAGGAAATTTTTGATTTCTAAATGCTTACATGAATAAAATAGAGAAAGAGGAGATCAGTAAATTGGGCATGTAACTAAAAAAAGCTTTTAAAAAAGAACAAATTAAAAATGTACAATTAAATACCAAATTAGAAATTCTGAAAACCAAAGGAGAGATTAATAAAATAGAAATTAGGAAAACTATAGGACTCACAAATGAAGTTAAGAATTGATTTTATGGGGAGGGGGGGAGGGGAAACAACAATACCAATAAAACGTATCAACCTTTGGTTAATTTTAATTAAAAAAAGAAAGAAGAAAACCAAATTACCAG
Source organism: Pseudochirops cupreus (assembly GCA_028627135.1). Taxonomy (NCBI): domain Eukaryota; kingdom Metazoa; phylum Chordata; class Mammalia; order Diprotodontia; family Pseudocheiridae; genus Pseudochirops; species Pseudochirops cupreus. The sequence continues at coordinate 249,174,231 of CM053580.1, forward strand.
TATCAAAAATGGAAAGGGTGAATTCACCACCAATGAATAGGAAATTGAAGTAATAATTAGGAACTGTTTTGCCCAACTGTGTGCCAATAAATTTCACAATCTCAGAGAAATGAATAAATATTTTTAAAAAATTAAATTTTCTAGATTAATAGAAAAATAAGTAAAATATTTAAATAACCCCATCTCAGAAAAATAAATTGAACAAGCAATCAATGAATTCCCTGGGGGAGGGGGGGAGGGAAATAACACAAATGAAAAAACAAAAACAAAAAAACAAAACCCAAGAGCCAGATCAATTTACAAGCAAATTCCAAGAAACATATAAAGAATAATTAATTTCAATACTCTCCAGACAATTTGGGAAAATTGACAAAGGAGTTCAACTAAATTCTTTCTATGATACAAATATTGCCCTGATACTGAAACCAGAAAGAGATAAAACAGAGAAAGAACATTATAGATCACTTTTCCTAATGAATATAGATGAAAAAAAATTAAATAACATATTAGCAACTTATCATGAGATTACTACACTGTGATGACGTAGGATTTATAGCAGGAATGCAGGCCTGGTTCAGTATTAGGAAAACTATCAGCATAATTGACTATATCAACAACAAAACTAACAAATCATATGATTACCTCATTAGAGGCAGAAAAAAGCATTTAAAAAATACAAACCCCTTTCATATTAAAGCATAGGATGTTATGGGAATCTGAAGATCTTCCCTGCCCCTAGGCCCTTTGCTAAAGTGGCTATGTGAATCTGAGAACCTTCCCAGATTTGAAAGTATACTCTGTTCCCTAATAGGCTGAATGTGGTCACGTGGAGCCTGTGGCACCAGGCTTGTTTTTTCGGGTGTGCCCACGCCTTGTAGCTTTGTGATTGGGCAGTGGGTCAAGAGGGCTGTGACATTCTCTAATCAAGGAGAAGGGTATATATATGCCCTGATGTGAGGTTTTGCTTTGGGGCTCATTTTGGAAAGAGTTGTGTGATTTGGCCAGATGAGACTCTGGGAAGCCGTTGAGTGCCCCAGCTAAGTAAAACCCAGATGTTGGTGCTTCCCTCTCTGGTAACTGAATAGGTAACTGATGTGATGGTCAGGTGCTGGAAGCTGTCTGCTGATCTGTTTTTCTGTTTGTTTGTAACTTGTGTTTGTAACTTGTTTTTGCATTCTCTGAAGGGTGCTGACTTTTTCCCCCTGAACTAGGTAAATTATATCTTTGATTAAAGTGAGATTGTTAACCCATTTTGAGTTGCGTTCCTTTAGAAAAGCAGATCTAAGAACCTGTGCTAGCAGCTGCCCTGGTTATGCTAGGGTGCTTGCTGATACATAGGAACAAATTGACTCTTCCTTAAAATAATAACTAGCATCTATGTAAAACCACCAGCAGCTATTATATGTAATGGGGAAAAGCTAGAAAAGCTAGAAGCATTTCCAATAAGACTGGGGGTGAGCCAAGGATTATTCAACATGGTACTAGAAAGTTAACTTTAGCAAGAAGAGAAGAAAAATAAATTTAAGAAATAAGAATAGGCAAAGAAGGGGGCAGAGCCAAGATGGCAAAGTGAATACAGGTACTCACCTTAAGTCCTCCATGAATTTTGTCAGCAACCTCTAAAAAGTGAATCTGAATAGATATTAGAGTGACAGAATCCATTGGAAGACAGAGAGTGACAGATTTCCAGGCCAGGAAAGTGCCCATGTAGGACCAGGCAGGGGGAGTGAAGAGCACGTGGGGACTGAACCAGTATGGAACTGAGAGCAGACCACAGCAGAGTGAGAGTGAACCCCAGCCAGCTGATTCACCCACACCACAAGTGTGATTTGCAAATGTTTCACCATGGGAAAGAGGATAGTTAGGAGCTGGGAAAGAGAAAGCACAGGGCCCACAGGAGCAACAGCAGCTTCTCCTGGGGTTATCAGCCCACAGCCTGGATGTTTAAAAATTACCTACCTGACCTTTCAGGGGCCAAGATAGTGGAGAAAACCCTACCTGCTCTAATCCCATTCCCTGACCCTGACAACCAGAAATTATTGTTCTACTCAATGTAAAATCCTGAAACAGTGCAACCAGCTGCAGGCTTGGGAGTCCTAGAGGAAGGGTGTGACTGAAGCTGTGCCTAACCTGAAGCAAAGGGCAGGAGGCATCCTAACAAGCCCCACCTCAGCTGCCCAGATAGAGATGTTGAAACCCAGCGGGGTGGAGCTAACAAGCAGTAACAACAGAAGCCCAGGTGTGCCTTAGCACAACAAGGGGGTTCTGCAGCACTACTGGCCACCAGCTTCTCAGCCTGCCTGAGCTGTAGCTCAGGGGCACAGAGACAGAAACCTGAAGTGGCCAGACTACCTCTCTCCCACACATTATTCTGTGAGCCTCAGGGTAACCCAGGGGAAACACTGAAAATCCTGGCCTTGGCCTAAGTCTAGACACACAAAGTCAACAAGCAAGCCCCTTGCTCCCAGCTTGAGAAGCAAGGATCATAGGCCTTTGTATCTCAGAAGCATAAACCTACTTTAAAAACCAGGAAATAGGCAATCACAATGGGAAAGAAGCAACCTGCAAAGGAAAAACCATAGATGATTGAATCCTTTTATTCTGAAAAAGAAGAATCACTTTCAGAATACACATTCAACTCTATGTCCACACCTGAGACCACAGGAGGAAATATGAATTGGTCTCAAATCCAAAAAGCATTCTTGGAAGAGCTTAAGAAAGATTTTAAAAGCCAAGTTAGAGAGGTAGAAGATAAATTGACCAATTCTTTTAAAATTACATTGGCCAGAATGGGAAAAAATTTTACTGAAGAAAACAAATACTTAAAAAGTAAAATTTGTGAACTGAGATGGGAGCTTCAAAATCTAACTGGAGAAAATACCTCCCTAAAAAGAGGTTCAAAAACTAATTAAAGAAAATAATTCACTAAAAATTAGAGTCAGTCAAATCAAAGCAAAGGACTCTATGATACATCAAAAGTGAGTCAAACAAAACATAAAGATTGAAAAATTAGAAGAAAGTGTAAAATATCTCATTGGAAAAAGAATAGACTTGGAGAACAGATCCAGGACAAATAACTTAAGAATTTTTGGTCTCCTCAAAGTCATTATTAAAAAAAAAAACAGTCTGGACACACTCCTCCAAGAGATCTTCAAAGAAAACTTCCCTGAGGTCCTAGAATCAGAGTGTAAAATAGTTATCAAAAGAATTCACTGGATACCTCCTGAAAGAGATCCCAAATTGAAAACCCCAAGAAATATAGTAGCCAAATTCCAGAATTATAAGGTCAAGGAGAAAATGCAGCAAGCAGCCAGAAAGAAACAATTCCTATATCATCAAACTACAGTCAGGATGACACAGGACTTCTACCTTAAAAGATCAGAGGGATTGCAATATATTTCATAAGGCAAGGGAGCTTGGACTTCACCCAAGAATCAACTACCCAGCAAAACTGAGCATAATCTTTCAGGCAAGGAGATAGTCATTCAATGAAATAAGGATATATGGCACATAATAAGATGGTCATTCAATGAAATCAGACTTTCCTGATGAAAAAGCCAGAGCTTAATGGAAAATTTTATCCTCAAATGCAAGACTCAAGAGAGACATGAAAAGGTAAACAAAGAAAACATAAACACACACATACATGAGCAAATAACTTGTGATCCAATAAGAGCAAACTGTTTACATTCCTATATGGAATGCTAATGCCTGTCAATATTTAGTTTTATACAATTATCATGAAATTTTAAAGGGATAGAAAGATAGATAGATAGAGGATGTGGGTATAAATGAACTAATCTCACAATTAAAAAAATTATTACAGGGTACAAAGGGAATGTAATGGGAGAAAAGGTAAGGAGGAGGCAGAAAGGGGTAAATTATGCCATGCATAGAGTAATAAAAACATACTATAGTAGAGGGAAAGAAGGGAGGGAGATAAACATCATATGAACTTTATTCTCATTGATTCTTGTTCAAGGAGGGATCAACATAATCAGTTACATTTAGGAATATAATGTGAAAGATGCAAACACTCATTGTAGTAAAGGAAAAGGAGGGGGGGAGAGGAACACTGCATGAAATTTACAGTCATCAGTTTGGGTTCAGGGAAGGAAAAACAAAATCCATTAAGTATACAAATCTATTGTGCCATAAAGGCAGTAGAAGGGGTAAGGAGGAAAGGGAGTGGTTAGAACGGAGGGAAATAGTAGTAAGAGGGAAGGATAGGTGAAGAGAGGAAGCTACATAGGGAGGGAATCCTGAAGGAGGTGGTGGTCAAATGGAAAACTTAAGGAGGGAAAAGGAGAATGAAGAAATAAAAACATAAACAGGAGAGAGAATAGGATGGAGGGAAAGACACAGGTAGTAATCATAAATGTGAATTTACATATGGGATGAACTCTCCCATAAAACAGAGGTGGATAGAAGAATGGATTTACAGCCATATTCCTACAATATGCTCTCCCCAGCAAACACTTTTGACACAAGGGCATACACACAGGGTAAAGGCAAAAGGCTAGAGTAGAATATATTATGCTTCAGCTAAAGTAAAAAGAAAAAAAAAGCAGAGGTAGGAATCCTTATCTCAGACAAAGCAAAAGCAAAAATAGATCTAGTTAAAAGAGATAAGGAAGGAAATAAAAGCCACCATCAAGAAGGAAGCAATATCATTACTTAACATATATGCACCAAGTGGTTTAGCATCCAAATTCCCAGAGAGGAAGTTAAGGGAATTAGAGGAAAAAATAGATAGCAAAACTTTATACTGATAGACCATAATCTCCACTTCTCTAAACTTGATAAATCTAACCTTAAAATAAACAAGAAAGAAGTTAAGGAGGTGAATACAATTTTAGACAGAGTAGATATGAAAAACCTCTGGAGAAAATTGAATGGGGATCAAAAGGAATATACTTCTTATCAGCCGTGTATGGCATATACACAAATACTGACCAAGTACTTAGCCATAAAAACCTCACAATTCACTGCAGAAAGGCAAAAATATTAAATACATCCTTCTCAGATCATAACGTAATAAAAATTTTATGGAACAAAGGGCCATGGAAAGATAGATTAAAAACTAATTGGAAACTAAATAATTTAATCCTAAAGAATGAGAGGTTCAAACAAGAAAATTACAGAAACAATTAGTAACTTCATTTAAGAAAATGACAATAATGAGACAACATACCAGAACTTGTGGGAGGCAGCAAAAGCAGTTCATAGGGGAAGTTTTATATACCTGAATGCATACATGAATATAATAGAGAAAAGGAGGTCAATAAATTGGGCATGCAACAGAAAAAGCTAGAAAAAGAACAAATAGAAAATCCCCAATTGAATACTAACTTAGAAATAATGAAAACCAAAGGACAGATTAATAAAATTGAAGTTAAGAATAATATTTATTTAATAAATAAAAGTAAGAGCTAGTTTTATGAAAAAACAATAAATTGATTGATCTTTAGTCAAAATGATATAAAAGAAAGAAAACAAAATTACAAGTATCAAAAATGAATGTACCACCAATGAAGGAGAAATCAAATCAATAATTGGAAATTATTTTGCCCAATTGTATGCACATGAATCTGACAATCTTAGTAAAATGTATGATTATTTACAAAAAATATAAGTTCCCCAGCTCACCTGAAGAGTAAGTAAATTACTTAAATAATAACATCTCAGAAAAGGAAATTGAATAATCCATACATGAACTTCCTAGGAAAAAAACTCCAGGGCCAGATGGATTTACTAGTGAATCCTATCAAATATTTAAAGAACAATTGATTCCAATAATTTAGAAACTATTTTGGGAAAATTGGAGAAGAAGGAGTCCTACTAAATTCTTTTTATGACACAAATATGGTACTGACACTTAAATTGGGAAGAGACAAAATAGAGAAAGAAAATTACAGACCAATTTGCCTCACGAATATAGCTGAAAATAATTTTAAATAAAATATTAGCAAAAAGACTACAGCAACTTATTGCAAGAAAAATACAATTTGGTCAGGTAGGATTTATTACAGGAACGCTACAATGGTTCAATATTAGAAAAACTATCAGTATAATTGATCATATCCAAAACAAAACTTGTAAAAACCATATGATTATCTCAAGAGATGCAGAAAACGCTTTTGACAAAATGCAACACTGATTCCTATTGAAAACACTAGAAAGTATAGGAATAAAAGGAGTCTTCCTATCTCTCTAAAACCATCAGCAAGTATCATATGTAATGGGTATAAGGTAGTAGCATTTCCAATAAGACCAGGGGTGAAACAAGGATGTCTAGTATGACGCCTCATTAAATTTGGTACTCGAAGCGTTAGCAATAGCAATAAGAGATGAAAAAGAAACTGAAGGAAACAAATTAAGCAAAGAAGAGACTAAGTTATCACTCTTTGCAGATGATATGATTATATACTTAGAGAATCCTAGAGAATCAAGTAAAAAACTACTTGAGACAATAAATAAATTTGGCAAATTTGAAGATATAAAATAAATCCACATAAATCCTCAGCATTCCTATATATTTCTAATGAAATCCAATAGCAAGAGATAGAGAAATCACATTTAAAGTTACTGTAGATATTATAAACTATTTTGGAATCTACCTGATAAAACAAATCTGGGACCTATAAGAGCACAATTACAAAATACTTTTCACACAAATAAGGTCAGATCGAATTGGAAAAAATCAAAACACAACATCAGTTGCTCTTGGCTGGGTAGAGCTAATGCTAAAAAAAAAATTACAATTTTACCTAAATTAAATTACATATTTAGTTCCATTCAAATCAATCTACCAAAAAATTACTTTGCAGAGCTAGAAAAAATTGTAACAAAATTCATTTGGAAGAACAAAAGGTGCAGAATATCAAGGCAAATATTGAAAAGAAATGCTAGGGCAGAGTGTCTAGCTATACCTGATTTTAATCTGTATTATAAAGCAGCAGTCATCAAAACTACTTGCTACTGGCAAAGGAATAGAATAGTGGCTGAATGGAATAGATTGGGTACAGGAGATTCAGCAGTCAATGACTGCAGTAATCTAATGTTTAATGAACCCAAAGACCCCAATTTTGGAGATAAGAACTCACTATTTGACAAAATGCTGGGAAAACTGGAACATAACATGGCAGAAACTTGGTATATACCAATATCTAACACAATATACCAACATCAAGTGTAAATGGGTGCGTGATCTACATATAAAGGCTAATAGTGTAAGCAATCTGGGAGAGCAAGGGATAGTTTACCTGTCAGATTTATGGGGAAGGGAAGATTTTATGACCAAAAAAGAGTCAGAGAACATTATAAAATGCAAAATGGATAATTTTGCTTACATTAAATTGAAAAGTTTCTGTACAAATAAAGCCAATACAATAAAGATTAAGAGAGAAGTGGAAAATTCAGAAATAATTTTTACAACCAGTGGCCATGGTAAAGGCCTCATTACTAAAATATACAGAGAAATGAGTCAAAAAAAATGTAATTGCACTGTAAGAAATAATGACCAGGGATCATGGTCTTGGGTGGTGGTCCTGAGGTGTATGACCAGTGAGCCAAAGCTGGTGGGGCTGTAGAGAAGGCCTCCTAATACCTCTGGCAGCTGAGAAAACCCTAGTGATTTGGGACAGAGCTGTCCCCTCTGAAAGCAGAATTCTACTGAGCCCAAAAGTCAAATAACTGACTGGCCACATGAGCAGGCAAAGGAAGCAAAGAAAGGTCAGCAATCCAACTTTAGATTCCTTTTTTGGGGACAAAAAGGATCAAAGCATGGAACGGGAGGAAGACAACACAGTCAGAATTCCTGCACCAAAAGCTTACAAGAAAAATGTAAACTTCTTACAGGCCATAGAGGAGCTCAAGAAGGATTTCGAAAGCCAAATAAGAGAAGCTGAGGAAAAATTGGGGAGAGAAATGAGAATGATGCAAGAAAATCATGAAAAGAGAGTCCACAACCTGACTGAAGAAAATAACCCCTTAAAAAAAAGACAACTCAAATGGCAAAAGAGGCCCAAAAAGCCAATGAAGAGAACAATGCCTTAAAATGAGAAATTTGCCAGATGGAAAAAGAATCTCAGAAGCACACTGAAGAGAATAATTCCTTCAGAATTAGAGTGGAGCCAATGGAAGCAAATGACTTTATGAGAAATCAAGATACTATTAAACAGATTGAAACAAATGAAAAAATAGAAGACAGTGTGAAATATCTCCTTGAAAAAAACATGGACCTGGAAAATAAATCCAGGAGAGACAATTTAAAAATTATTGGACTATGTGAAAGCCATGATCCAAAAAAGAACCTGGAAAGCATCCTTTAAGAAATTTTCAAGGAAAATTTGCCCAGATATTTTAGAAACAGAGGGCAAAATAGAAGTTGAAAAAATTCACCAATTACCTATTGAAAAAAATCCCAAAAAGAAAACTCTTAGGAATATAATAGCCAGGTTCCAGAGTTCCCAGATCAAGGAGTAAACATTACAAGCTGCCAAGAAGAAACAATTTGAATACTGTTGAAACACACTTAGGATAACCCAGGATCTAGCAGCTTCTACATTAAGAGATCAAAGGGGCTGGAATATGATATTCCAAAAATCAAGAGAGCTAGGATTAAAACCAAGAATAACCTACCCAGCAAAACTGAATATAATGTTTCAGGGGAAAATACGGTCAATGTATGAGGTGAAGGATTTTCAAGCACTCTTGATGAAAAAAACAGAACCAAATAGAAAATTTGACATTCAAATACAATAAGCATGAGAAGGTAACATGAAAAAGAAATCATAAGGAACTTATCAAAGTTGAACTATTCACATGCCAACATGGAAAAATGATAATTTAAACATATGAAACTTTTCTCAGTATGATGATAGGTGAAGGGAATATCAATGTTTGTGTGTGTATATGTGTGTGTGTGTGTACATATACATACACATATGTCTATATAGGAGGGTATATATGCATATGAAAACATATGTGAGTGTGTATATATGTGTGCATAGACAGAGAGCATAGGATCAATTGAATAGAAAGAGATGATATTTTTAAAGGCCGAAATTGAGAGAGGGAGAGGAAGGCAAGAAGAGGAGACAGGGAGAGATAGAAGGAGGTTAATCATCTCATTAAGAAGAGGTGAGGGATAACTGTTACAATGGAGGGGAAGAATGGGAAGGGAAAAGGGAATGGGTCAACCTTACTCTCTTTGAATTTGGCTTAGGGAAGGAATGGAATAAACTCTAAATTGGGTACCTTGCTCTATGGGAGAGTAGGGAGGAAGGAGATGAGAGGGAAGGGAAGGTTGGGGGGGAGGGTTGTTAGAAGCACACACTTCTGTAAAGAGACAGGGACAAAGTAGAGAGTAGAACAAGAGGAGGGCATGATAGGAAGGAGGGAAACATAGTTCTTCACAATATGTTCATTGTGGAGATGTTCTGTGTAACTGCATATGTGAGGCCTGTATTGAATTGCTTGTATTTCCAGTGGGGGTGGGTGATTGTTATGCGAATCTGAAGATCTTCCCTGCCCCTAGGCCCTTTGCTAAAGTGGCTATGTGACTCTGAGGACCCTTAGATATTTGAAAGTATACTCTGTTCCCTAATAGGCTGAATGTGGTCACGTGGAGCCTGTGGCACCAGGCTTGTTTTCCA
>CM053580.1:249200288-249240523 GCA_028627135.1 Pseudochirops cupreus
GAAAGAAATAGAGATAGATAGAGAGAGAGAGAGAGACAGATAGACAGATAGATATGCTCCTGGTTTTATAAGTTAACTTTTAAACTTATAATTTCACTAATTTTTCTTTTGATTTTTAAGGTTTTTTTATGTTGGTGTTTAATTTCAATTTTTAACTTTTTTTAGTTTCATGCCCAATTTATTGGTCTTCTCATTCTCTTTTTTAAAAATATAAGCATGTAGAGATTTATATTTTCTCCTAAGTACTATTTCAGTTGCAGGCCATCAATTTTGCTGTATTGTTCTAGTGTTGGCATTATCCTGAGTGAAATTGTAGATTGCCTTTATGATTTATTCTTTCACTCATGCATTCTTTAGGATTTAATTATATTTATTTTCCAAATAACATTTAATCTATGTTTCAAGGCTCACACATATATACATATACATATATGTATATATTCATGGTGAATACAGTGATCTGTGCCCTTAAAAATCAAGTAAGGCCTAAGAGTTACATCTTAGAATATTCTCTAAAATTGTCAGATTACAACAAATCATTACCCATTTAGGGGTAGGGCAAGGTCAGTACCAGTCCAAGGTCAAATCTTTCATTCCTAGACTTAGCATAAGATGCCATATGAACCAAATTGCGTAGAGATTTATTTTTCAAGCCAAACCTGTCACTAACTCTTGCCATTTTTTTTATCATTAAAAGAGGATAAGAGGTCTAAATGCAACTGTGCAGTTTTGAATTTTCTGGCTTTTGTCAGTCATCATAACTTTGGAAGTATTTAAATATGGTTTTTTGTATTTAATTGTCTGTTAAATTATCTTCCCCAAACTCAAATGTCCCTGTATCCAACGATTTCATGAAAATACAGGCATGTCATGTCCTTATGATTCAGAAAATGCATTATATGAAACTCAACTGAGCAGTAAAGAAGAAAATATATTTCCTTGAAAAATCAGCTATTCAAATACTATCAGAGGTTTGTGTTGCCTCCCCTCAGGGAGCTCATATGCTTCCTTTATCCTTATACTTTTAATTGTTTATGTACATACAAATGTGTGTATATTACAATAATATGTAATGTCATATATGTATAACTAGAATAATATGTACACTCATTATATATTATATATAAAGAATATAAATTCTATATGTGCATATATATGGATATGTGTAGGTGTATTTTTTTTTCATTGTTAGAATCAAGCACAGTTACTCAGATATACTGTGTGTTATGTCAAGGAACTGCATTAATTCTGGTAATGGAAAAAAAAGAGAATAATAAAGAGATTCCTCAACTTTCTGAGTTGATGGTACCTTTTCTGTTTGAGTATTTTTTTTCAAAAACTCTGAGAACCCTAAAGCAATACCTAATGGTTCAATTTCTTAAGTAGTTAGGTCCATGCCCCTATTTAGTTAGTGACAACTTGGTAGTCATTTAAAAAAAATACAAATAAATTGAAAGAAAAATAATATTTTGATTCCATTCTTACTTAATCACAAATAATTATTAATTGGATATGTGAGTGTGTGTGTGTGTGTTGGCAACAGAACAGCTTTTCAAAACATGGAAACAGATTGGACATTGACAAATCAATTCCCTGTTTCACATTGATTTGCTGATGGTACTTTTTTTTATCACAGCAACTGCTCAAAACTCAGTTTCTCCAAGATAACACTTTACAAAAGAGGAAGTCCAAGAAGTTACTGTCATAGCTGAAAGAACAATGAAATAAATTTGTGTCTCAAAGGTATGAGAATGTTTGGTAGAAAGATTAAACACTGAAGCTATGAACTACCTTGAGCTAGTATTTTGCTCCCTGTCCTACAGATGTTAATTATCACAGATTTTCCCCTCCAGATTTAAAATATATCATGTCTGCCTTCTATGAATTTTTGTATGGAGTTTTAAGGCACCAAATACACTAATCGGATGGGGAGAAGAGGATAGAAGAGGGGAAAACTGAGAGAGGAGCATAATACAAATTTGATCAAGCTTTGCCCATACTCAGATAATTCAAGATGGAGGCACCCATGGGGTTTTCAACAGGGACCTGCTTCGATCACAAACAAGGATTGTGGGTAGGATCAGCTTCTTTAAGTTGGGTGCACGTTTAAAACAGAATGAGCATTCATAACTAGAAGGCAGAAACTAACTTGTTCTTTTTATATCTGCATTCAGGCATTGCAGATGTTCATCTACATCAAGGACGTCATGAACTAAGCTAAAGTGAGATGGAGGCTGCCTTTTACCTCTTAATTTTAGGCCTCCTTACCCTAAGCATAATATTTGAGATATTATTTTGTTTCAGTTTTTTTTGTGTGTTGTTGTTGTTGTCATTGTTTTTACTTCTAGTAGAAGGCAATGGAGTCTCCATACCTAGGAACTCTATTACTCTTTTAGCACTTCAGCACATAGTGACCCTCATAACAATGGGGTAGAGGAGGATGGTAACTGGAGCTGTATTAAGAGGAGTTGAATGAGCCAAACTAATCCCCATTAATTCTTTGGACTCAGTATCTTTTTCTATTAAAAAAAAAAAAGGACATTTAATAGAAGGCCTTTTAAGGTTGTTCAGCATGTTTAACTTGGAATCAGGAAAATCTGAATTTACATTCTGAGACCCATAGCTCTGTGACACAGAGTAAGTCAACATAAATTTTGTTATCAGTAAAATGCAGATAATAATAATGTCAGTATCACAGAATTGTGATGAAGGTCAAATAAGGCAAAATGTATAGTTTAGTAAGCCTGAGCAAGTCAATTAACTATTTGCCTCAGTTTCTTCATTTGTAAAAAGAACTGGTGAAGGGAATAGCAAACCCCTCCTGTATCTTTGCCAAGAAAACCCCAAACAGGGTCACAAAGAGCCAGGTATGACTAAAAAAAGACTATACAACAACAAAAGTTATAGATATATAGATAAATATATATATATATATATACACATATGTGTTCATATATAATCAATAATATTGTTACTCTTATTATTACCATATCTGCTTCAGCTGGCCATCTTCTAATAAATAAATACTGTGAAGTAAAGGAAAATGAGGGTAGACCTCCAAAAGAAAAAGTATCAATGCTATACATATAATTAGATACTCATAAATGACAACAGAATTGTTGCAACTACAACCATAGTGTGCTAGAAACTAAAAAGGCTTTTTAAAAGACACAGCCAACTTTCATATACATCTGTGATCTCAGGATTATGGGTATTCTATCCAATCATGTAAATGCTTCCCTTTTTCATTGCACCTTTCTTTTGTAGCTCTTGTTTATTTTCTCCTACAAATTTTCAATAGTGGATGTTATTCAGAATGCTTAGGCCTTGCTTGTTTTTCATTGAAATTGGAGGATAACAGAGGAGTATGTAAGGACATGCGTAATATGCCTGTGCAAATTATTCTCTTCAAAGTGCAATATAAGTAGAAAAATAGGCACACCTATAATAATGTTTATTGAAGTTCCCTTGGGATTTTTTTTTTGCTATTGTATGTATTACTGTTATTGTTCATTTCTAATTAAAAGAACTGAGTTTCTCCTTCACTTTTATGTTCCCCTATTTCAGATACCTTAGAAATCTTTTCTTACATAGGCTTGAAATTGTCACTTCCAGCATAGTCCCTTTGGAGTATGTTTAGTCAACATCTCTGTTCCCTGTCTTTTATCTCTGTAGAACCATTTCAACTTTCTTTATGAACATATTTGAATCTCTTATATTAGAATTCAAATATGATAATTTTACTGGGGTTGTTGATTAAAACAAAAAAAGAGTTTCAAGGGAAAAGAGAAACTTTTTAGTTCTTTTCCATTTTTTCTTCTGTTTCTATCTTCCAGTTTTATCCTTAAATGTTCTAGGTGTAACTTTCATGACTTATTCTCTCACAAAGCTGTCTTTAACCTGGTTTCTCCCTTTGCTAATTCTCATCTCTCATTCATTCTTTTCCATAGGATTGCACAAATTAGTATAAATCCCCAAACAGTTTTGGCTACCATTTTTACCCATGTGTCAAGAAAGGCATGAAGTTGATGATTAAGTCAGTTTTTACACTCTTTGGTCTCTTATTTTGGCTTTTTATTTATAATAAATAAGCATAGTTTGAAATTATTGTATTTTTTATTGTTCACCATATCTTTTTTGATAATTTTCATTTTTTTCCCTTTAAATATGTACTGATTTTGTTCTTTGCCCTAACAAGTAAGTATTCTGACTCTGTATAATCAGATGAGTAAATCCCACATCATACATGGTTCATTTTCTGAGTATTGGGATGTAGTGAATTTCATTTTTTTGTTGTTTTATATGCTTCATACCCATTATCTTCATGTTATTTTTAAAGAAAGTATTTGTTACATATTCATATGCATATACATACATTTTTTCTCTATATTATGTAAGACTTAAGTCTGTTTCATTCCTTACTCTTAAACTAAATATTTCAACACTTTCCAACATTTTTGACATCCTCACCTGTCCTCACCTTTGCATTGAAGTCAACAAATGACTAAGATAATGTTGATTTAATTTGAATTGTCTTAGCAATTTATTCTTAAACATTATTTCTTTCTTCATTCTCTAAAACAAATGTTTATTCATAAGCTATGATTCTTTTGTTAATCTTTTTACAGATTTTTAAAGGGAACATCATAAAACCAAATTATTTCTCTGCAAAATCATTATTTTTTGTTACCTTTGGAAGAAGGACAAAATCAACTTCACCAATTCTATTATTTACCATTCCAAGGAGTATCAATAAAAAAAAAATGAAATAAACATTTTGAGATTGAGGTATGATTTTAAAAAGGCCTAGTGCTTTGATAGGGGAAATCTGGATAGTTGTGAATTTTTAAATGACAAGTGTGTCCCTGACTGTCAGGAAGATCGCATTTAAGTTTAGGAATTCTTTATAGGAAACAAGTAAAAATGACTTAATGTAGGAATTTTAGAAATAAAAGAAATGATGAAATATATGGGGAGGACAGAAGTGAAGGAACAGAGGTGGTAAAAAAAAAAACTCTGTCAGAGTTTTGACAGATAGAGGAGATATCAGTATTGAATAGAGTGATTCTAAATTGGTCAAATTGAGAAGTGTCTTCAGGGGTCAAGACCTCTAGTTACAGATATTGCCATTCAGTGCTACTGAGAGTTAGAGAAAAGTGAAAGCTCTCATAAAGGTCTCTTGCTTGTTCTTAATTCTTCCTCTGTCTGGAAGAGGAAACACAGTAAGTAAGGTTTTTACGGATGCTTTGGTCTCCTAGGTAGGTGACTTAGAGATTTCATCTGAGTTCTTTTACTTAGACCTTCATTTTCATTGGACTATTTAGAAGAGTGAATATATGGTTAAGTTGATCTGTGTAACCCAGAGACATCCAGTTTGAAGAATCATCCAATAAACACTTCTTAAGTATTTCCTAAATGTCAGGCACTGTGCCTAAGTACTACAGATAAAACATGAGCAAAAGACAGTCTGCCCATGAAGATTTCACAATCTAATGAGAGAGACAACATGCCAACAACTATGTCTAAACTAGCTATCTACAGGATAAGTAAGAATTGATCAACAAAGGGAAGACATTTGCATTATGGAGGATTGAGAAAGTTTTCCTGTAGAAGGTAGGGTATTATTAGGAACTGAAGGATGCTAGTGAAGTCAGGAGGCAGAGATGAGGAGGAAGAACATTAAAGGCATGAAAGATAATCCAGTGAAGCAACTTTCTTTGTTGACCTGGGTACCTGTGAAGCTCTGTTTTCTGCTCTACACTGCTGTCTGCTGAATGCTTTCACTTCTGGGATACTTCTCTGCTGCTCTTTTTTTTTTGCTACTCTTACTGAACAGCTTGACTCTCCATTCCTTTGAGAAAGAAAATAACTTTTGTCTCTATATAAAATTTTTACTTTACCTAGCTTCTCTTTAAAATATTTCTTATATCATTTCTATATTATGTATACTTAGAGACAGTTTTTGACACCTAAGATTTAATAAAGGAATGAGTTTGATAGAAAATCAACATGAATAGAACATGCACTCAGTGACACTGACCATCCAAGTTTCTGCTTGGATTTATAAAAAAGCAAAATTATCACTTTCCTTTGGCAGTTACCTTACACTATAGTCACAATGTCTCTGGAGAAAATATTATCTAAAAATAGGGGTTAGCTAATTAGACCTCTTTTAACTGATGGCAGACATGATATTTAAATACGAAATAAACATTGTTTAAAAATGCTTTTTTTGTTGTTTACTGAATTGAAAGAAATGGCATAAATTATTACATCCAATTTCTTTCCAGTAGCACATAAGTTCCTTAGAGTAGAAACTGCCTCACCTTTTTATTCTATGAAAGAAACTACTACATGGAAAGTGTTTAACAAATATAAGTAGTATTGAATGGAATGTTGTTTAATCGTATTGCAGGCACCTATATAGAAACCATCAGTCAATCAGCATTTATTGAACATTGACTGTTTGCTAGGCATTACAATTGGTGGTAGGGATATAATTATACAGATTATGGGAATAATGAACCAATTCCTACATATAAAGAGCTTACATTCCAGTGGAGGAGAGAACACATTCATATATAGATATATAGGTATAAGTAGAATATATGAAAAGTAGTTAAATAAAAGCTTGGAAAGAAGGGCCATAGCATTTTTGGGAGGGAAGAATTCATGTGATATATTAAGCTGTATCTTGGAGGAAAAGAATAATTCTTTGAGGTGTACCAGAATACATTTCAGGTATGGAAGAAAAGGTATGGAGATGGGAGATAGAGAGTGGTATGTGAGAAACAGAGAAAGCCATTTTGACTTGATCAGAGTGTGTGCGGGGGTGATGTACAAGGATACTGAAAAGGATTTTGGGAACAAAGGTTGGAAGGACTTCAAAAGTTAAATAAAGGAGTTTATATTTTGACCTAGAGCAAATGGAGTTTATGGAATGGAAGAGTATTACTGTATAGTCAGATCTATATTTAAGTAAAATTACTTAGGAAGCAAAATGGAGGATATAAGAGAGTGGGAAGATTTGTGAGATAACTAGATCAATTAGGAAGTAATTGCAGTAATCTAAGTGAAAATTTTACATAAATTTTATAGTATGGACATTTCATCCAGGAATACAAGGAAATGAAAATATTAAATTCCTATTCACATAAAATATAAATAAAAACACTTTATGCTACTAAATAATGGATAGTGACTTAAAACTATCAAAATTATTCAAAGACGTGCCTTTGCTCTCTTTATAATCAAAGATTGAGGAAGCAGAGATGATCTGACATGATTTTAAAATCATAATTCTGTGGAGCCAGAAGCAGAGATTTCCTCTTAATTTAGACTTTAATTTATTGAGCATGAACCTGCTTTATAAGTCACTCATGGGAATAAGAATCCCAACAGGACAGGCATCATCCAATTGTAACAATTCTTATGAAAAACACAATTCACCATCCAGTCATTGTAGAGCCAGAAGAAAATATTTGGTGTCAACAAATATGTTTACACACTAGGTCCTGGCCCATCTGTGGTGTGAGAGTTCTGTCTGCCCATGACAACTTGGTTATGAAATGTTTTTATTTTAGGGGAATTGGGCTTCCAAAGAATGTGTGTGAAGGGAAATAAACAACATGTTGAACAGATGTTCTATGCTGTGTATTTAGGGGGAGGGGAATGAATATAAGTGAATTAAACCTGAGAAAGAAGGAAAACTTATGGATGAATAGAGCAAAAGAAATAAATGAAAACTGATACTGCAATGTTTTTATATGCTTTGTAAATAATCCAGAAAAAATTAATATTATTGAATATACCTCTTTCTTTTTAGTGAGTGTCTATTGATAATTACTGTTTCTTATCTCATCATAGTTACCAAAGTAAGCCTGCCTATTGCCCTCCCATGTGGGCATCCCATGGATGAACAGTATTTTTTCAGAAAGTGAAAAATTCTACAAACTGATTGATAACATTGAAAAAGTTCCACATGACCAACATGTAACATCTGTGGATCTATGTGAAATATTAGGTTGAAGGTGTTTTCTTATATCTCTTCATTGAGGTCCTGCTTGGTATTTATAATTTTGTTACACTTACTTCATTAACATTGTGCTTTTGTTTTGTTTGTTTTGGTTGTTGTTGCTTTTTTTTGGCATCATTTCTTCTCTCCACATAAGTGCATATATATGTTTCTCTATATTGATCCTACATAATTTCTTAGAGCACAGTAATATTTCATTATATTAATGTATCACAGTTTCTTCAGCCATTCACCAATTAGTGGACATCTATTTTGTTTCAATTCCTTAGTTATCATGAAAAGTGCTGTTATAAGTATTTTAGAGTATATGGGAAATTTTTCTTCATATCAGTGGATTTCATGGGTTATAACTCAGTAACGAAGTTTCTGGTTCAACAGATATCTTATTTGTACAATTCGAGGTTGTTTTCCCAAATTATTTTCTACCATTTACAGTTCCAACAACAGTTTCTTAGCGTGTATAGCCTCCCACAGTCCCCCTAACACCGATTGTTGCCATTTTTATGTCATTTTTGCCAATTGTTATGATGTAAAGTTGAAAACTCAGAATTTTTTTTATTTTCTTTTCTATTTTCATCAGTATTTGGGAGTATATATTCATGGAAGAGTGAATATTTTGAAGTCCTTTTAATAGCCAGTCGTATTGTTCGACCAATTATCTATTGGGTTATTGTATTAAAGCATTTGAAATGTACAACGATAAGCATCCTCCCAGTGAAGGTGTTTGGAGGCAAAGTATGTTTGTAGTTATATTGCTCGAGAAATATTTGAACAGAGAGTATTTGTCATTTGAGGGAATCAAATCAATGTCAAAATTTAGAGCCCAAATTGAATCTTGCAGAAAGATAAAATTCTAAAAGGCAGAGATGAAAATTGGATCTGTTGTAATTGTGACAGATGCCTAGATGTTCATTTATTGAATTTATGGATCAGATAACAATCAATTTAGCTAGTATGTATAGTGTATAAAGAGAAATAATGGGAAATAAGGCTGTAAAGGTTGTGAGATCCAAATGATGTGGATTCATTCACATACTCATAAGCATTTCTCCAGATGTTGTCTGATCAGGGAAGAATATGAGACTATTGCCCACCTATTCATCACTACACACATATAATATTCTATATATAACATGTATATTATATATACACATATACATATGTATGTATGTGTAGGTATCTGTATATAGATATATGTATATTGTGTGTATATGTAAATACATATATATATGTATATATGTATGTATGTATATACACACACATATACATATAAACTCTATATGTCATTTTCTTGGCAAAGATACTGGAATAGTTTGCCCTTTACTTCTCTAGCTCGTTTTACAGATGTGGAACTGAAGCAAACAGGGTTTTGTGGCTTGTGCAGGGTCACACAGGTTGTAAATGTCTGAGGTCTGATTTGAAGTCAGGTCCTGCCAACTCAAGGTCTGGTGCTCTCTTCACTGGACTTCTTAGCTGCACTAATAAGTATAGTATACACACACACAAACACACACATGTACTTATAATGTATATATGTTTATGTTTGTGTGTATGTATAATTGTGCAGAGAAGGAATGAAGAGAGAACAAATGATTGAGAAAGAATTAAAGAATTAGAAGCCTGAGTTACTTATCATTATTACTGTCATGTTTATTGTTCTTACATCTAATTTTTGAGCCAGAATATCAGAAGATTCTAGTTTAAAAACTAGAATCTTCTAGAGATAGTTTACTCTTCTTTCTCTTCTTAAAACTTGACTCACCATTGCCCATATCTATGACCTTCACCTATGTGGAGTATACTTCTTTCTTATTAATAAAATCTCACAGGACATTCAGGATTTTCCTCAAGTGTGACTTTAGTAAGATGACCTTTCTGATCATCCTGTTCCTAAAGCCCTTTTTCATAAACTACTTTGTTTATTTTGCATAAAGTTATATACCGTGTACACATTGGTGTCTTGCCTCAAGAGGATTATGGAAGCAGATTCTTTCATTGACTTTATATGTTCCACTGTTAGCATAGTGCCAGAAATAACTAATAAATGCTTATTGATTATTTAATCCAGGGCAACATCTTCATTTTAGACATGAAGAAATAAATGTCCTGGAAAATAAAAATAATTTCTCTAAGATCAGGCTGGTTGTAAGCACAGAAACTGGAATTAATTCACTTTTTTTTACTCCAAAAACAGCCCTGTGACTTTAAAGATTCATTCTCAAAGGAAAAGATGACGAATGACTTGCCAATGATCAAACAGTGAGCTTGTTACAGAGTCAGGACTAGGAGTCAGTTGGCTCCTTTCTGGTTCTTTGTCTGATTCTCCTCTTTCAATCTTGAGAATATCTTCTCTTAGGATCAATCTGTAAAGCCGAAGTCCAAAGCCTGGAATCCACTAACCAGTCTGTACATTGATATGTTTTAGCAGACTTGATAGTTTTATTTTACTATTTTGGTGCTGTGGTACTTTTGAGTTCCTTATTCAATGATAAGTATTTTCAAGCCGCACTGAGGATCTGTCTTTGTTCCTAGTATACAATTCAAATTCAGAGGCTACAAATAATACATTTTGCAACCTCTGGTTTTTAAGTTACTTTCAGTGAAGAAAAGCAGAGGGGAAGAAGCCACTTCCATTCTACACGTCTCCGTTGTTGGTAGCTGGATCATGTGAAATAGGGATCATATCTTACATCCCATCCCCTAATCAGACAGATAGATATTATGTGATCTGCTCTTAGAATCCATACAACTGACTCAGTCAGGGTGGAAATCATTTGAGCTGTGATATACTTTTTTTGTATACTGGCAGTTGCCCATGTCCTTTAGGCAGAGTAAAACAGGATAGAGAATCAACAACCTTTTTATTAGGATCAGGGTTAACCTTCGCTTGTTAGTGCAACTTCCTTTGCCTTGATGAACCTCTAAAACTTTTAACTTTATTTGTCTATCTCCTGACCCATCCCAATTCATCTTCACTTTCTAAATTTTCCTGTCATATCTGACAACTGTCTATCTTGCCTGTGAGAGTTTTGTGGTCTTCTAGAACCTTCTTGTTTAAGTAAACTCACAGTTTTCCTCTCTCTTTACAGCCTTGACCCTTGACTCATACATTTAATATCACATATGATTTTGTAAGTGGGATCTTTTTCTAGAAACATACAACACAAGTTGAAAAAATAAAGAAATCCAAAGGAGAAAATTCTAACAATTACTGATAAAAACAATTGAGGAATTGTTTGGCATATATAGAAGAAATCTTTCACTGTTTTGTTATTATTTATTGTTATAGAGTGGTTCACACAGTAGACATTCTAGAAATATTAAGCAAAAACATTTAAATTTCGTTAAACTCCAAATTACTTGGTCTTCTTTTTTTTTTTTAATGATGCATATCCTTATTTTTCTGGATTCTTTAAATATGCTATATTTTGAATGTCTTGTTCTTCCTTTCCTGTGAGAAGTTCTTGGTTATAGATTTTTTTTTTCTTTAAGCAAGAACAGAAGAGAGATATCAATTCAAATCAGAACAGAAGGCATTATTACGAAGCTGCTGAATCAGAAATAGCTGGTGTAATGGTAATGGGAATTTGAAGATCTTCCCTGCTCCTTGGCCCCGTGATACGCTTAAGTGAATATGAGGACCTTTCCTGATTTGGAAATAAACTCTGCCCCCTAATAAGCTGAATGTGGTCTCATGGAGCCTGTGGTGGGAGGCTTGTCTTTCAGGAATGCCCACACCTTGCTACTTCGTGACTGGACAGTGGGTCACAAGGGTTGTGACATTTTTTTTCTATATACCATGATGTGAGGTTTTCCTTTGGGGCTCACTTATGGGAAGAGTTGTGTGATTTGACCATATGGGACTCTGAGCAGCCTTTGAGCCACCCAGCTTTGAAAACCCTGATGTTGGTGTTTCTCTCTCTGGTAACTGACTAGGTATGGATGTAATGGTCAGACAGCTGGAAGCCCTGTCTGCTGGTCTCTTTGTCCCTCTGTATTTTTTGTCTGCTTGTGTATCAACAATGCAGTATTCACGATGCCTACATTAACTAAAAATATGCTGATAGGGTTATTAATCACAAAATGTACCTGCTCTTTACATGGGAAATGTAGTTAGAACATTTATTCAAATACCAGAAAACTGAGTCTCAAAACTAGAAAGTCAAAGCCATCACAGTAGGTATGAAGTTGGCACAGGTAGTTAATGTAGTAAATAACCACATTCTCAAGCCTTCAAAACAGGACAGGCTACCTCAGGCAAAGATCCTCCTTTCCTCACTCACAGCAACTGCTCAGCCTCCACACAGCTCGCCACCCACACACCCCCTGCAGTTCTGATCCCTGAGAGTCTTCAGCAGGAGTCCTTAGCAGAGATTCTGGCTGGCTCAAAAAAAAAAAAAAGAAGTTCCTGCTGCAGCCTGCTTCTGCTACTACTTCCAGTCACCACCCACCACAGGCACTCTAGCTTGGCTTCCACTTTTTCTTGCTCCACCCCTTCCTGCTATGTCAGCAAGTTCAAGGGGGCATGGAAGATCTTCAAATCCCATAACCCTGACAGCTTATAACTTTTGTTTGTATTGTTTGAAGTTCAGGGTGCTGACTTTTTCCCCTGAACTAGGTAAATGATATATATATGTTTGATTAAATTAAGATTGTTAACCTCTTTTTCAGTTGTTTTCCTTTAGAAAAGCAGATCAAAGAACCTGTACTAACAGCCATCCTGGGCATGCTAGGGTGTTTGCTGCTACAGCTGGTAACCAAATAGTGAATTTCATGGAAAATGTATATTACAAATGACCTCTTGATAACTATTTTATAAGCAATGTTACCCCAATATGTTCAAATAATTAGTATCAATTAATTTTCAAAGTGAGGCATGTGCATTAGGAAGAGGGAAAATCCAAACCTACTCACTGTAGATCAGTGATTCAAGGTGCCCAGTTTCATGAGATATAACATAAACAAATATGCCTACACTATCAAATAGCAAATTGATAGACACATTATAATCTAGGACAATTTAACTTTTTTATTGCTTAAATTTTGATGGCAGTTCAAGACCCTAAGTTTATAATTTGCAGAGAAGGTTCCAATTTGCATTTGCAGATTTCCTCACCTAGATTTCTCTACCCAGGAAGAGAATAAAAGTTTCATTAGAAAACTACAATACTGGTAGCAGCTAGGTAATGCTGTGAATAGAGCACCAGCCCTGGAATCAGGAGGACCTGAGTTCAGATTTGAAATCAGACACTTGACTAGCTGTGTGACTTCAGGCAAGTCACTTAACCCCAACTGCCCTGCCTTCCCCCCTCAAAAAAAAAAAGGAAAAAGAAAAGAAAACTATACCATAGCTAAAATTAAGGATAACCAATACATGTCAGAGGTAAGGAAAAATTCATTACTTAATGTAATGCCATTACTTTTTTCAAAATAAATGATTTTTAAATTAATATTTCTCCCTTCACAAAATTCCTTAATATCTGTAAATAAATTATAATATATTTGATTTCCAGCTTTGTCTTTCACATTAGCAATACAGAATAAGTCAGCATTGGGAGGTTGGGGGAAGGGGGTGATTGTACAACAAAGTCATAAGATAGTAAAATAACAGATGATTACCTTTCACAAAAGAAGCATAAACAGAGTCCAGTTCATTAGTTTACTAATTTCCCTACCCTGTTGTACATATTGCTTAATTACTATTCAATTGTAATCATAAGATAAAAATCCCCTTAATATATGTGTATTTACCTTCTTAGACAAAAGACAGCAGTCTGTGAGCATACCCTGCAAATATGCTCTTAACTGTAAGCTCATTCTTCTTTTTTCATGCATGAATATATTTTATGAAATCACATATTTTAATAAATAAGAAAAAAGTTCCAGAGGATGGTGACTTACCCATTTGCAGGACTGTGGACCTTATGCACTGGCAGCTCTCAAGTAGTGATGGGATGCTTCTTCCTCTGCTTCTGTTTAAACACACATTGAGCAGAATATGGTCGCATCTTTCTTGGAATCAGGGTGCGGACAATCTATTTAAGTCATATAATAGGCGATATTGTGGGTAGCACACAGGCTCCAGAGTCAGGAAGACCTGACTTTAAATCTGGTCCCAGCCCTTACTAGCCATCTGAGCCTTGGCAAGTCAAAACCTCTCTTTATCACATTTTTATCATCTGTAAAATGAGAATAATAATAAGACCTACCTCCCAGGATTGTTGTAAATAGAAAATGAGATAATAATTGTAAAGCTCTTAGCACAGTACCTGGTATATAGTAAGTGCTTTATAAAAAAATAGGCTTTATTATTATTATTAAAAATTCTCAGTCTACATTTGGAACTAGTGATGACTTTTTTGTGTGTGGAAAATATCTTCTACTGGTTTCTGAGATGTGAACTTATCCTATTTCTCCTCATGTGATTATTGACCCAGATGGTTTAGTGACATTCTCTATGGTTTTATTCACAACTCTATATCTGCAACCATTGCCTCTAGTCATGCTTTCAGATGTTTCTAGAAAACAAACAAACAAACAAACAAAAAACTCTATTTGGATGTTGTAATGCCAAGCACTAGCATCTTTTCAAAGGAATGCTACTGTGAACAGCTTTTAAGATTCTGATTACGCAGTATAGTGAACACTCTATTTATTCCATAACAAATCAGAACTTATCACAGAGAATCAAAATACAGCATTCACAATGACTTATCACTAAAATGGCCAAGTAGTTTTCAACAAAGTGTATTCATTTAGTACACCACAAAATCCTTAATTAATTCACGAAGTACAAAAGTCAAAGTTCTCCACCCCTAGGTCACAGTAAATTATAATCTTCTCAGTCAGTACACAGTATCTAAGTAAAGTCATCTTTCAACTTGATTGGAGGCTGGCTCTCAGCTTCCATGGTTCCTCTTCTATGGTCCCAGCTCCAATTGTCACCTGGGTTCAAAGGCAGGCAGCTCCCAGTTCCTTGTCCAACTCCTTGTTCAGTTCTTCATCCATATTGAAGTTCACAGTGTCTAGTCCACCTCAAGTCCTTCACAGTTCCTGTTTCTGGGAAGACAAAGCTTGGAAGAGCCACAAAAATGTTCATATACATTTCTGTCACCATTGCCAATTGAATATCTGCCTGTGAAATCAACTCAAACCCACCAACAGGATCTGAGAACACAACACAAATCATCAATATAGAAATCAACACAGACCCACAGACAAGGTCCAAGAGGTCAGCACAAATCATCAGTAAAGTCCCAGGACCTCCACAACACTCCTCCAGGACTTCTGTAAACATACAACCAGAAAATCCTCTTTCATGGCTTCCAGTAAGGTCCCAGGTATTCTGTACAAGGTTTCACAAACAAATATCAACACAAAGCAGACAAACACAGTGCCAGGATACCACAGGTTTTCTCCTTCTTGACTATGCCGTCACTAGAGTCCTCTTCTCAATTCTTCCTGTCTCTAGCCTTTGGGCTCTCCTTAAATAGTCATTAGCTCCTCCCCAGGAGTTCACAAGTTCTAGGCTTCACAAGTTGTGAGATTCACACATTCTTTTTCTTAACAGACTTGATACAAGGCTCAAAAGAAACTTGAGCTGAAACAAGGTTTAATTCAATAACTGAAACAATGTGTGAAATATTTCTATACTTGCCATTACAGATGTTGAAATTAACCCATATACATTTCAAAAGAACTAATTTTCTTCTGCCCTAAATCTATCCATGTCTTAGAATTTTCTTTTGAAATATATCATGAATTTATCCCCTACTTTCCGTTTCCATGACCTCTCAGGTTTTGACATCATAAACTCTTTCTTTCATTACTGTAATGGCATTCTCCTCCTTCTAATCCTGCTTTCAGACTAATAGTCTAGTAACTCTTTAAAATATTCTGCCATTCAAGAAGCTATATTGACTCAGTATTATCTATTAAAACAAGACTAAGATTAACTTCCTTATCTTGCCATTTAAATCTTCATAATCCCATTCCATGTTCCCTGGCTAATCTTAGTTCACAGTACTTAACTATATGCTTCTGTGCATAATTTCAATTGTTCCTTGAAAGGGTCATGGCTGTTTTTACCTCTCCATACCCTTTTATTTCTTTTTCTTTTACTTACCTGCCTTTCCATAGTCTTACTTCTCATTTAATATTTAATTTTTATATATCTTCTCTCTAGGTTTTTCCCCACATTATGCTTAGCAATTCTTATATTATTCTCCATTCCTTTCAAATATGTTAGTTTTGTTTTCTCAGCTAGATTATAAGTCCTTGAAGGTCATGAATCATGTCATACTCATTAGGTACAAAGTATAGTGACAAAAACAGTGTTGATTTCATTGTAGTTTAAGAATAAATTTATTTTTAAAATTAAGTTGAAAATGGCACACCTCATCAAAGAGCATTACAGTTCATATCAAGGACTAAAAACCTTGTTAATCTTGAACATTATAGGTAAGGGTCATCAGTGTTAATCATAGGGCACAAAATCACTATAATAATAAAAATTCTGATGGAACCTAAAATTTCCTTAGTTTTTGGAAACTGTAATGGGATCATGGAGCTCTGGTATTTTTCTTCTATCAGAGAACTCAGTTAATCCTAGAATTCTATTGGCCTAAAGAAAAAGATCACCCAAGTACTGGGACACTACACAAAGAAACAGAGAAGAAAAGATGAGACTTAAGATAATAACAAAACATTCCTCCATAAAAGTGGGATATACTTTCCAATAAATATGCACAAAGGTAAGCAGATGTACAGGACACTCTAGTAGAACCATGCTTTTAAATGATGTATGTATTCAAAGCAACTCAATCTCTGGTCATTCGGGGTCCCATCCTCATTGCCCTTCTCATGATACAGTCATAATATAGTTATCCCTTCCACATCATAGGGGTTAGGAACAAGGCACCCCTGTTATAAAACTAACAAAAAGTTGATTTTATATGGAAAAGGAGAGGTATATGAATGATCATATATTTAGCACCTGGGTCATTCCCTCTCATACATGGGTTCCTTAGAATAGCTATTTTAGGTAGAAGGTATTCTGTAGGTTGGAATACATTCAAGATGATATTTCCTAAGTTCCCATTGATTCTTTTTCTTCTTTTTTTATTCAGAGGATGCAATTAGTTCAAAATGAAGACATGTAGTACAATATCATGGCTTGAAAGAATAACAATAGGATATTCTCCTGACAAGCTTGGGAATAATCTATAGCTATAATGGAAGTGGAAAGTGTAGATACATACATGAATCGTGAGTAAGAGGCATTTTTAAAGTTGAATTTCAAGGCAGAAGTATAAGTTGATTTCCAGGCCCATGGTGCCCCTATCCATGATAACCCTTTCCCTCCCCCCGCAAAAAAGGAAGTTTTTATAATCAAGCTGAAAATATATACCCTATATTTTGTATAATTCAAATGTACTAAACGCTATGGTGGAAGCCTAAAATGCTTAAGAAATTGTCTTTTCTTCTGATCCATTTCTGGAGTATCTAGGTAGCACAGTGGTAGAGTTCTAGGCCTGAAATCAGGAAGAGTCCTCTTTCTGTGCACATATCTGGCCTCAGACACTTACTAGCTGTATCACACTGGACAAATCCCTTAAGCTTGTTTGCCTCAGTTTCCTCATCTTTAAAATAAGCTAGAGGAGGAAACAGGAAACCATTACAATATATTTGCTAAGAAAACTCAAAAAGGGATCATGGAGAGTAGGACACTGAGACTACTTAAAAAGAACAAATGATGCATTTTAGTACAGGAAAAGCACGCATCTAGAATATTGGGGAACAAGGCAGTAAGTAGAAAAAAAAAAGTTTGTGACAGTATGGCCAAAAAATGCAAACAATTAGAGCATGATTCTCAACCTTCCTAATGCTGCAACCCTTTAATAAAGTTCCTCACATTGTGGTGACCCTCAACCGTAAAATCATTTTCATTGCTACTTCATAACTGTAATTTTGATACTGATTTGAATCGTAATGTAAATATCTGATATGCAGGATGTATTTTCTTGTTTCAAATTGAACATAACCCACAGGTTGAGAAACACTGGATTAGAGGTATTAAATTGGAAAAATAAGGCTAAGAAATATCAAATTGCTATAAACTATAGTTTTTGGGGAATAGACACTTTCAAGTACTAGGCATTGAGCTTAGTATGAAAAAAGTACGTAGCATTTTTCTTTCTTTTTTATTGGTAGAGAGAACATTTCAGATAATGGATTGTGTGTGTGTGTGTGTGTGTGTGTGTGTGTGTGTAACTATAAAGTAAAAAGCAACCCGAGTGGAATGATTGGTTTGTTTCAGAAAGGAATGGTTAGCAGCTAAGACAAGTTTAGGTTTATGTGTTAAAAAATATTTCAAAGAGCTTTTCTTTAATCAGAGAGGAAACAGAGAGCAATTAACCAGCAAGATGTTAGGTAGATATTTAATGGATGAACAATGAAAAATTTTGGAAAAGAAGAAATCAAGCAATGTTTTAAGAAGAGATTTTCCAGTTTCATAGATATTGTTAACTATCCTTTGGTAAAGTAAAATAATGGTTATGAAAATATACCTTTTTTAAATCTTGAATTACACTGAAGCTAATCACTTATGCAGATATATGCATACACATTTATATTGACTTTGTAATTAATAAATTATCATAGGAATTCTGCTAATTGAGCAGGCTTTAAAAATAATTAGAGAAGACAATGAAAATGTTGCTTAATTGCTGGAGTTAAGTGTATTGGGCAGACAAGCAAGACAATTGATCATATTTATGATGAACTGTACTGATAACTATTGCATATAAATTATTCTTCCCCTTTTGGGCTTGCTTATTGATAACATTTTATTTTGCAGTGTCAGTATATGCATTTAGAACAGGGAAACCACAAATTGTTAAAGCTGAAAGAAAACTCAGAGACTATCTAATCCAATCTCTTCTTTTTATACATGAGGTGACTCATAGCTGAATCTGAAGCTGAGAAAGGGGACGTGACTTGGCCAGGGCCTCACAGATAGTCTCTGAAGCAGAAATTTAAATCCGGATTTCCTGACTCTAATTTCAGCAATACATCTCCAATACCCACTCTCTCTTAAATAAGCAAATAAATGGTGAGCATTCATGAGGTTTATTTTGGTTTGAAAAGTGCTTTATTTATATTAACTCAGTTGAGCCTTACAGAAACTCTTTCATATTGGTGTCATAGCTGTTTTTATTCCAGCCTTTTGTCCACTCTGAAATGGACCTTTCCAATAATCTGAGAGCAGATTGTTTTGTTAAGGTATGACCGAAATATTTTATCCTCTGATTGTTCATATGACTGACAACCTAGAACAAAATGCAGTTCTTTCTTCCAGCCTACCTTTCATTTTACTTCCTAATCCCAATTATCTCATCAGTTTGCAATCAAGGTGTATATCTAAACAACTAGCTTCCTGCTCTTGTCAATTCTGTTCAACAGCAGGATTTTTGTGTTGTATTCTCACATCTCATATGCCATTCCATATATTTGTTGTAATTTCTTCCACTATCAATAAACCCCCTCAGATTCTTAAACTTTTCAGCAAACACTCCTTCCGCAGGTATTATTTAACTGGGAACTGACTCTTCTGAGGATACCACATAACCTTGCAATTTTTCAATCAAGCAATAGGAGTGAGTATGCTCCTTTTTCACTTCTCCTTCCTCTTCTCAGCTAGTTCTAGCCCACTTCTTTACCTGCATCATTCACTAACCTTTCTTCTTTGAAACTTCCTCACCCCATTTATACTATTCTTTACCTAACCTTACTTATGTCATTTGCTGAAGAATAGGTCTCTCTCACAAACTCATCAATAACTTTAGCATCTGGATCAGGGTTTTTCTCTCCCTTGCCATCATTTTATAAGATTTGGATATTCATTTTTATAACAACCTTAGTACACAATTCTTCAATTCAATTTATCTATCTCTCTATCTATGTTTCTTTATTGTAACTCTGCTTCAACCAGAAGCCAACTTGGTCACCTTATGCATAACCACCTCTTGATATTTTACTGTCTCAAATAACCTGAAATTTTAAATTTTATATTATAAGCAAAAGTTCCCATTCCTTCATGTTTCATAAGCTCTTATTAAAAGTATAATCACTTATTTCCCTTGAAACTTCATTTTGTATTTTCTTTTTTGCGATTTTTCAAATCTATTTACTTTTGGTTTACAACATTCAGTTCCAAAGTCCTTTGAGTTTCGAATTTTCTCCCCGCTCCCTCTCCTCACCCCTATCCCCCATGGCAGTATGCAATCAAATTTAGGATATACAAATACCTTCACATTAAAAATTAGTAAAGTTATAAAGAAGGATTAGAACCAGTGGAGTGATCAATTAGAAAGAAGAAACAAAGGAAAATAAAACAGAAAAAAAAGAGCAAGTAGTTTGCTACAATCTGCATTCAGACTGTAGTTCTTTCTCTGGGTGAGGATATCCCTTTCCATCATGAGTCTTTTGGAGTTATCTTATAACCTTGCATTGCTTAGAGGAGCCCCGTCTATCCAAGTCAGTCTTCAAACATATGTTGTGTCTGCAACTGTGTACAATGTTCTCCTGGTTCTCCTCTCCTCACTCAGCATCAGTTTATATAAATCTATCCAGGTTACTGTGAAGTTTGTTTGCTCCTCATTTCTTATAACACAATAGTATTCCATTACATTCATATACAACAACTTGTTTAGCCATTCCCCAATTGATGGGTATCCCCTTGATTTCCAATTTTTGCCACCACAGAAAGAGCTGCTATAAACATTTTTCTACTAACAGGTCCATTCCCCACTTCTATGATCTCTTTGGTATATAGCCCTAGAAGTGGTATTGCTGGGTCAAAGGGTATGCACTTATTTATAACCCTTTGAGCATAGTTCCTGATTGTTCACCAGAATGGATGAATAAGTTCACAACTCCACCAACAGTGCATTAGTGTTCCAGTTTTTCCACATCCTCTCCAGCATTTTTTCATTTTCCTGTTTTGTCATCTTAGCCAATCTGAATGGTGTAGTACCTCAGAGTTGCTTTGATTTGCATTTCTCTAATCAATAGTGATTTACAGCATTTTTATATGCTTATTGATATCTTTAATTTCTTCTTCTGAAAACTGAAACATTTGAACATTTATCAATTGGAGAATAACTTGTATTATTATAAATTTGACTCAATTTTCTGTATATTTTAGAAATGACACCTTTATCAGAGACACTGGTTGTAAAACTTCTTTCCCAATTTTCCACTTCCTTCCTAATCTTGGTTATATTAACTTTATTTATACAAAAGTTTTTAATTTAATGTAATCAAAGTTATCCATTTTGCATTTTGTAATGCTCTCTATCTCTTGTTTGGTCATAAATTCCTCCCTTCTACATAGATCTGACAGGTAAACTATTCCTTGCTCTCCCAGATTGCTTACAGTCTCAGCCTTTATATTTTGATCATGCACCCATTTAGATTTTATTTTGATATATGGTGTAAGATACTGATCTATGCCCAGTTTCTGTCACACTGTTTTCCAGTTTTCCCAGCATTTTTTGTCAAATAGTGAATTCTTATGCCAGAAACTAGGGTGTTTGAGTTTGTCAAATGGTAGATTACTATAGTCCTTAAGCACAGTGTCTCATGTACCTAATATATTTCACTGATCCACCACTCTATTCCTTAGCCAGTACCAAGTAGTTTTGATGACTACTGCTTTATAATACAGTTTACATATGTCTATATATATATATATGTATATATAGATATATCTATATCTATATCTATATCTATCTATTTATATCTATCTATCTATCTATCTATCTATCTATATATATATATATATATATATATGGTCAGGCCACTTTCTCTAGCATTTTCTTTTATTATAACCCTTGATCATTTTGTATTTTCTTAATCTCTTTAGCACTTTTACCCCCATTTTGGTTTCACTTCCCTCCATGTCCATGCTTGAACAAAGAAGATACCTAGAATACCTTATCCTCCTCACTTTCTGCCATTTCCAACTTTATACATTCCCCATCTTGATCAATTCTACATTGTGATTTATTTGTTGAATAGGTGATGACTAGCACTAGAAAAAAATTACTAAGTTCTGACAAAAATGCAATATACAAAGGTCTGGTCATGGCATTCTTCTGCTCAAAATTCTTCAGTGACTCCCTTGATTTACATGTAAAATTTTATGTCTTTTATGTGGCAATCATGGTTTTCCACTTTCTTTTCTTGAACTTCAGTGTGTGCCAGGGACTTCCCTGAGGACTGAATGAGAACCTGGGAGCTGTCTGCCTCTGAATCCAGGTGACTGGTGGATTCAAGAAGGAGCTTGGACCATGGAAGGGGATCCAGGGAATCAGAGAGACCACCCAGAGTCAAGATGAAGGAAAGGCCTCCCCTTGGATGAAATTGAGGTTTGCTGGACACCAAAGGGTGGAGGATTTGTGTGGTTTTCTACTGATTGTATTTAGTGACTGATTGCTAGATGAGTGACTGATTGAGTTCATCTATGATTGCCCCATGAGTGGAAGACTGATTATTGTATTGTGAATTAATTGAATGACTAAGTATTGATTATTGTATTATGAATTGACTGAATGATTAAGTAAGGAGGGTTTCCCCCTTGGGGAAACCAGATGATCATTCTTTTGTTTTTTGTTTAAAATACTGTGGCCACTGTAGTAAAAACTATTTGGCCGTTATAATGTTAAGCTGCTGTGAATATTATATTGTGATTTTCTGTGATAATATGTAATGTTGTGAATATTATATTGTGATTTGTTGTGAATGTTTGTCTTGATTTGTAATGGAATAAATGGAATGTTCACTATACTGTGTAATCTGAACTTAAAAGCCATTCATAAAGCATTATTTTGGGAATCTGCTTGTGCATGACATTACATTGAAGTTCACAGGGTCCAGCACATCCCAAACCCTTCACCACTTTGCTTGCTGGGAACTCAAGGATCAACCAGGCCACAAATAAACAAAGTCTTATCCTGGTCATGCTTCTTCCGTCCTCCAGCAGTTCATCTGATGCTAGGACCCAGTAGAAAATTCAGCCTTCCAGGCAGAAGCAGCAACACTGGATTTCCAGGCCACAGCAACAGCCACTTCGGCCTTCAGCAGATTCTGGTCTCAAGAAAAATTCCAACTCAGTTCTCAATAGGTTTCCAGATGCTGGGAGAGAAACTCTCTCCCTCTCTCAAGAAAACTCCAACTCACTTCCTCAGTCCAGCAGCTTAGCTCCCAGATGGTGGTATAATCCTGCTTCCTCCAACAGAAGCCACCAGGAGGAACATTCTGATTCTGTCTCTCTGTCTCTAGAACTCTTCTTACATACACATGCTGGCCTCCTGCCTCAGCCAACCCCCTCCTGCCACGTCAGCAACAGGAGGCAGAGCTGAGCTCACACCTTCCATACTTAGCCCTAAGTTATTAAGAGCTAAGTATCTGCTAAATTGGTTAGTGTTACAATATCAGACTGCATGCCATCTTGGGGAGGGAGTGGAAGGAGTGGGGGAGAAAATTTAAAACTTATGTAAGTGAATATTGAAAAATAAAGATAAATAAATTAGCTAATTGAAAATTGCTTAATTCCCTGGGAATTTGCATTTGAATTGGGCACTCTGACTTGCTGCAGTAATAATAGATGCACAGACCTTTTGAAATAGAAGATTAAAGGACAGAGAGAAATATTATGCAGTTAGGAAGATTTTTTCCCTCTCATCTCCCTGACCTGAACACACTCTGATAATTGACATGCCACCATTATGGACAGGGAACACTTAAATCAGTGCTGTAACTTGGATTACAATCATAATATCAGTGGTTTAGCCATCAAACATGTTTAAGACGTTAATGATCATAGATTTCAACCCCTATACTTTACAATTTAGGAAACTGATTCTCAAAGAGATTGAATGAATGACTTAGGAAGGCAGGATTTAAATTTGAATGCAGGTTCTCTAATTCCAACATTCTAAGTATTATATTGCGCTCCCACGTTAAATGGAAAGAACTCAGAATTTTGAGTCACTTAACAACAAACCTTAGATGATAGCATCATAGTCTAGAGCTGGAAGGAACCTCAAAGTTCATACTATGATGTTCTCAATTATTAGAGTGCCAGGGATGGAATCAGGAAGATTTATCTGCCTGAGTTAAACTCTGGTCTTAGACACTTACTAGCTGTGTGACCATGGGCAAGTCAGTTAACTCTGTCTCAGTTCTTCATTTATAGAATGAACTGGAAAACAGAAACGGAAAACCACTCCAATATCTTTTTCTGAAAAAAACCCTAAATGGTGTCACAAAGGGTCAGAAAGAACTGAAACAACCGAACAACAAAGGCATAGTACTTCTCTTCCTAGTGAAGATAAAGACAGAGGAAAGAGTTTGTGGAACTATTTCTTTTCAAATTGGGGGAAGGACGTACTGGAGACGCTCAGTCCTTGTCCAAGAGGCAGCAGGCTCAAAGGCTAATAATTAAAATAACAAACACAATGAAGTGACTTCTATTCTCCTAAAATTCCACTCTGGACCATCTTCACAGCTCTGAGATGGACATTATTATCTTTATTTCACAGTTCACAAAACTGAGGCAAACAGAGGTTAAATGTGATCTTCCCCCAACCCTACCAACGTTGTGTGTTTCCATTTTAAAAAAAAAATTTGCCAATTTATAGAATGTGAGGTTATTTATCTGCATTTCTCTTATTAGTGATTTGGAACATTTTTCTTTTATTTGGTTGTCAATATTGGGCAGTTCTCCTTTTGCAAACTGTTGTTTATATCCTTTGTCCGTTTATCAGGGAATGAATATTTGTATTTTGTTTATACATCTTGGATACCAAACCATATTCAGAGAAATTTGTTGACAAGATTTTTTCCCATTTGAACACTTCCTTTTCTTATCCTGGATACAATCATTTTTCAGTGCAGAAAATTTTCAACCTCAAATAACCATAGTTTTCTGTTTTATTTTCATAATTGACTCTATCTCTTGTTTGACTAATAATACATTTCCTCTACCTGGCCGTGACAGGTAAAAGAATTGTTTCTTTTCTGATTTTTTTTAAAAAGTCTCACCTTTAAAATGAAGGACATGTATATATAGAATGTAGAGTATAGTTTCGGATATTAGTCTAGAAATCTAGACCTAAGTTCTTTTCAGAGTGCTTTCCAGTTTTCTCAACATTTTTTTCTTTTTCCTTTTACCAACTAGGGAGTTTTACTCTAGGAATCTTCTCTTCTATTTTGTCAAAAACACTGAATTCTACCATTTCTGAATCTCCTTTTTAATATTTGTTCCACTGATTTATCTCTATGATTTTATAAATACCATACGGTTTTGATGACAGCGGCTTTATAATATAGTTTGAGGTCCAGAAGTGCTTTTCCTCCATTCTTATTTCTTTTCATTATTTTCCTTGACATTGTAGTTTTTTTTTCCCAAATGAACTTTGTTATCATTTTATTCAGCCCTATAAAACACCCTCTTCATAATTTGAGTGCAGACTCAAAAGTGTAACTTATTTTGGGTAGTGTGATCTGGAGAAACAATTAAATAGAAAGGGTGCTGTGCAAGCAAAGCCTCCAATGTATGTGTCCCTAAGTTCTGTCTTCTGATTGTTTTCTGCCACTGCCTTGTAGGCCTTCCCCATGTATCCTGCTTTTGTATTGGGCCTGACTTTCAGAATAACGTGTATTATTGCAGCTGCCAGAGGGAATACTTCTCCATGGTTGGGAACACCCCTTCTTACTGATTTTTGTTATTTCTTATTGACATTTGTTTTCTTCTACATTTCCCTGGAAATTTTGTCCCTGAGTCTATGTTTTTCTTATCTTATAAGTGCCAGTTGCTCCCAGGGTCAACACCATCACCCCTTCCCAGGAGAAGTAGACTTTTCAGGCACTAAATACCCAAGGCCTTGAAGTGAGGTCCTCTTCTCCTTTTACCCATAAGAGCATTCATCAGTGGAACTTGATCCCACTCCAAAATGAGGCCTCCTTCCTTTTGCCACATTTTTAATCTTTCAGCCCTCCTCCTCCTTACCTATGTCCCTTTTCTCTTTGCGTTCTGAGACCGTAGAGGTCACCATCTCAGTCTTCGTTCTCGTCAACCTTTCCTTACTTTGACACTTTTGAGCAGTGTTTCCTCTTTGATACTCTATAATCTCTAAATTTTTAGGACATCACTCTCTCCTAGTTTTTCTCCTACTTTTCTGATTACTTCTTCTATGTCTTCTTTGATGGATCTTTCTCCAGATCACACACTCTAAGGGCAGGTTTCCCTCAGGTTTCTATCCTGGTTCCTTTTCCCTTCCTCTTCTATACTACTTTACTTAGTGATTTCATTAGTTCCCATGGATTTAACTACATTCTCTATTCTGACGACTCTCAAATCTATCTTCTTGCACCGATCTTTCTACTGACTTCCAGTCCTTCATCTCTAATTTCCTTACAGACATCTCAAGGAAGATGACTGGTAGACATATCAAAATCAATATGCCCCAAACAGAGCTTATTATCTCTCCCCCAAACAATCCCCTTCACACTTTCCCTATTAAAACAAAGGGCAACATTTAGCCCAGACAGAGACTGGGGGAAGACTTTAATTTAGAAAGGTTAAGGTCACCCACTCTATTCTGGATCATTCTTAGACATCTTGACATTTTTATTGCCACTGGATCTCAATGATTCTGGAGGAGAGGGTGAAGTTGAAAACTTTACATAGCACTTCTTCACTTAAACTCAAATCACATGCAAGTCAAGACATTACCTCATGCCACTGGTGTTCCTCAAGAAATAAAGATGAAGAACAACAATGAACAATACCTTCTTCCCATGTAGGAATGTAATTCTGAAAACATATTGAATTCCTTAAGGTTTGTTTTTCTAGTTTACCTTTTTATGCTTCTCTTGAAACTATTCTACTCTGGTCTTTTCATTTGGAATGCTCAAAAGTCCTCTATTTCAATCAATATTCATTTTCCCCTTGGAGGACTGTATTTAGTTTTCTAGGCAGGGGATTCTTGGTTGCATCCATCTCCTTTGGACTCTGGAAAATCATATGCAAAGCTCTCAGATCCTTTAATAGAGAAAATATTAAATTTGGTGTTATCCTTGTGTTATTCATGATATTTGATTTTTTTATGGCTATTTGCAATAGTTTCTCCTTGATTTGTGAGCTTTGGCATTTGGCTACATCACTCCTAGGAGTTTTCATTTTGGGATCTTTTTCAGGCAGTGATTCATGATTTGTTTCTATTTTATCCTCTGGTTGTAGGACATCAAGGCAGTTTTCCTTAAAAAAAAAAGTTAAATACATTATCTATGATCTTTTTAATCATGGCTTTCATGTAATCCAATGATTCTGAGATTATCTCCCTCTGAGCCTCTTTTCTAGATAAATATTTTTTCACCATGAGATATTTCACATTTTTTCTACTTTTACATTTTTAAAATTTTGTTTTATTTTTTTCTTCATGTCTTATTGAGTCATTAGCTTCCATTTGCCTAATTTTAATTTTTAATGACTTATTTTCTTCATTGAGCTTTCGTACCTCCTTTTCATTTGGCCAAATCTGCTTTTTAGGATGTTATTTTCTTTAGCAATTTTTGTGCCCCTTTCTTTTACCAAGCTGTTGACTAATTTTCATGATTTTCTTGCAAAACTCTTGTTTCTTTTCCCATTTTTTCTGCTATCTCTCTTATTTGATTTTTACAATGTTTTTTGAACTCCTTTAGGAATTATTTTTTTTGGAACTGAGACCAATTCCCAATTTTTCTGTTAGGTTTTGATTGTAGCTGCTTTGACATTGAAATCTTCTTTGTTTATTTTGATCTTCTCTGTCACCACAATAACTTTCTATAATCATGTTCTTTTTTCATGTTTGCTCATTTTCTAGCCTATTTCTTGACTTTTAAGTTTATGTTAAAGTTGAATTCTGCTCCTGCATGGGGAGGACACTGTCCCAAAATTCAAGGTTTTTGTGCTACTATTTTCAGAGCTAGTTCTGGGGATTTATAAGTTTTCTGTTCTTCCAAGGTGTTTGATCTAAGGAGAGGTATGCTCACTGCTCTCCTGGCATTCTTTTACTTTTTACATTCTTTTCTATCCTGGAGCTATCACCAGGATTCTGATTGCCCTGTGGCCTTACATTATAATGTGTTAGTGCTCTTCTTTCCCCTTGCACTGTGATCTGAAACCTAGTATTGGCAATGCAAAATGCAAAAGACTCCATCATCCATTGCTTAGCAAGGAGTCCCACATAATATCCTTGTGACCTCTTCTCCTCCTCCATTAACATTTGTATACTGAGAGCTCTGGAAGCTGGAGCTATGCAGTTAGCCCCAAGTTTTGTTACTGGCTTGCTGGGGGCCAGCCTGTGCTGGATTATGATCCACTCTCACTCCAATGGCACAGACATTTCTCATCAACTTTCTAAGCTGTTGGACTGAAAAACCATTTCACCCTTTCCTTTTGTTTGTTCTGCCACTCCAGAATTCATTTTTAGTCATTATTTTAAAGTTGTTTGGAGAAGAACTTGGTATAGCTCAAGATAGTGCCTGCTTTTACTCTTTCATCTTGCTTCTGTCCTCTTCCACCAAGGTTTCTTTTCAAATAGAATGACATTAGAAGAACTAACTATGTCTACCAGATTTAATATCTTATATCTTTGGCCAATCTAAAATCCTTCAAATTTTAATGAATATAATCATATGATGTCTGTGAAAGTGATACATATTTTAATTCCTGATCAGCTAAATTGATGAACCATTGAATTTTTTAGTCTTTTCCCCTAATTAATTCACTGAAAATTCAACAGCTAAATTTAATTTGTAGAGGTTCATTTCATTTTTCTGCTATGAAACTAGGGTAAGATGCAGGTTCAGAAGACCAATAAAAACAAGCAGATTGGGATTGGTAGGTAGAGAATGAAATTTTAGATGTAAATTATATGGAAGCACAATGAGGTCACATGTTACCTACTACAAAATTTAATTTTCCACCTAAAAATTTTATAATTATGTGCATATACATTAGATCCAGTTGTGTGTGCAATTACTTGATTTTCCTAGAAAAATATATCACTTGAATAACATCCATACATATTTAATATTTTTTTTTCTCTCTCCCAAGGTTTCCCTTGAACAGGTGTTTCCATGCTATTTCCACTTTTAAATGATGATGGAGAATTGATTCTGCTCGTCCTTAGTTGGTAATTAGCTTTTGTATTTTTTTTTTTTAACTCTCAAGTGCCAAATAACTGCATTAAAATTCCTCTTAGATTCTAAGGAAAATCTTCCAAAGAAGATTTTGAAATTTGAACTCTTTCTGTGATCTTAATGTACTGGTCTGATGTGCTACATGAAGAAAATGGTTTTTAACCTGATGTGATTTAGTGATCTATTCTTTTGACTCTGTTTGCTTTTTTTTAATCACTTATAATTTTTGAAACCATCACAACTTATGAAACCAAGTAAAATGTGCATATTACATGATCTGCACTGGTAGATAACACACCCACACAGAAGATAGCACAAATTCCTAATACTACTGATTTTTTGAAAGATAGACCTCTAACTTTATTGAGGAAGAAATTCCCTCTACCAGTGAAGATAAACACTTTCTCTGAAATTTATAGTTTTAGAGTGATATGATTTTTGTAATATTGGCATAAAATGTCATTCTTCACTTCCCTGAATATGGCCAAAATTTTTCTACCTTTAAATATTTTTTTTTTGTTGTTTTTCCTCATCCTTGTCCTATCCTTCCTGGCCCTAACTTAGCCACTCAGAGTGTGGCCTCTCAATAAATGAACTTTCATTTCAGAGCCAGCACTCTGTGGCATTTGTTGAGAATAGGCAGGCATTTGCCTACTATACTGGCAGAGCAAAGACATAAACACCAATGAAAATGAAGTGATACTTAATCTAAGATAAGTCAATGTCCTTAGAAGCTGAAGGGAGGCTTGACTGTGCCTATGTATTATGAGTCAGTTGTGTGAGTCTGTCTATGAAGAAACAATTTTTCTTTTCAACTACAATGGTTTCAGAGCATGTGCCAACAAATGAAAGAAACACAGAAGATAATTTAAAAAAAAAAAACATCAGTAGTTTAGCATCCTTGGTTACAACACTTTAATCACTGCTCTGCTGAAGTTGTCCCTTTGTGGTATAGGATACATAATCACCCTATTTAGATTGATAAGTCTCAGAGTTATTGTAGGCAACTAATGATTCACATTTTCTTCCATTGGCATGCCCTCCTGATGCATTTCTGATTACTGAATTCCTCTTCTGGCTTTGCTAACTGTTCAAACTGCTAGAATGATGCAGATGTTGTTTCATCCTGGAACTTCCCTCAGTACCTTCATCCTTCTTACCTTGGAATACCCACTAGTCTATGTGAGCCTCTTACTCTGGTTATTATTGAACATCTTTCTTCCATGCCAGATCTCTTTTCCTATTGAGAAAATTCCTCCTGGAGCTTTCATTTGGGGGAGGATTAGTCTAGGCTGGCCAACTTTTTCCCTCTCTTTGCTGTGTTTCTGCCTTTTACAAAGAATTAAAAGTATAATATCTCACCCTGAATCAGCCACTGGTACCTGAACTTTCTTAACCTGGACTATGGATCCTTGTGGTTTTCCTACCTTGTAACATTCTTTTGTCATGCTGGTCTCCTTCTCCAATTGGTAAATTTCTCCCAAAACCTCTATTTTTAAGAAAGTTCCAAGCTAACCATGGTTCATTTCCCCCCTATCCTGTACTTTGCCGCAAAGTTTTACCATCGTGCTCCCACTTAGGTATCTTTTACTCATTTTTTCTTTCTTTTGTTTATTTTCTCTCCCATTATAATGTAAGCATCTTGAAAATAGGAAATGTCTTCTTTTTTGCTTATAATTTGTCCCCATTGCAAAGCACAATGGCTTGTTGACAGTTAGTATGTAAGAAATATTTGTTGCTTGCCTGTCGTTCAAAACCCAGGTCAAAAATCAGCCTTTCATGAATACTTCCCTAATTCACTTTTTTAGTTATTCATATCTCTCCCATCCAATCTTCTGAATTTATATTTAAATACTTTATTTAAACATTGATTATATTTATCCATGCATATGTATAAAATTGTGATTCCATCTCTACCACAATTGATTGGTCAATTAAAAGAGTAACTAGATTTTAACTTCAAAATAATGTTTGTACAAACCCTTAGTAAGTTGGAAAGTATTATAGAACTCTTTGGCTTTTAGATGAATGGAAGATGATGCAGAAGAAATAACTTGTGATTAATTGATAAAATCAAGTCAAATTTCTTTGCCCATATATGGCCAAAGAGGTGTTGGTTCAATGTTGAATTCAGTTCAACAGAGACCCAAATGAGTGGGGAAAGACTCTGATTTCAAGAACTTAAATATTCAACCAATAGAGGAAAAAGTCAGTTTTAGAATGAGAAGAATTTTTTAACCTTTTTTCATTCTCCCCAAACTCTCCCCCCCGCAAACCTTAGCTATTGGCCACATTATTGGACAGACTAGTACATTCAGAGACAAAGCATCAAAGGACTATAAAACTTTGCATCCCCTTTGATCCAGTGATAATGCTAGTAGGTCTTTGTCCCAAAGAGATCAAAGGATCAAAAGGACCTATATGAATTTATTTATACATATTTATAGCAGCTGTTTTGTGGTATTGAAGAATGAGAAACTGAAGGGATAATCATCAGCCAAGGAATGACTGACCCAGTCATGGTATATGATTGTGACAGAATCACATTGTGCTGTAAGAAATGACAAAGGGAATAGTTTCATAAAAATTTGTGAAGATTTGTTTGAGCTGATGCAAAGTGAATTAAGTACAAGAAGAACATCATCCATGCTAAATGCAAGGTTATAAAAATAATCAAGTGTGAAAGAATTAGCTTTTATGATCATGATGATGATTCATGAAAATTTCAAAGAATTCATGACAAAAAAATGCTGTCTCCCTGCAGAGAAGGAATTGATAAAATATTAAGCCAGATGGCAGCATATATTTTTCACTTAAAAATTTTTTTCTTCCTTGTTTTGCAACACAATTAGAGTGAAAATATGTTTTGTGTGACTTTAAATGTATAATGAGTATAATAATTGCAGTCTCAATGGATAGGGAAAAAGTTGGAGAGAGGAATACAATTTGAAAATGAAAAAAAAAACATATTATAAAAAAGGAGACAAGATGTCCAGTAAAAAACCTAGCAAGGGAAAAGCACTTTTAACTGACAAAATGAGAGACACAGAACAAGAGCAAACAAGGACAAAGACGCAGACAGATACAGGAAAGTCATCTGAATTAAGAAGGAACTTCAAGGGGGCTCACTTTGGAAAGAGTTGTGTGGTTTGGCCAGACGAGACTCTGGGCAGCCATTGAGCCCCCTGGCTTTGAAAACCCAGATGTTGTTGCTTCCCTCTCTGGTAACTAACTTGTCTCTTGCAGTATTGGAACATATGATGAGGACTAGGGTGATGCATTTTATGTCCAAATGGGACATACCAAGATGAGGAAGGACAAATAACATACGAACCCTGCCCCAACACAGAGTATATGGGGAACCAACAGACCACAGGAGCTTGCAATGTGTCTGAATGTGGAGGTCAATGCCTTCCTGGTGAATATCAATTGGAGGGGAGAACTCACTACCAAACATCCCAGTGCCACCACTTTCCAGGACTGCGAGGCCAAAGTTCAGTGTTCATCCAGACATTTCTACAACACTACAACTCACCTGTGTATTCATTGTTCAGCAGGAACATACCCACCTGAATTTGGAAAAAAATTACTGTTTCCTGTCCAGGAAATACCACCACTGATTTTGACAGCTCCACAAATCCAACTCAATGTAAAAATAGATATTGTGGAGAGGAATTAGGAGAGTTCACTGGGTATATTGAATCTCCAAACTACCCTGGGAATTATCCAGCCAACAACGAATGTACTTGGACCATCAATGCTCCTCCCAAGAGCTGCATTTTGATTGTGGTTCCTGAGATATTTCTGCCTAGAGAGGATGAATGTGGAGACTACCTAGTGATGTGCAAAACCTCTTCCTCCAACTCTGTGACCATCTATGAAACCTGCCAAACATATGATCGTCCAATAGCTTTCACATCCAGTTCAAGGAAGTTGTGGATTCAGTTTAAATCTAATGAAAGTAATAGTCCCAAAGGATTCCAGGTTCCTTATGTAAGATGAGGATTACCAAGAGCTCATTGAAGACATAAGTCTGAGATGGCAGGTTATATGCATCTGAAAATCATCAGGAAATTCTTAATGATAAGAAATTAATCAAGGCTCTATTTGATGTCCTGGCACATCCACAAAATTACTTCAAGTACACAGCACAGGAGTCCAGAGAGATGTTTCCATGATCATTCATCTGATTACTATGATCCAAAGTGTCCAGGGTTTTGAGGCCTTACAAATGACTCTTTCCTCATCTCACCAGCTACAAATGCTCAGCCATGCCCCAGCTTGTGGGGTTTTCACGGACAGAACTATGTCTGCCACTTGCTTTCCAGTGAAGGGACAGACATGGGACCCAGTATAAATGACTCTTTAGAGTTTAATTTTTATAGATAATGCAAATATTTTGATAAACTAAATTCTATTTTTTCTTCCAAGAGATCTTGTATACAGGTGTGTCCAGTCATCAGACTGCTGTATCAGCCAATGCCATCAGGTTTAGGCAGAGAGAGGCTTTCAGAGGGATCCATGTCTGTTACCAGCAGAGCTCATTGCTTGCAAGTTGTGACATGGAGTAGAAAGGCCCAAGGAAGAGCTTCCCTGAGCCATATTTCAGTCCCTTCACCACATAGAGCTAATCTCTCATCCATACTTCTCATTCCCCACAGCTAGAAGCTGCTGACAGGACTTCCCAATGATACCAGTGGCAAGTGTATCTGAAAGGTGAATGTCATTGTCTGAAACTGGTCTGGTTCTGTTGAGATAGCTCAACCATGTCATGTGTCCTTACTAAGGATGTGGAGTCAGAGTTAGGAGCAGAAGACCTCCAGCTCTTGGTTTCAGGCAACAATTTTCTGGGAGAACTGGAAGGTCCATATTTGAGGCAATAAGTTCCAAGTTTTGTGACTTCAGCCCCAGGTAATAGAGTTCTGAAAGAATATAATAAAGAAAGTTTGAAATGGAGAGAATTAAGATAAAGTGATGTAAAAATTTCTATACAAATGTAAAAAAAAAGAATAAACTTCAAGAAACATGATTGTTTGAGCCATAGAAGGTTGTAGGATATAACAATAGCAAAGGGACTGGCCCTCAGAGCCCAGTAGAGAGCTCTGGCTTAGGGGGACTTCATGAAGACTTTATAAAAAGAAAACGAATGATTTCTGGTAATCAGTTTTAAAATACCTCTTTGCCACATGTATTCTTTATATGTGAACCTCACTTCTGCACTTTGAAATCTGAGTCTATTCTCTCTTCTTCTAAGGGTTCTTGTATCTTCCAGGGATAGGAATATGTCTCCAATTTTGAGGCAAGTTTTTTAGAATTTGTTGTGCTCACTTTGCTTTTTCTGTAAATACCTTTAATAAAAATTGATGTGGGTTTTTGAAACACACACCAGTGGGGGTTAAGGATATAATATTGTAAAACTAGACACTCAGGGTTGCCCCACTGAAAATAGTAATGAATGAATCCTCTGGGTGCCCCCTACAGGTCATGGCAAGTATGATTTGAGATAGATCTTGCAGAGAGGATCATATCTGACCTATATTTTATCTCTCCCTTCAAGTATTCAAACTCTATTATGAAGGAAAAATATATATGTGTATAAATATATATGTATAGATATATGTGAGTATATATATATGTGTGTGCGTGTGTGTGTGCATGTGTGTGTATATACATACATATTTATATACATGTATATATGTTCATGTAATTTATTTTCCCAAAAGACTGAATATGATGTTTCAGGGAATGA
The DNA here is from genome assembly GCA_028627135.1 of Pseudochirops cupreus. NCBI lineage: Eukaryota > Metazoa > Chordata > Mammalia > Diprotodontia > Pseudocheiridae > Pseudochirops > Pseudochirops cupreus. Next base: position 249,235,325 of record CM053580.1, read on the forward strand.
ATAGATGCCCCAGTGTGGAGTATAGAAAGTGTGCCTCCTTCCTCTTTTTCCTTGTGTTTTTTGAATATGCTGTCTTCAGAAATGTGAATAAGCCTAGACATCTATCCAAAGGAACTGTGACATATCCAGGGAGTAGTACGGTGCCTACTAATTATTAGACAAAAGAGGATAGAAATTGTATGTTTCAATGAGCTCATAGGAAATTTGGAAGAGAATTTCACTTCCAAAATGGGAATATAGATGAATCATCTACTGTGTGAGAAAAGTCAAGGACAACAGGGCTTTTCCTATGAGACCATAGGGCCTTATGGAAAAGTCTGTAAAGATGGAAATTATTTGATTTTGTAGTGTTTGAATTGTAAATGTCATTGATCAAGAGTTGACATGTGCAAATATTCTCCACTTATTGAAAATACGAGAATGGGTTTCAAAGGAAAGAGAATGGTTGCTGTCTGCTGGAATCTAAAGAGAACTTAGACAAAAAGAGCATAAAGAAAAACTGGGAAATAATTAAGAACCTAAAATCTTCAAAGTTCTAATATGCCTGCACCATGTATTCTTTTTACTTAATAATCATTTAATACAATGAATGTGTTTTACAAATTTCAAAAGAGCTGCAGAGTCCCACCCACCCATTCTCTCTCAAACTCAAGGTTATGTAGTACCAGATCTCTTCCATAAATGTCTTTTTGCTTTTAAAGACATTGGAAGCTTGAGTTTGCCAAACTTGATGATGGCAGTTCCCAAGCAAAACCAAAGTGAGACTGTCATTCATAGTTAAGTCCTAGGGACTTCTTATCTGGAATCCTCTAATAGCTCCCTGAACAATTTGTTGTCTCTCATTGTTCCCTTCCACTGTATTCTTTAGAGCAGGGATTCTTAGCCTTTTATGTATCATGGCATCCATTGGGTAGAATGAGAAAGCCTATGGATTCCTATTCTGTATCCTTTAAAAAATGTATAAAATAAAATTTATGGAATTTCAAAGGAAAATGATTATATTTTAATTTACTATAAATTGGTTTATTTACTTTTAGTTTACAACATTCATTTCCACAGTCCCTTGAGTTCAGATTTTCTCCCTTTCCCTCTCCCCACCCCCATCATGCTGCGTGCAGTTAGATACAGGCCTTACATATATCTTCCCATTAATCATTAGTCAGGTCGTAAAGGATTGTAACTGATAGAATGAACAGTGGGAAAGAGGAAACAAAACAGAACAAGAAAAAGAAACAGAGCAAGTAGTTTGTTTCAATCTGCATTCAGACTCCACATCTCTTTGTCTGGACGTAGATATCTCCTTCAATCAGGAGTCTTTGGTGTTGTCCTATAAACTTATATTGCTGAGCGGAGCCCAGTCTATTGAAGTTAGTCATCACACATATGACGTGTCTGTGGTTATGTACAAATTTCTCCTGCTCCTGTTCTTCTCATTCAGTATCATTTTATATAAGTCTCTCTAGGTTATTATAAAGTCTGTCTGCTCCTCATTTCTAATAGCACAGCAGTATTCTATTACATTCATATGCCACAACTTTTTCAGCCATTCCCCAACTGATGGGCATCCCCTTGTTTTCCAATTTTTTGTCACCACAAAAAGAGCTGCTATAAATATTTTTGTACGTAAGGGTCCTCTTCCCATGTCTCTGATCTCTTTGGGATATAAACCTAGAAGTAGTATTACTGGGTCAAAGTGTATGCACTTATTTATAGCCCTTTGGGCATAGTTCCAGATTACTCTCCAGAATGGCTGGATCAGTTCACAGCTCCACCAACAATGCATTAGTGTACCAATTTTTGCACATCCTCTCCAGAATTTATCATTTTGCCGTTTTGTTATCTTAGCCAATCTGGACGGTGAGATGTAGTACCTCAGAGCTGTTTTGGTTTGCATTTCTCTAATCACTAGTGATTTGGAATATCTTTTCATGTTCTTATAAGATATCTTTAATTTCATCTTTTGAAAACTGCCTGGTCATATCCTTGACCATTTATCAATTGGAGAGTGGCTTTTTTCATTAAAGATTTGACTCAATACCTTGTATATTTTAGAAATGAGGCCTTTATCAGATACACTGGTTGTAAAAATTCTTTCCCAATTTTCCACATCCCTTTTAATCTTAGTAACATTGGCATTGTTTGTACAGAAGCTTTGCAATGTAATATAATCAAAATTATCCATTTTGCATATTGCAGTGCTCTCTAACTCTTGTTTCATCATGAAATCTTCCCCTTCCCATAGATCTGACAGGTAAAATAGTCCTTGCTCTCCCAGATTGCTTACAATATTAGCCTTTATACCTATATCATGCACTCATTTAGACTTTATTTTTGGGTACGGTGTTAGATATTGGTCTATGCCCAACTTCTGCCATGCTATGTTCCAGTTTTCCCAGAAGTTTTTGTCAAATAGTGTGTTCTTATCCCCAAAGCTGGGGTCATTGGGTTTATCAAACAGTGTATTACTATAGTCATTGGCTGCTGAGTCTCATGTACCCAATCGATTCCATTGATCCACTCCTCCATTCCTCAGCCAGTACCAAGTAGTTTTGATGACTGTTGTTTTATAATACAGATTAAAATCTGGTATGGCTAGGCCACATTCCCTAGCATTTCTTTTCATGATATCCAGGACCTTTTGTTCTTCCAAATGAATTTTACTACTATTTTTTTCTGGATCTAAAAGGTAATTTTTTGGTATATTGATTGGTATGGCACTAAATATGTAATTTAATTTAGGTAAATTTGTCATTTTTACTGTAGTAGCTCAACCCAGCCATGAGCAATGGAAGTTTTTTTCCAGTTAGTTAGACTTGACTTTATTTGTGTGAGAAGTGTTTTGTAATTGGGTTTATATAAGTCCTGGGTTTGTTGTGTCAGGTAGATTCTCAAATATTTTTTAATGTCTACAGTTAACTTTAAATGGAATTTCTCTTTTTATCTCTTGCTGTTGGATTTCATTAGAGATATATATGAATGCTGAGGATTTAGGTGGGTTTATTTTATATCCTGCCACTTTGCCAAATTTGTTTATTATCTCAAGTAGCTTTTTACTTCATTCTCTAGGATTCCCTAAGTATATCACCGTATCATCTGCAAAGAGTGATAACTTGGTCTCTTCTTCGCCTAATTTGATTCCTTCAATTTATTTTTCTTCTGTTATTTTTACTGCTAACATTTCTACTACCAAATTGAATAAGAGGGGTGATAGTGGACATCCTTGTTTCACTCATGATCATATTGGAAATGCTTCCAGCTTATCCCCATTAAATGTAGTACTTGCTGATGGTTTTAGATAGATGCTACTTATTATTTTAACAAAGACTCCATGTATTCCTTTACTTTCCAGTGTTTTTTAGTAAGAATGGGTGTTATATTTTGTCAAAAGCCTTTTCTGCATCTATTGAGATAATCATATGATTTCTGCTGGTTTTGTTGTTGTGATCAATTATACTGATAGATTTCCTGATATTGAACCACACGTTGCATTTCTGGAATAAATCCTACTTGATCAAAGTGTATTGTTCTCATGATGATTTGCTGTAGTCTTTTTGCTAATATTTTATTTGAAATTTTTGCATATCTATTCATAAGGGAAATTGGTCTGATTTTTCTTTCTCTGTTTTGTCTCTTCCAGATTTAGGTATCAGTACCTTATTTGTGTCATTAAAAAAAAATTGGTAGGACCCCTTCCTCTCCAATTTTCCTGAATACTTTATAAAGTATTGGAGTCAGTTATTCCTTAAATGTTTGGTAGAATTCACTAGTAAAGCCATCTGGCCCTGGAGATTTTTTCCTTGGGAGTTCATTGATGACTTGTTCAATTTCTTTTTCTGTGATGGGGTTATTTAAGGACTTTATTTCCTCTTCAGTTAGTCTGGGCCACTTGTATTTTTGTAAATATTCATAAGTTTCACTAAGACTGTCAAATTTATGTGTGTACAATTGGGCAAAATAATTCCTAAATATTATTTTAATTCCTCATCATTGGAGATAGATACACCCTTTTCATTTTTGATATTTGTATTTCGGTTTTTTTCTTTCTTTTTTCATCATATTGTCTTAAGGCCTATCAATTTTATTGGTTTTTTCATAATACCAGCTCTTAGTTGTTTTTTTTTTTAATTAATTCAATAGTTTTCTTAAATTCAATTTTATTAATCTCTCCTTTGGTTTTCATTATTTCTAATTTAGTATTTAATGAAGGATTATCAATTTGTTCTTTTTCTAGCTTTTTCAGTTGCGTGCCCAATTTATTGAACTTCATTTTTTCTATTTTATTTATGTTTGCATTCAAGGATATAAAACATCCCCTAAGAACTGCGTTTGCTGTATCCCACAAGTTTTGCAATGTTGTCTCATTTTTGTCATTCTCTTGAATAAAGTTACTGATTGTTTCTATAATTTCTTTTTTGACCCACTTATTCTTTAGGATAAAGTTATTTAGTTTCCGATTAGTTTTTAGTCAATCCTTCCATGGCCATTTATTACATATAATTTTTATTGCATCATGATCTGAGAAGGATGCATTTAATATTTCTTCTTTTCTGCACTCAATTGTGAGGTTTTTCTACCCTACTACATGGTCAATTTTTGTATATGTGCCATGTACCACTGAAAAGAAGGTATATTTCTTTTTATCCCCATTCAATTTTCTCCAGAGGTCTACCATATTTATCTTCTTTAAGATTCTATTTATCTCCTTAACTTCTTTCTTGTTTATTTTGAGGTTAAGTTTATTAAGCGCTGAGCAGGGGAGATTGAAGTCCCCCACTAGTATAGTTTTGCTATCTATTTCTTCCTCTAACATCCTTAATTGCTCCTTTAGGAATTTGGATGCTGTACTGCTTGGTGCATAAATCTTTAGTAATGATATTTCTTCATTTTTGATGGTGTATTTTAGCAGGATATAGTTTCCTCCTTTATCTCTTTTAATTAGATCTGTTTTTGCTTTTGTTTTGCTTTAGATAATTATTGCTACCCCTGCTTTTTTTTACTTTAGCTGAGGCATGATATATTTTACTCCAGCCTTTTGCTTTACCCTCTGTGTGTCCCCCTGTTTCAGATTTGTTCCTTGTTAACAGCATATTGTAGGATTATGGTTTTTAATCCAATCTGCTATGTACCTCCATTTTATGGGGGAGTTCATCCCATTTACATTCACAGTTATGATTACTATCTGTGTCTTTCCCTCCATCC
>CM053580.1:249240623-249253293 GCA_028627135.1 Pseudochirops cupreus
CTCCTCTCCCTCCCCTCTTTCCCTCTATCATGATAAGTTTTATGTCTCTTGTTGATATAATCCTGTTCTTAACCGACTATGATATTCCCTCCTTGCACCAGAACCAACGAGGGAAAAGCTCATGTAATGCTCATCTCCCTCCCTTCTTTCCCTCTATTACACTGTTTTTATGCCTCTTTGTGTGGCATAATTTACCCTTTTCTTCTTCATTCTTTCCTCTTCTTTCATTGCAGTCCATAAATAAGTTTTTTTTTCATCATTTTGTGTAATTTATACCCACACCCTCTATTTATCTATATCCTTTTTAGATGTCACCACAGGTATAGAATTCAGAATATTAACAGGTATCAGCTTCCCATATAAGTTTGTTCTTATTAAATAACAAATTGTATGTGTGTGTGTGTGTGTGTGTGTGTGTGTGTGTGTGTGTATTTCCCTATTACCTTTCTATGTCTCTCTTGAGTCTTTTAATTGGAGATTGAATTTCCACTTGAGCTCTGGCTTCTTAATCAGAAAGGTCTGGAATTCTGTTATATCACTGGATGTCCTCCTTGCCTGGTAGATTTTGCTCAGTTTCACTGGATAGGTGATCCTTGGTTGTAACCCAAGCACTTTTGCTTTGTGAAAAATTATATTCCACCTCCTCTCTTTCAACGTTGAAATTGCCAGATCCTGTGCTATACTCACTATGGTTCTACGATATCTAAATTCTTTCTTTCTGGCTGCTTGTAGTATTTTCTCTTTTATCTGATAATTCTGGAATTTGTCCACAAAATTTCATGAACTTTTCAATTTTGCATCTTTTTCAGGAAGTATCTGGTGGATTCTCTTGATTTCTATTTTGCCCTCTGGTTCTAGGATCTCAGGGCAGTTTTCCTTGATGAACTCTTGGAAGATATTGTCCAGATTCATCCTTTCATCATGATTTTCTGGTAGACCAATAATTCTGAGATTATCTCTCCTGGATCTGTTTTCAAGGTCAGTTATTTTCCATTGAGATATTCTACCTCTTTTTTCTAATTTTTGAGTCTTGGTGTTTTGTTTAACTGATTCTTGGTTCCTCATAGAGTCATTAGCTTCACTTTGGTTGATTCTAATTTTTAGCAAATTATTTTCCTCAGTTAGTTTTTGAAATTCCTTTTCCATATGTTCAGATTTCATTTTTGCTTCACACATTTTCTTTTTTTTTTTTTTTTTGCTTTTTGGAGGGCAATTGGGGTTAAGTGACTTGCCCAAAGTCACACAGCTAGCAAGTGTGTCAAGCGTCTGAGGCAGGATTTGAACTCAGGTCCTCCTGACTCCAGGGCCGGTGCACTACTCACTGTGCCACCTAGCCGTCCCATATGTTTTCCTTTTTAAGTAGCTGTTTTCTTCACTGTAATGTTTTTCTAATTTTGCAATTTTGATTTTAAAAGAAGTATTGATTTTATCTTTTACTTCTCTAATCTGTATTTCAAAGTTCTTTTTGAGCTCATCTTGGATTGCTTTCTGTGGCTGAGACCAGTTCATGATCCCCCTTAAAACTTCAGCTGTGGTTGTAGAGTCAATACTATCTCCTTCTGAATTTGATTCCTCCCTTTCACAGTAATAGGATTCCAGAGTCTTTGTCTTTATAGCCTGCTTTTTTTCCCATTTTGAGGCAAGAACTTAGCCAAGCCCATCCTCTGGGGTTCCTAAGCCTTTAGTGTTTAAAATTTTTCTCTGGGGCAATAATTACTTTGTTTTCAGCGTCAGAGAGGAAAATTGGAGCAGCTGGGGTTCACTCTGCCATCCTCATCTCTAGAAGTTCAAATAAGGGCTTTTTGAATTTCCAGGCTGTTGCACCTGCCACGGCACTGCCTTTGTCTGTTACCCAGCTCTGTCTGATCCTCACCCTGTGGTGATAAGCCTGGGAATGTCCCTTTTGGTGGGTGGATCAACTTGCTTCCAAGTTGACCAGGCCCAGTCTGGGCCTCTAGGCGTGCCCCCAACTCATCACCCAGGCCTCTTGACATGCTGCCCCTGCATCGTTGTTCAAGCCTTTGGTAAAAATATATTTCCAACCAGGTTCTGAAGCTTAGGTTAAGAAATTCAGGTTTATGGAAACACTTCAATAATTTTCTTGACCCGCAGATCATATCACGTCATTGTATTGTTCAAAAGTTTTATCATTCCAAATTGTTTAAGAAGAAAGTTCAAACTTAGGTTGTTTTTCAAGGCCCTAACCCAAAGCAAGCATCAAACTTCTTTTCCAGTCTATAACAGCATAATTGCCCTTTTCTGAACCTGTACATTTTCCATACTCTTCTAACTCCATGTCAATGTTATGTTATTTGCTGTGCTTGGAATTTGTTCCATTTTCAACTCTGTCTCTTAAAATATCTGAGTTATTTTAAAACTCAGCTCACTTGCTATATTTTTCACGAGTCCCCTCCAGAAACCCCTCTCAAAAGTTGCTAATGCCACTGCTTGCTATTCCTCTGAATTTCCATCATATATATGTTTTCTTTGATTTTATGTGTGTATGAGGCAGATAGATGGAACAATGGATTAGAGTGTCAGGCCCAGAATGAGGAAGACTCATTTTCCTGGGTTAAAATCTGGCCTCAGACATTTATTATTTGCTTGATCTTGGAAAAGTCACCAAATCCTATTTGCTTCAGTTTCTTCATCTACAAAATGAGCTGAAGAAGCAAATGACAATCCACTCTAGGAACTTTGCCAAGCAAACCACAAATTGGATCATGAAGAATTGGACATGACTGAAAATGACTGAATGACAATGGATATGTGCACATGATGTTTTCCCTCGTAGAATATAAGCTTCTTGAGAGCAGACACTATTTGGCTTTTGTCATTCTGTTCCCAGTGCTTCTAAGCACTTAATAAATGCTTATTGATTTATCAATTGATTATATGTTTGACTTTCCCATCTCTTTTCTGATCATATTTTCTGGGATGAAATCCTGGTTGTATCAGTATTTATAATGTACTGTATTCTATTAATGCGCATGATACATCAGTCTTTGGTACTTTGAGTAACCCAATATCTGATGATTCAAAGATTGTTTTGTTCTATGATTCAATAACATATCATTACAAGGAAAACATTATAGTTATTGTTTCAAGATGTTTTATCTTTTTGAATTAGGAAACAATTCCAAGTTGTTTTAAGTCCTACGTAATTTTCCAAATGACATTCAACTTCCTTTATTTTTTCTCCACTGATTCAATTCTGATCCCAACTCATCCATTTTAATCATTTGTCATATGCATGTGTTTATACAGGTACATACATTACACTCTTCATATTTTGGAGAATTTGTATTTTGATAGGAAGCACTTAATACATAGTACATATTGGATGAATGTTCATTGAATCAATGAATAAATAGAAACTGAGCTAATAGGCAAATCTCAAATGGTAGGTTTTTAAGACTAGATCAAAATCTGTTTCTCTGATATTTCATGAAACCAAAACCATGACTAGATCCAAATCCATAAATTTACATTACTGACTACCTGATTTCCCTTCTGCTGCAAAAACCATATAAATAAGTAAAAGTCAATATTAAGGACATGCAAAGGACCAAACTCTCTTTCCTCCCTTCTTATGTTCTCTTTTTTGATTTAGCTGATCTCCTTAAAATTAAAATAATACAGAATAATTGATGTTTTAAAAGTTTACAATTTTCAAAATTCTTTATGTCAATTATCTCATTTGAAACTCAAATCAACACTGTGAGGTAGGCATAGATATTATTTTGTTTTGTTTTGTTTTTTTTACAAAAAAGACACAAGCTCGGAGAGATTTAATGACTTCACGGACACACAGCAGAATTTAAAGTTAAATATTTCTGAATAAATCTAGTGTGATTTTTGTTATGTCAAACATCCTTGACATATGGCACAGTAGAACACTAGTACATAGCATATCAATGCCAAGGTTAATTGTAATGATTTTATACTAATAAAATCCCTTGGTGTTTCATAAAGTTTGAGTTGCTAGAGTGATTTAGAGAAGTTTCTTCAGGTAACCAAGTTCAGCCAAGTAAAAGTTTTGGCCTTTTGTCTTTACATTGATTTTTAACATAGAAGGCATAATATAGTAGTGTAGAGTTTGGATTTAAGTAAATATGGTGAAAGAAACACTATAGGGTATTGCTGAAACCTGACTTGAATAAGTGAAATCCACTTTGGTCCTTGAGGGCAGACTAGGTTATTTTTGCCTATCTTTGTATCCACTGCACTTGGTCCAGTATCTAGTATACAGTTTAAAAATTGAAATCAATATTCAATGCCTTAAGTGCTTTGTTCTGTATTCTCTCACTAATCTTTTATGAGCTACTATGATTTTAAAAGAATAAGAAGTAACTGTATGATTTATACTAAGAATGTAGTTCCAAATGAAAGCCTGTGTGTAAAAGAAACAAAGATGTATTCCCAGGGAAATTCCTATGTTAAGTTAATCTTAGGAATGTAACCATATGATCTTTATATTAAAGTATACTAGGTAAAAGGTGAACTGTTAACCTGAGTTAGGACACCTCAATAAAAGGATGTGTTCTCTAAAACTTGGACTCAGTCAAAAGGCCAAACGCAAGGACATAGAAGGCTACATGAGGCCTTGAAGCTGCAGGTTCCCTATCCCTAAAACACATGATGTAAAAAGTTTTTCTACCTGTAACGCCATAAAAAAATACTTATTGTATTTACTGTAACTTCCAACGTACCTGTGAATTGCCTGCTGTAGTCAAGAGCCAGCTCGAGTAAAAGGGCATTGACCATTTGCACCATACCTAGATTGCTTGCACCAAACATCAATCAGGAGAACTATAAATAACTTTGAATTCTGTTGGTATGGGTCTCAGATCATTCAGGGGAAGACTGTATACCCCACCTTTTGTTTTGCTTAGCAAAGGTTGCTTTCTTTGCCCAAACAGGTTTCCCAGTTTCTTTATTTAAATAGCAAATATTCTCTAAATTATTTCTGAGTGACTAATTGTCTAATATATATAAGCCCAGCACAATGGTAATAAAAGTGGTTCAAGATGGACCCAGTAACTCCATTTCACACACACACACACACACACACACACACACACACACACACACACACGAATGTATATGATATTGTCACAATATTACGGTCTATAAGAAGTCATGAGAGTTAGTTATCAGCTATAATACATATGTACCATTTCAGTAACTAAAGATTATCCATGGGATTAGTAGACATTTTTTAATATAGTACCTAAGCCTGAAGGATAATAATGGAAGAAGAACTGGTCATATATTATTTCTCTTCATATAAAAATTAAGATATTACTAAACTTTATTGAGTGTTGACTTTACTTTTTTATCTTTTGTGAAAGACAAATTATATTGGGTCTGAAATGTCAATATGTTTATATATATGAGTTACTAGTAATAAGTAACTGTTATTATAATTGTGCATTCAAGTTGCAAAAGGGCCATTTATTGTGTCTATACCTACTCTTAATCCCTTAATGAACTGCTTTTTTGTAATTTATATCACGTGAATAGTGTTGGATTTGTATCTGGAAGGGATCTTGGAGAGATACTAGAGACTTTGTCCTTAGGACAGCGTCATCACACAGTAGAAGCTCAATAGATGCTTGCTGACTTCATGCAAGATTGATCATTTAGTCCATCCTCTTCATTTGATGTATGAAAAGATTAAAGCCAAAAGCAATTAATTGCCTTTGTTAACATTACATAGGTAGTAAGGACAGAGCTGGAATCCAAACCCAGGAGTTTTCTGAGTCCAAATCCGTGACCTTTTCCACCTTCCTGATTTCTACTGGGTTACCATGTAAGCAATCAAGAACTTTATCCCAACTTCCACTCTTACAGCTGACTCAAAGTTTGCACAGAAAGATTGTATATATCCTTCAGGCTTCTAGTGGTTTCCCCAAGGGAGGAAGAGGGAAATTTATATATTGAGAGGTCTTCCTTCCAATTGGTGTGCTTTCCCAGGATTATCAATTGAGAATCATTTAGTCAGGGAATTCTAAACAACTTTTAGAAATGGGTATTTGTTGAGGTAGTAAAAAAAAAAAGATCAGCTGGTATAGTAGCACCCCTCAGAAAAGAAATCTAGTTTGTGATTTACTTTCCCACATGTACATGTAGAATCCATTGCAAACCTGGCTCTAGTTTGGAGCCAGGTTTGCAATGGATTTGTAGTAAAGGTAAGCTCATAACTCCTGAAAGTCATTTTCTCCTGTTTGTCAGGTATTTAAGAAATTTCAATTAAGAATTGTGAATCTGTACCCAATATGTCCTTAGCTCCTGTCCTTAGAAGGCACTGAGACCAACCACCACTGTCTTGACTGGTCATTGCTGACAAATGTACAGTAGAAACTCTTCTCTACTCTTCAAAACTCTCACCATCCTCCTCAGTTCAAAAACGCCAGGGAAGTGAGGGTAGGATTGAAGACAGAGGGAGAAAACTTGAGCAAGACTGTACCCATTATCCAGTAATCTTATGGTAATCTCCATCCATAGCTCCATTTTCTGCAAAGAATCTGAAGTGGTGGTTACAGTGCATAGTGTTTTGGGCCTGAAGTCAGAAATACATATTCTAATCTAGTCTCATATATTTACAGGCTATGTGACTGGCTAAGTCATGTAACCTTGGATTGCCTTGGTGACTTCAACTGATGTAAAATAGTAGCATCTACCTCACAATGAAAGGACCAAAGGTGATAATATTTGTGAAAAGCGCTTAGCATAGTGTCAGGCACATTATACACACCATATAAATGTTTCTTCCCTTTCCCTCCCTTCTCTCCCAACCCTTTCACCTCACACCATGAAGCAATATTATTCCTCGAGTTCAAAATCCTTAACTTAAGCAGTTTTTATTTGTTTTTGTCTTTTATGAAGGGGGAAAGGCAAGGCAATTGGGGTTAAGTGACTTGCCCAAGATCACACTGCTAGTAAGTGTGTTAAGTGTCTGAGGCCGGATTTGAACTCAGGTCCTCCTGACTCCAGGGCTGGAGCTCTACTTACTACATGACCTAGCCGGCCCCTAAGACTTTTTGTTCTAAAAATTTTGTGTACACCATTATTTCAATACAATGTTCTCCTTTGTAACTTTGATAACTATTTTTAATACACTGGGTTTCCATTGTAATTTTGTACTTTTTCCTTTATGCATCAACAAACATTCCGAGAAGAGCTCCAGAGACTTCATGATAAGACTGTCAAAGTGATACATACAGGCCATACAAACACACACACACACACACACACACACACACACACACACACACACAAACACACCACAGGAATATTAGGAAGCTCTCATGTAAAACCTAAGGTTGATGGATTTATTGAGATGGTTTTTCTGACCTAGTTAAGGTATCAAGGATAAAATGAAGTGCCACGGTTTGAGCACACGCTTAGACTATTTAAACTAAATCTGTGCATTAAAGCAGTTCAGCTGAGGACCCAGTATTTCATTCTCCAGAATTTCTTCTATCAGTCACAAGATGGGATTTCATCTTGTTTTTACTTAGCTACCAATTCTATCACAGAACACGAGTATATAGTGAATATTTTCATTTGAATTATGAAAGGTTTTGAACCTTAAAGGCAAAGGCAGAGCTGGCAGAAAGGAAAGATGGAGGGGAAATTCAGAAGGAAAAATATGGCAGAACTCATTGATAAATGAACATGCAAAGAAAATAAAGATTGATTACAGTAAAGAAGGGAATTTATTGGATTTTGGATTTTCATGATTGCCTGAAATGCTAGAAGCAATGCCTCAGTCTTCCTGATGATCCTCAAGCTGGGTTCAGTGATGCTGAGAATACAAAGCAGTTGAAGTTATGAAGGATTCACATTTAGATTCCTCTTCTTCCTTTGTTTCTTTTTACAAAGCACAATGAGTATGTGCCTGCACAATAGCTCACTGTGACAGGCTAGCCTTAACTAAAGTGCTGCTTGTTTCTCATTCCCACTAGGCTAACAGAGTATTTTTTTTTAAGTCAGTCACAAATAAGAAGAAAAGTTTCAAAAAAAAGAAGCATTGTCCAATTCCTTTGTGATTAGCTAAAGTAACCTTTACAGCATTTTGTGTTTCATTAATGGAGATGTCAGAAACCTGTAAATAACACTCATCGCTTGCTTCCTTTCTCTTTTTAAATTTTAATTAAGACACAGTCTTATCTCTTGAAGCACATGTTGCTAGTTTAAATATTTTCACTAATATTTTATCTCTTGGTTGTTTTTAACTTTATGGTAAAGGTAAATATATTCAATTACACAAATTACACAGAGACCTTCAGAATCCTTGTAAAATTCTGGTTTGACAGACATTCTAAAAAAATTTCTAAAGGCAACTTCAATTATCAAACTGGGTGTTTAGAGTCATGGTTTTCTTTTCTGAGAAACCAATTAGTAACTACTTCAGGTTTGGTTGCCCTAAAGAATTGGTAACTGAGAACATGAAATCAATAGGAAAGCAACCATCCAGACTCTCCAAATTTTTCAGTCTCTAGCTGATGTGGACTTTTTACAGGCAAGAAAAAAGACACAAATTCTTTTCATACATCCTACTCATAACTACTATACTTTATCATCTATCCTTGGACCATTGGAAAAGCAGAAACTGGGATGTAAAATATATACTCTAGCTACTCCAAGTTTTTTTGGAAAACATTTTTCTTGGGACTATGTTAGGAGGCAACTTTCATATCATCTGTGCCAGTGTGTCCACCTCTCTAGCCCAATGGCAGCCATATTTGTGCTGCAGTTTTTCATGTAAATGTAACATGATTTCATGGAAGGTGGTACTCCTCTCAGTGAAGCAGATTATAGCCCATGCTATTCCTTAGTAACCTGTCTTTATCAGACCTCATGGACACAAGAATTCATTGTCTTAATCAAATACCAAGACTTTTATCTAAATATATACTTATCAACAAGAGCAACAGAGGGAAAAAAATAAAAAAATAAATAAAAGACAAAAAACTTTTAAGTCTCAAGAGCTTTGTAATAAAAGAATGAACCTTCTCAGTATTTTATTGTTTCATATGTTAAAGCTGTCTCCTTTAAGAAACTGTCTAATTTGTTGCTTCTTTGCTTGTTTTTGCTCATTATAATAGTTATAATCAACTCATCTTAGCTTTATGCTATCTCTATAATATCTTAGTCATAAAATGCATAGCTCCTGGAGAATACAATAAAAATCTAGTTGTGAAATAATCTTAGGTACAAAAAAGAATTTCCATTTTCACATTGGAATGTGTTATACTCACATCTATTAATATGATTCAAAGTAATGTAACATCAGTATCTTGTGAAGATCCAAATATGAAAAAAAAATTCTACAATATCATAATAATGTCCCTCTTTATATGACAGGGATGGATATAGATAGCAGATGCAGTAAATCTTAAAAAGATAAATATTGGCAGCATCACAAAATAGTAAATAGGATATAAAAATCTCTAAGGAACTTCACAAGGAGAAACTAAACAGGATCCATTTTATATTTACTACTGAGCCCTTACTAGAAGGGCATAAACAGTTTTGGATACATTACTAACAAACCCTTACAAAACATAATAGAAAACCAAATGCTATCAGGACAAGAACAGAAAGTACATTCTTGCAAAAGAACACTGCAAGATCAGGTTGAGTGTGAAAGTGTTTGCCTTACAGAGCATAGCTCTTAGAAGATGAAAATGAAAGGGACAAAATGGCAGGAAAGGGAACTTCTGAAATTAACTTCAGTGACAATGGTAGAGGAAAGTCCATGTATCTGCCTCTGGAGTTCTTTAATGCTGAAACAATTTCATCTCAAATGAAAAATAATCTAAATCTTTTCACAATTAAGAACATTATATAACTGTAATTATCAGCATCAGAATACAAACGTCAGTAACCCTTTACATGGGTTAAATTGTGCAATTAAATGAACTCTTAAGAATTCCAATGAAGGATTTGCATGAAAGAAAGTATTTAAAAGTAAATAAGTCAACCTTTGAAACATGAGAATATTAGTTTTTATTAATTCTCTAATATCGAATGCAATGTAAGATCCTTTGGGCAAAACAGAGTTTGTTCCATTTCACTCCCCCCTCCTTGTTTCTCCAGCATCTATTATTGATCCCAGCATATAGTTGATACAAATGCTTCTTGATTGTTTTTGCTGAATCCAGAAGGGCTCTTAGGCAGTCACCCAAATGTTTAACCTTGTACCTTCATTATCAACTCTTTTACTTCTCTTATTCCTACAGCTGGAAATCTTATGCAACATTTGTAAACCTACTCAATTATATCCTCACAGTATCTCAGGCATATGTGCCCTTTTTTCCATTCCCAGGTGTACCACAGTAATTCATCTTTAATGCATTTTTCCAACATTATTGCAAGTAGCCTTCTTGTCTGATATTCAAAAATGAAATTTATAAAATCCTCCAGTTCCCTCTATTAAAAAAAATTCTCCACTTTGAAATATTTGAGAAAAAAATTCCATTCATTTTCCCTTATCATTTTATGATAGGATCTTTTATATTCAGGTTGCTGTAATGGTAATGAAATTTGAAGATCCCTTTGTATTGGAAAGCTGACAGGTATTTAGCACCTAGTTTCAACTTAAGCCTTTGTTAAAGAAACAGAAGGTAGGAACCCTTGTTGCTGATGTTAACAGGAAGGGACTGAATAGGAAGGAGTTATACTGTATTTAAAGAAGAGCACAAGCTGGACAGTCAGAACTTCTTGGGATAAGCTTTGTGGAGGCAGAGCAGCTGCTGACAAGGAGGGAGAGAAAAAGAGAGAGAGACAGAGAGAGAGAGAGAGAGAGAGAGACAGAGAGAGAGAGAGAGAGAGAGAGAGAGAGAGAGAGAGAGAGGGAGAAAGGGAGAATTTCTCTCAGCAAGCACCTGAAGGCTGGGCTGCTGCTGCTGGACAGGAACTTCCATGGAGAAAGTGATTTTGATTTTGAGAACAGAACTGCTGAAGACTTCTGTGGGCCAGCTGGAGCTACTGGAGGAAGCATGATTGTGGAGTCTGTACTTTGTCTGTGTCTCTGTTAAGTTTTCACTTCCCAGAAATGGAAACTATAAAGGACTTGAGGTGGACTGGATACCGTGAGCTTCAATATGGAACAGGAACTGCATGGGAAGCTGGGCAAGAAGCTGTGAGCTGTCTGCCTTTGAACCCAGGTAACTGTTCGGTGAATTCAGGTAGGAGCTGAGACCATGGGAGGGGAACCAGGGAATCTGTGAGCCTACCTCTGGTCAAGGTGAAAAAAAAAAACCTGTCTGTGGATGCTGAGTAGTGACTGATAAAATTGTAACTTATTTGTGACCTAGGGATGGATGGCCTGTGTATTTTCCACTACTATTTAAGAGATTACTAAGTACTGACTGATATTGGAACTTAATTTCACCCCATGGGTGGAGAATTTTGACTATTGTACTTTGTGTCCCATTGCCTCCTTAAGAATGAGTGAGTTAAGAATTAAGGAGGTTCTCCTCCTTAAGACTGATTGAATTAAGGACTTAACTAAATGGTTGATTGTATAAATGAATGTACTTTTTTTTAAAAAAGAGAACCATTGAATGATTGAGTTACTAAATGATTGTACTTTGTTGAAAACTATGTGACCACTTTGGTGAAAACTATGTGGCCCTTTTAGTGATAAGTTGTTGAATTGTGACATGTTGAATGGCGTATTTTGATTTTCTGTGATAAGCTGTAACATTGCCAATGTTGTATTTTGATTTTCTGTAAATGTTTTGCTTTGATTTGTTATTGAATAGAGATTTAGCTATACTATGTAATCAGAACCTTGAAATCTGTTCACAGCAGCAGTCCTTTGGAAAACTGCTCATGCTTGGCTTTACAGTTGCATATCTCTTGGGTATTTATTGTGACAGGAATTAAAATGCATTTAACTCTATTTCTAACAAAATTCTCTACCACATTTTTCAAGCATTTTTTGTCAAACAGGGAGAATTTCAACAAGTAATTTACTTTGGGGATGGGGCACTGTGAGCTGAAAACCAGAGTGCTGCATTCCATTATTTCCAATTCATACTTATCTAAATTATTTCATTGATCTACTATTCAACTCTACTACTATACTATATACTTCATTGATCTACCATACTTCTACTTCAATCAGCACCACACAGTCTTAATGACAACTGTTTTTTAACCTTTCTAGCCTTATTTCAAAAGACTCCTTCTCATTCTATTTCTCCAGGGAGATAAGTAAACTTACTTTCTCTTACCAGAACACTACATCACATATTTAACCTCTATTCTTTAGCTCTTTCATCTGGTCTTCCCATATCTGAAATGCATCCCCTCCTTATCTTAAAACCCTCTGAATTGTTTTCTTCCTTAATATCTAAACTCAGGTACCACCTCAAATGAAAAGCCTTTCCAGATACCTCTGCTTATTAGTGCTTTCTCCCTTCTCTTCTACCTCCTTTTCATTGATTTCTATTTAAATATTACATTTCTGAGTTAAGTAAGTAACATGAGGGATTAAAACACTTAATCATTTCTCTCTCCAAATTTAAACAGCAGGGGCTGGAGGGATGGGAAATAAAAGTCTATTTTTGGACTTTTTTCACATTTTTATTTAAAGTTTTGAGTCCCTAACTTTATTCCTCTTCCTCCTCCTCCTCCTCCTCCTCCTCCT
>CM053580.1:249253793-249290554 GCA_028627135.1 Pseudochirops cupreus
AAAATAAAATAAAGTATAAGAACATCAAAATGTGACATTTTAAACTTACCCTCTGTGCTTGATCAGACAATTGTTGATGGCAGAATTCCTTTGGGACACAGAAGAAGTTCCAGCTGCTTCTGACACCATGGCTATCCAAGAGCAGGCAATGCTTCATCCACAACAGATTGGCCACCTATCATTCCCCTTCCCCCAATGATGTTTTGAAAAAATAAGTTAATTGTTCCCTGAGAATTTAAGCTCCTTTTTAGTTTTGTAAAATTCTATACAAAATTCTCAGTGTGTCCTACCTAGGTTGGGCTTTGGCAAACTGGATGAGAGGTCATAAACTTGGACAGGAGTCAAATGCATGATATTGATAATTCTTAGTAGTAGGTAGTACACACGTGATCAGCACACAAATAAGCCTAAGTTATTTTTTCCTTTCATATTCTAGCACATATGTTGTTATTTTTAAAGAGGAGTTAAAACAAAGTTTTTCAAATATTTTTTTTCCATTAATGAAAGAAATGGTGGCTATGCAATGAGTAGGTTTATTCTCTGAATACTATCATTTATCAGGGACAAGACAAGTTATAGAACAAAGATGCAACAGAAAGTGAATCAAGTGAAGCAAACATAATTAACATTAATAGGATATTAAATATGTGTTATATTACTGAATCTTTGTATTCATCTAAAGATGAGGGCAGGGGGATACTTCAGTCATACCATGTTATGTCCAGCATGTAGTCCCCCTCTAAATCTGCAATGTAATTAAGTATAGCTTACTATCATTAATAAGCTGTTTAAAGTATTACTTGATTTAACAAAGTAGTGTTCAAAAGTTCTGAAAAAAAGGGAACACTTCACTTTCAAATTAAAAAAAAATAGAATTACTTCGTCCAATTAGGTATCTCTATTTGATCTCTTTAACTGGTAAAAATGTCATGGAAAGATTACAGTAGACCTGCTTTCTTGCTCTGTGTCATGCTCTACTCTCTGAGTGACAAGTCACTTATTCAATTTGAGGCTGTACTTGCCTAGCTAGAAAAATTGGGGAATAGATGACATCTCCAATGTCCCTTTTAATTCTAACTTTCTCTGTTTATATAATTCATAAACATTTCAAGTTCCATAATAAAAATGCATCAAAGTAGATTATACAAATTATTCATTCATACCACTTATTTACCTTTTTAAAAATGCTAATTCAGATCATCTTTAAAGAAGATAGGTTTTTAAAGAAGAAGAGGTTCTTTATTAAATTCATAGGATTTGCAAAGCATTTATGACTTTAAGTCAAGTAAGTATTGGTGTTTTGTTCAATGTTTGGTTTTTTTTTTTAATTTCTAGAACTCCGATGGCCTTTATGAGTTAGAAGAAACAACAAAATGAGTTAAAATTGATTTGCATATTCTTTAGTCATTTTAGTTTGTAGGTTTTTTTTTTTTGTCTTTGTAATGATACAATAGCATTGGCAATTGGGAATCAAATTAGGAATTGGGAAAGAATTCAACTAGGAATCAAAAATGTTTAATTCTGAAAGTACCACTCATTATATACTCATACTTTGAAAAAAAAACTTTTCTCCTAGTCAGGTACCATTATTTGGCTCATATTTAAATTTTCCTTTTCATATTTATTATTGCTTTTTTCTTCTGCAGAATGACTACCTTGTGAGATTGCATTTTGGGCTTTCCAGTAAAATAAAAACTATAAATAGATAGATAGATAGATAGATAGATAGATAGATAGATAGATAGACAGACAGACAGACAAATAGACAGAAAAATGGAATGATGACTATATCTATATATATTATTATCTATGTATATATGAATTCATATTAATATAGATATAGTCATCATTCCATTTTACTTGTTCCTGATCATTCCATTTTACTTTTCCCTGTCTCTTCAAACTGCTACTCTGGTCCCCTAGATATCTCATTACCTAAGGCAGTCTCTTTCAAGTCTAATGCTCTAATATTGCTCTCCAAGGCTTATTGCTGTGACGTCCATTCCTACACATTTACCTCTTTTATTTTATCTCTCTCAAGGCCCCTTTGGCTTTTCTTATAAACTGGAAAGTGGAATAAATGGGATTGAATTGAGGTACTACATCATCTAGTTCTTTTGTCAATCATGAGATTGTGAATTTAGAGCTGAAAGGCCCCTTAGATGATCATATTATATAACTCTTTTTTTCTTTCTTTCTTTTTTTTTTTACAGATGAGGAAACGAAAGGTATATGAGACATGAAGCAGCACTTCCAAGGTAACACAAAGTATTTTATATGGTAAAGGCAAGAATTGAACCCAGGTCCTCTGGCTTTAAATACAGTATTTATGTCATTGCTTTCTTTGCCTTTACCTTTATTGTTGTATGAAACATTGCTTTTCATGGTGGCAATTTCAAGTCAGGGGAGAGAAAAATGTAGTTACAGGGAATTATATCAGCCAGAAAGTCCTTTTAAAGCATACTGATTTCACAAAGATATTTGACTTCTATAGCATGAAGATTAAGTAGAAAGTTGAAATGAACTCCTGTAGGATCAAGTTTTGAGTAATGAAAAGAAAGTTAGACTGGGAAATTAGAGAATCAGGCCTAAATTTGTTGACAATAGACATTAGATAAATAATGTATCTATTGCCTGGGTGACCTGATTCAAGGTATAGGATCATAGATTTGCTGGTTTGTTGTTGTCCCCCATTTCCTTTCTTTATTTTTGAGGTGGGAAGGCAAGGCAGTTGGGATTAAGTAACTTGCCCAAGGTCACACAGTGTGTCAAGTGAGGATGGATTTGAACTCAGATCCTCCTGACTTCAGGGTCAGTGTTCTATTCACTGTGCCACCTAGTTGCCTCTGTTGTCCTTCATTTGCAAAACAATCATTGTGTGGTCTTGACTTGAATGTGAATTGGATTTAGTTGAGCAGAGTTGGACAAAATCATCAACCTTACTCTCTCTTCCATAGTCATCAAAGTCTAGTGACAGGACAAAAATCAACATGACTGGCACTGGCCCAGCATAGAGTGGATGACTTCGAGGTCTTCAATGGCTGACCAAATTCTAAGAGTTCCACAGTATCTGTTTCAGTCACTTTTAAGGATATTGGACCAAAATGTTCTCATCTGACAATTCCTCAGGGGGACCTCCTTGGAGTCAACACCCACCTAACTCACTGACACTTTTAAAGCTGCTCAGTTACCCTCAACCTGGTTTAGTTTCTGTCCCAAGACAATTTTATTGTGATGTTGTTGCTGAACATGCTATATCTTATTGGGGCCATAGTTAGAGTTAAGGGACAAGTGGACAGCAAAGTTTGATGAACAAACTTGAAAAGATATTGCCAAGTCTTCACACCAGAGATACTAGTCCTTCCTGAACAGTCCATATGCCCCAAATATCTATGATTATACAATCCTGAAGAAGCTCATTCTTGGCTAGCCTCAGAAGTTAAGCAGATTTGGACCTGAGAAACAACTTGGGGATACCAAACATAGAATTAGAGCAAGAAGAATTTAAAGGTGATCTAATTCAACATACAGGACATTTAGTGGTGCAGTTGATTCAGTTATGATTCTGGAGAAGAGAAACATCTTCCTGAGTTCAAATCTGGCCTCAGGAACTTGGCAAGCTGTGTGACTCTGGGAAAATCACTTAACGTTTTTTGCCTCATTATCTTCACCTGTAAAATTAGCTAGAGAAGAAAATGACAAATAATTCCAATATATTTATCAAGAAAACCCTAAATAGGGTCACAAAGAGTTAGACACAACTGAAAATGACTGAACAAGTACAACAATAAGTTCAACACACACAATTTCAATATGAGGAAAGTGATGTCTACAACAGTTAAATAATTTGAGTAAGATAATGCATGTAAGTACCATACCTACAATATGAACCCAGACATTAACTGCACAAATCCAATGTTTCTCTTTTCAAACAGAAATCACAATTCTCACAGAAAACAAATTAGATTATGATGACAATGTTACAATTATTATCTGAGCATAAGTAAATAAAATTTATTCATAAATACTCAAAATATGAAAGAGTGGGGTAGCTCCCAAACCATTCCCCTTGCAGTAGAGATTGAATTTTTAATATAATGCCTTTTCAAAGTTGGAAGAGTATAATGTAGCATAATAATTCCAGACAAAACCTCTCTTTTTTGGAAAACATAAATATTTAGAATTTCCTCAACATACAAAATCTACAAAAAGAATACTTTTTAATCCCTTCTTGTATAAGTTATTATATATTATTCATGCTAGCAGTAGAGAAAATCCAAATGGCAAATAAGCTTAAAATTTAGTTTCTCTTGAAAAGGTATTTTAATAAATATTTTCAGAAGGCCCAGATGATGACTTGTGAGTGTCATGCCAAGAGACTCAGACAATGTGGTGTGGTACAAGAGGCCCAGATAAGGCCTCGTTAAAGTGACAGCAAGTCGATCCACCCACCCCAAGGTCCATTCCCAGGCCTATTACTGTAGGACAGGGATCTGACAGAGTTGGGTAAGAGACAAAGATAGGATACATGGCAGGGGCAGCAGATACTCCTAGGACTACCAATCCAAAGCCTGGGAATTTAAAAAGCCCCTAAATGAATTTCCAGGAACCAGGTTGGCAGAGTGAACCCCAGCTGCTCCAATTCCACCCCCTCTGACACTGAAAACACAGTAATTGTTGCCCCAAAGAAAACTGTTAAACAGTTAAGGTTTTGAACCCCGGAAGAAGGGCATAGCTAAGGTCCTGCCTCAAAATGATTAAAAGCAGGTTACAAAGACAAAGAGTCTGGAATCTTATTACTTATTACTATATTACCTATAATTACTTATTACTTATTACTGTGAGAGGGAGGAACCAAATTCAGAAGGAGACAGTATTGACTACACAACCACAGCTGAAGCTTTAATGAGGATTATGAACTGTTCTCAGGCACAGAAAGCATTCCTTGATGAGCACAAAAAGAAATTTAAAATACAGATGAGAGAGGTAGAAGATAAAATCAACACTTCTTTTAAAATGAAAATTGCAAAATTAGAAAGACATTACAATGAAGAGAAGAGCTCCTTAAAAAGTAAAGTGTGGGAACTAAAAATGAAATCTGAACATATGGAAAAGGAGCTTCAAAAACTAACTAAGGAAAATAATTCACTAAAAACTAGAATCAAACAAATTGAATCCAATGATTCAATGAGGAACCAAGAATCAATCAAACAAAACACCAAGACTGAAATGTTAGAAAAAGAGGTAAAATATCACAATGGAAAAATAACTGTCCTCAAAAACAGATCCAGAAGAGATAATCTAAGAATTATTGGTCTACCAGAAAATCATGATGAAAAAATGAGTCTGGACAATATCTTCCAAGAGCTCATCAAGGAAAACTGCCCTGAGATCCAAGAACCAGAGGGTAAAATAGAAATCGAGAGAATCCACCAGGCACTTCCTGAAAGAGATCCCAAATTGAAAAGTCCTTGAAATGTGGTGGCCAAATTCCAGAAAATACTCTAAGTGGCCAGAAAGAAAGAATTCAGATATTGTGGAATCACAGTGAGGATAGCACAGGATCTTGCAGCTTCAATGTTGAAAGATCGGAGGAACTGGAACATGATTTATCACAAGGCAAAAGAGTTCAGGTTACAACCAACAATCACCTATCTAGTGAAAATGAGCATAATCTACCAGGCAACAATATGGTCATTCAGTGATATAAAAGAATTCCAGACCTTCCTGATGAAAAAGCTGAAGGGAAAAATTCAACCTCCAATTATAAGACTCAAGAGAGACGCAGAAATTTAAATAGGGAAAAAACACACACACAGAGCACTTGTTATTTAATAAGAACAAACTGTCTACATTCCTATATCAGAAGCTGATACCTGTTAATATCATGAAATCTATACCTATGGTTACATCTAAAAGGAATATAGATAAATAGAGGATGTAGGTATAAATTACACAAAATGATGATAAAAATAAACCCTATCAAGGATGTAAAGGGACTGCAATGGAAGAAGAGGAAAGAATGAAGTAGAAAAGGGTAAATTGTGCCACACAAAGAGGCATAAAAAAATTATAGTAGAGAGAAAGAAGGGATGGAGATGAGCATTATGTGAGTTTTTTTTCCCTCATTGGTTCTAGCGCAAGGAAGGAATAACACAATCAGTTAAGTATAGAACTCTATCAAGAAGAGACATAAAACTTGTCGTAACAGAGGGAAAGAGAGGAGGCAGAGGAGAATTACATGAGATCTATTCTCATCAGTCTTGATTTGAGGAAGAAATGACATACTATATTAAGTATACAAATCAATCATATGCTACAGGCAGTAGGAAGGGGGAAGGGCCAAGAAAGAGAGGGGGGTGGTTAGAAGAGATGGAAGAAGCAGTAAGGGGGAATGGTAGGAAAAGGGAGGGGTGGTGATAAGAAGCGCATGCTGAGAGAGGCAGCAGTCAAAAGGAAAACTCTTAAAATAAAAGTATAAACAGGGAAGTAGTATACTATTATTGCATTATATAATAGTAATCATAACTGTGAATGTGAATGGGATGAACTCTCCCATAAAACAGAGGCAGATAGCAGAATGGATTAAAAACCGTAATCCTACAGTATGCTGTTAACAAGAAACACGTCAGAATCAGGCATATACACACAGGGTAAAGGTAAAAGGCTGGAGTAAAATATATCATGCCTCAGCTAAAGAAAAAAAAAGCAGGGTAGCAATTCTTATCTCATACAAAGAAAAAGCAAAAATAGATCTAATTAAAAGAGATAAGGGAGGAAACTATATCCTGCTAAAAGGCAACATCCAAAATGAAGCAATGTCATTATTAAACATTTATGCACCAAGTGGAACAGTATCCACATTCCTAACGGAGAAATTAAGGATGCTGGAGGAAGAAATAGATAGCAAAACTTTATACTGGGGGACAATAATCTCCCCCTCTCTGAGCATGAAAAAATCTAACCTCAAAATAAACAAGAAAGAAGTTAAGAATGTAAATAGAATCTTAGAGAAGAAAGATACAGTAGACCTCTGGAGAAAACTTAATGATGATAAAAAAGAATATACCTTCTTCTCAGTGGTACATGGGACATATACAAAAATTCACCATGTACTAGGGCATAAAAATCTCACAATTCAGTGCAGAAAGGCAGAAATATTAAATGCATCCTTCTCAGATCATAATGCAATAAAAATTATATGTAATAAAGCGCCATGGAAGGATAGACTAAAAAGTAATTGGAACCTAAATAACTTAATCCTAAAGAGTAAGTGGGTCAAACAAGAAATTATAGAAACAATCAGTAACTTCATTCAAGAGAATGACAATAATAAGACAACATACAAAACTTGTAGGATACAGCAGAAGCAGGTTGGGAAGTTTCATATCCCTAAATGCATAAATAAAATAGAGAAAATGAAGGTCAATAAATTGGGCAAAAGCCAGAAATAGAAAAAATTGGAGAGGCAGTGATGGGAGCATTCTGAGACACCTGGAGGGCAATGTGGCAGCCAAGCTCTGAGAGGCCAGAAGGCATCCTGCTGATCCACCAACCACAAGGCCCATTGCCAGACCTATCACCACAGGGTGGGGATTGAAGGAGCTGGGTAAGAGGTAAAGGCAGGGCCTATGGCAGGGGCATCAGCTACATCTTGGACTATCCATCCACAGCCTGCAAATTAAAAAAAACAAAACAAAACTCTATCTGAACTTCCAGGGATCAGGATGGCATAGTGAACCCCAGCTGCTGCAATACCCTCCCCCCCCCCACCCTCTGAACCTGAAAAAACAGAAATTATTGCCCAAAAGAAAAATTTTAAGCAGTGAAGTCTCAGGAACTGTGGACAAAGGGCATGGCTAAGGTCCTGCCTCAAAATGGGAAGAAAAAAGGTTACAAAGTCAAAGACTGTGGAATCCTATTACTGTGAGAGGGAGGAACCAAGTTCAGAAGGAAAGAATATTGACTCCACGCCCACACCTCAAGCCTTAGTGGGGATTATAAACTTATCTAAGGCACAGAAAATATTCCTAGATGAGCTCAAAAAGAACTTTGAAATCCAGGTTGGAGAGGTAGAAGACAAAATCAACACTTCTTTTAAAAACAAAATTGTAAATCAGAAAAACAATACAATGAAGAGAAAAGCTCCTTAAAAAGTAAAATGTGTGAACTAAAAATGAAATCTGAGCATATGGAAAAGGAGCTTCAAAAACTAACTGAGGAAAATAATTCGCTAAAAATTAGAATCAACCCAAATTGAAGCTAATGATTCTATGACGAACCAAGAATCATTCAAGCAAAACATCGACTGAAAAATTAGAAAAAAGAGGTAAAATATCTCAATGGAACAATAACTGACCTGGAAAACAGATCCAGGAGAGATAATCTGAGAATTATTGGTCTACCAGAAAATCATGATGAAAAAATGAGTCTGGACAATATCCTCCAAGAGCTCATCAAGAAAACTACCCTGAGATCCTAGAACCAGAGGGTAAAATAGAAATCAAAAGAATCCACCAGACACCTCCTGAAAGAGATTCCAAATTGAAAAGTCCACGAAACATTGTGGCCAGATTCCAGAAGTATCAGGTAAAGGAGAAAATACTACAAGCAGCCAGAAAAAAACAATTCAGATATCACAGAACCACAGTGAGATTTGCACAGGATCTGGCAGCTTCAACGTTGAAAGATCAGAGGAACTGGAATATGATTTTTTGCAAGGCAAAAGAGTTCAGGTTTCAACCAAGGATCACCTATCAAGCAAGACTGAGCATAATCTACCCCAGGCAAGGAGATAGATATTCAGTGATATAACAGAATTCCAGACCTTCCTGATCCAAAAGCCGGAGCTCAATGGAAAATTCAAACTGCAATTACAAGACTCAAGAGAGACATAGAAAGGTAAATAAGGAAAAAACACACACGCCTAACTTGCTATTAAACAATAGCAAACTGTTTACATGCCAATATGGGAAGCTGATTCCTGTTAATATTGTGAATTCCAAACCTACAGTGACATCTAAAAGGGATATAGATAAACAGAGGGTGTGGATATAAATTACACAAAATGATCATAAAAAAAACCTTACTGAGGGACTGCAATGGAAGAAGAGGAAAGAATGAAGCAGAAAAGAGTAAATTATTCCCCACAAAGAGGCATAAAAACATTATAATAGGGGAAATTAGGGAGAGAGAGGAGCATTATATGAACGTTTCTCACATTGGCTCTGGTGCAAGGAGGGAAGAACACAATCGGTTAAGTATAGGACTGTATCCAGAAGAGACATAAAACTGATCATAATAGAGGGAAAGAGGGGAGGGAGAGGAGCATTGCATGAGATCTATTCTTGTCAATCTTGGTTTGAGAAAGAAATAACATACTACATTAAATATAAAAATCAATCATGTGCTACAGGCAGTAAGAGGGGGAAAGGGCAACAAAAGGGGAAAGTTTAGAAGGGAGGAAAGAAGTAGTAAGGGAGAAGGGAAAGAAAATGGAGGGGGGCTGATAAGAAGAGAGTACTGAGGGAGGTGGGGTCAAAAGGAAAACTCTTAAGAAGGGGAAAGGAGAAGGCAAAAACAAAAGCATAAACAGGGGAGGTAATAAGATGGAGGGAAAGACACAGATATTAATCATAACTGCGAATGTGAATTGGATGAACTCTCCCATAAAACAGAGGCAGATAGCAGAATGGATTAAAAACCATAATCCTACAATACACTGTTAACAAGAAACACATTTGAAACAGGGGGATACACACAGGGTAAAGGTAAAAGGCTGGAATAAAATATATCATGCCTCAGTTAAAGTAAAAAAAAAAGCAGGAGTAGCAATCTTTATCTCAGACAAAAAGCAAAAATAGATCTAATTAAAAGAGATAAGGGAGGAAACTATATCCTGCTAAAAGGCAACATCCAAAATGAGGCAATATCATTATTAAACATTTATGCACCAAGAGGTACAGCATGCATATTCCTAAAGGAGAAATTAAGGATGTTAGGGGAAGAAATAGAGAGCAAAACTTTATAGTGGGGGGCAATAATCTCCTTCTCTCTGAGCATGAAAAATCTAACCTCAAAACAGACAAGAAAGAAGTTAAGATTGTAAATAGAATCCTAGAGAAGATAGATATGGTAGACCTCTGGAGATAATCAAATGGGGATAAAATGGAATATACCTTCTTCTCAGCAGTACATGGCACATACACAAAAGTTCACCATGTGCTAGGGTCTAAAAACCTCACAATTCAGTGCAGAAAGGTGGAAATATTAAATGCATCCTTATCAGATAACGATGCAATAAAAACATATGTGTAATAAATGGCCATGGAAGGATAGAAGAAAAACTATTTGGA
This sequence comes from Pseudochirops cupreus, assembly GCA_028627135.1. Lineage (NCBI taxonomy): Eukaryota > Metazoa > Chordata > Mammalia > Diprotodontia > Pseudocheiridae > Pseudochirops > Pseudochirops cupreus. Next base: position 249,264,149 of record CM053580.1, read on the forward strand.
AACTAAATAACTTAATCATAAAGAAAGAGTGGGTCAAACAAGAAATTATAGAAATAATCAGTAACTTCATTAAAGAGTATAACAATAATGAGACAACATACCAAAACATGTGGGAAGCAGCAAAGGCATTTCTTAGGGGAAGTTTTATATCCCAGAATGCATATATAAATAAATTAGAGAAAATGGAGATGATTTAATTGTGCATGCAATTGAAAAAGCTAAAAAAATAACAAACTGAAAATCTCCAATTAAATACTAAATTAGAAATAATGAAAACCAAAGGAGAGATTAATAACATTGAATTGAAGAAAAATGTTGAATTAATAAATAAAAGAGCTGGTATTATGAGAAAAAAAACAATAAAATTGATAGACCTTTAGCAAATAAAATAAAAAAGACAGAAGAAAACCAAATTACAAATATCAAAAATTAAAAGGGTGAATCTACCTCCAATTAAGAAGAAATTAAAACAATAATTAGAAACTATTTTGTCCAATTGTATGCACATAAATTTGACATTCTTAGTGTAATGGAAGAATATTTACAAAAATAGAAGTTGCCCAGACTAACTGAAGAAGAAGTAAACTACTTAAATAACCCCATCTCAGAAAAAGAAATTGAACAGTGTATCAATGAGCTCCCTAGGAAAAAATCGCCAGAGCCAGAAGGCTTTACTTGTGAATTCTACCAAACAATTAAAGAACAATTGAATTCAGTACTTTACAAATTATTCAGGAAAATTGGAGAAGAAGGAGCCGTACCAAATTCTTTTTTTGAGACAAATATGGTACTGATACCTAAATCGGGAAGAGACAAAACAAAGAAATAAAATTATAGACCAATTTCCCTTATGAATATAGATGCAAAAATTCTAAATAAAATATTATCAAAAAGACTACAGCAAATCATCACAAGAATAATACACTTTGATCAGGTAAGATTTATTCCAGGACTGCAAGGGTGGTTCAATATCAGGAAAACTATCAGTATACTTGATCACATCAACAACAAAAATAGCAGAAACCACATGATTATCTCAATAGATGCAGACAAGCCTTTTGACATACAACACCCAATCCTTTTAAAAACACTAGAAAGTATAGGAATAAATGGAGTCTTCCTTAAAATAAAAGGTAGCATCTATCTAAAACCATCAGCAAGTATTACATGTAATGGGGATAAGCTAGAAGCATTTCCAATAAGATCAGGGGTGAAACAAAGATGTCCAATATCACCCATTTTATTCAATTTGGTACTAGAAATGTTACCAGTAGGAATAAGAGAAGAAAAAATAAACTGAAGAAATCAAATTAGGCAAAGAAGAGACTAAGCTATCACTCTTTGCAGATGATATAATGATATACTTAAGAAAATACTAGAGAATCAAGTATAAAACTACTTGAGATAATAAACAAACTTGGTGAAGTTGCAGGATATAAAATAAACCCACATAAATCCTTGGCATTCTTTTATATCTCTAACAAAATACAACAGCAAGAGATAGAAAGAGAAATTCCATTTAAAGTTACTGTAGACATTATAAAATATATGGGAATCTCCCTGCCAAAACAAACCCAGGACTTATATGAACACAATTAGAAAACACTTTTAACGCAAATAAAGTCAGATCTAACTAATTGGAAAAACTTCCATTGTTTATGGCTAGGTCAATCTAATATAATAAAAATTACAATCTTACCTAAATTAAATTACATATTTAGTGCCATATCAATCAACCTACCAAAAAATTACTTTGTAGACCTAGAAAAAATAGTAGCAAATTCAGTTGAAAGAACAAAAGGTCTAGAATATCAGGGCAATAAATGAAAAGAAATGCTAAGGAAGGTGGCCTAGCCATATGAGATTTTAATCTGTATTATCAAGCAGCAGTCATCAAAACTACTTGGTACTTGATGAGGAATAGAGTTGTGAATCAACATAGATTGGGTACACAAGAGTCAACGGCCAAAGACTCTAGTAATCCATTGTTTGATAAACCCAAAGACTCTAGTTTTGGGGATACGAACACAGTATTTGACAAAAACTGTTGGGAAAACTGGAACGTATTATGGCAGAAATTGGGCATAGACTAATATCTAACACTGTACACAAAAATAGAGTTGAAATGGGTGCATGAACTAGGTATAAAGACTGATACTATAAGCAATCTGGGAGAGCAAGGGATAGTTTACCTGTCAGATAGAGAGGGGAAGACTTCATGATGAAACAATATTTAGACAGCTTTATAAAACACAAAATAGATCATTTTGATTATATTAAATTGAAAAGCATCTGTTCAAACAAAGCCATTGTTACCAAAATTAAAAGGGAAGTGGAAAATTGGGAAAGAATTTTTACAGCCAGTGTCTCTGATTAAGGCCTCATTTCTAAAATACACAAAGAATTGAGTTAGATCTATAATGAAAACAGCCACTTCCCGATTGATAAATGGTCAAAGCATATGAACAGGCAGTTTTCAGAAGATGAAATTAAGGACATCTACAAGCATATGAAAAAATGTTCTAAATCACTAGTGATTAGAGAATTGCAAATCCAAACTACTCTGAGATATCACATCTCACTGTCCAGATTGGCTAAGATGACAAAACAGCAAAATGATAAATTCTGGAGAGGATGTGGAAAAATTGGAACACTGAGGCATTGTTGGTGGAGCTGCGAACTGATCCAGCCATTCTGGAGAGCAATCTGGAACTATGCCCAAAGGGCTATAAATAATTGCATACCCTTTGACCCAGCAATACCACTTCTAGGGTTATATCCCAAAGAGAACAGAGAAGTGGAAAGAGGATCCTTATGTACAAAAAAAATTTAAGGTGGCTTTTTTTGTGGTGGCAAACAATTGGAAAACAAGGGGATGCTCATCAATTGGGGAATGGCTGAACAAGTTGTGGTATATGAATGTAATGGAATACTACTGTGCTATAAGAAATGAGGATCAGACAGACTTTATAATAACCTGGAGAGACTTATATTATCTGATGCTGATGGAAGAGCAGAACGAGAATAAATTTGTACACAATTACAGACACAACGTGTGTGTGACTACTAACTTCAATAGATGGGACTCCTCTCAGCAATATAAAGGTATAAGACAACTCCAAAGGACTCATGATTAGAAGAGATATCCACATCCAGAGAAAGAGATGCAGAGTCTGAGTGCAGATTGAAACAAACTACTTGCTCTGTTTCTTTTTCTTGTTTTGTTTTGTTTTGTGTCTTCTTTCCCATTGATCGTACCATCAGTTACAATCTTTCTTTACAAACTGACTTATGATTAATGGGAAGATATTTGTAGATCCTGTAACCAAGCGTATGCCACATGATGGGGTGGGAGATATGGAAGAGGAGGAAATCTGAAACTCAAGGGACTGTGGAACTGAATGTTGTAAACTAAAAGTAAATAAACCAGTTTAATTTAAAAAAAATAAATATTTTCATAAGTGAATTTCATATTTACATAAGTTCTTGTCACCTATCATGAACTTAATGAGTAAAACAGTGGAAAGAGTGATAGAATTAATGATTTTGAAAGTCCCTTCTAATTGTAAATTAAGATCTTTGTATACATTTTAATTGTCTATGGAATAATGAGTGAGGAAAACTCCATTGTAAGAGTAATGTTCCTTTGGATAGCCAAGGAAATAAAGTTGCTCAGAATGCTCAGGATAGAAATCTCCAGTTTTTACCTGAACCAATGCAGCCATATTTGATTAGCAACCCTTTCTCTGATTCTGAAAAGTAAAAGACAGCCAGAGTATTTTCCTGGAAAGAAAAGCACCAGGCCACTGAAGCTGCTGTAAGGCTACTCGGATAAGCAGGAAGGTGGCCTACCACAGTTTCCACATCTGCACCAAATTAACAGTATGAAACCCATGGTGGTTGTCAATTGTAGTCTCTAACTTGGGTCAGCTAAATGGGCCTGGAGTCAAGAAGACCTGAGTTTAAATCTGGTTTCACATACTAGTTGTGTGATCCTGGGCAAATCACTTAAATTATGTTTGCCTTAGTTCATTCGAGAAAGAAATGGTAATCCACACCAGTATCTTTTCCAAGAAAATATGATCCATATGGATATCCATAGAGATGACTGAATGACTGAACAACAACAAAAGTATGTACTATGGCCCAGGGATTATACCATAGTGATTAAAATGTTCTTGCTTTCCAAATCCTCATCTGTTCCAATCTTCCCTATTGTGGTCAAGGTTAACACCATCATCTTAATCACATAGGCTCACAACTTTGGTGTGACCCTCAAATATTCAGTATCTGTTACCCTGCCCCCATACCTTGTCATTTCTACCTTTGTAGAATCTCTGGGATAGGCCCTCTTCTTTCCTCTGTAATAGCAACTAGCCTGGGGAAGTTATGTATTAACTCTTGCCAAGATTATTGCAATAGTTTGCTGGTTCATCTCCCTTTCTCAAACTCATATCCATGAGACAAGTTTATTAAATATGACCTGAATTCATGATAATTATGCATTAAGCAAGGTAGTTATGAAGTAGATCCTATCTATTGCTCCCACTTAGGGAGAAAAACCTTCTAACAATGGACTGGGGTTTCAATTTCCACCCCTGACCTTTCTCCTATAATAATAAAGCTTCCCTTTCTCCTATAATGACTTCCATTGTGACCTTATGCTACAAACAGACATTAGGAATCATAAAAAAAATTTAGTCACAGAAGTTTATGAGAAATAATATTGAAATGGTCAAAGATTGTCTTTAAGAGAATAAAATTTAAAACAGACAAAATTAAGTATAATTTAAATCCATTGTGGGGTAAAGTTCACCTTTTCAATACACTTTCAAGCTGGTTTGTTTCTATCAGTATTACTACTAGTAGAGGAAGGACCTTTGATAAAATCACACAGTCACATTCACTACAGCTTGTCCATTTAAAAGTTTTCTCTCATTGTCTAAAGAAGGGGACGTTAGAAGTCATAGACACCATCTGAGGCCATGGTCTTGCTGTTGCCAAGAGACAACTTTCACCTCTTTCTTAGTCTCTCTTATTCTCCTACACAGCCTCTCAAGCTCCAGCCAAAACTATGCTTCAGAAACTCCATACCCTTTCCCGAACCCCATTAGAAAGCTAATTTTGAGTTTGTTTTCTCTATTCCCAAACTGAGAAGAATTACAAATCTCAGTAGTTTTGGTAGCCAGCAAGTCCCTTACCAGGGTGGGATTTTTATAATCATTTATGTGTTATCTCTTATTCGACTGAGAGCTCCTTGAGAAAAGGGATGTTTTCTCCCCTTACTTTCCATTCACTGTGTTGAACTTAATTACTGATACATATTATGCACTTAATAAATTCTAACTGAGTGGCTGATGAACTGAAAGAAGCAATGGAGCAGAAGAATGCCTAGGAAAACTGTCATGGAGTATCTTGAATACATGCATGGGGACTGAGAGGTAAGCACTAGAGAAACAGTACAGGAAATGCCCCAGAAAGCATCTATCAAAAGTAATGTATCAAAAGGTCAACAAAACAAAAGCTATAGAGAATCATGTACCAAAGGCAGAGATGAAGGAGATGCTGATTTTCAATGTACAATGTATTTCAATGGATCTCAAGTTGGTGATTCTTATATTTCAACTTCTCCTTCATTTATATTAATTCTCCCTCACTTATTTTCCTAAGAGTTATAAATATTTTCCAAATCTTTATTTCTTAAGAGGATGTGAAATTTTTTAAACTTTTTTTTTGTTTTAAAGCTACTTTCTCTGAGACAAATATGGTTAACTATTGCACTGATGTTCAAAAGGGGAGAGAAAGAGACAGAGAGAGGGAAAGAGAGAGAGAGAGAGAGAGAGAGAGAGAGAGAGTTTTCAAGATTGTATTATGGAAATTCATCAAAGTTAATCATAGCTGGAGGCTAGTACTAAAAAAAGTGAATTACTGATTATTTCGAACTTTCTCAGAACAGGTACAAAACTGAGATTTAGATCATTAATAAACAATGATTTTAATTGCTTTAGTTGGGGGGACTGGCAGTTAGAGGAGATTTTAGGTGCCTCTTTTCCATTGTCTTTACACTGTTAGTTTAAAATCAAGACCATTTTTTTTTGTTTTTGTTTGTTTTTTTGTTTATTTGTATTTTGATACATGGTGACTAAAGGGCTGGGTACCACAAAGGTTTGGCTACATAAGGTAGGAAAGAACAGTTATACTCATTAGTATGTCAACTTGCTGCCCTAAGGACTGTTACACAGGTCACTTTGATGGGGTTTTGGAACAGCAGATATCTATAAACAGAGAATTGATTGACATGAAACAAAAGATTTGGGGCTATGGTGATGTTTCCATATCCATTTACAAACACCACAAAGTCTGTTTTTTGGTCTGGTGATTATATGTTCAGCCAAAAACATCTTCCTTTCATTTTGTAACCAAACTTCCTTTTGTAAATCGTCTAAACAAATCATATGCTATCAAAAGCAGTCAAATGAGAATGGTTTAAAAACCCAATAATGCCAAGAATTAGTATATATTTGAAGCCTCAGTTATAGTTTATAAGATAATACTATACTTTATTTTTAAAACAGGAATTCAATCTTGAAATGTGACCAGGAATTTTAACTTATTTGAGATTTCAGTGACTTTTGACAATACACAAGATACTTTTGTTCTTATTGTTAATCCTACTGAGCTCAGAATTTACCATAGGGAGAATTATTTAATCCAAAGCTACTGGATATACTAATAAAAATACTGTTAGTTTTCTCAGGAGACATTGAAAATTCAGTTTACTTACTTTTGAAAAGCTAAGATAGTAATTTTTTTTCAGTTTAATCATTAATGCCATGTAAAAAAATCAGGGTTTTAGGTTTAAAAGAAATCTGTGAAGCTCGTATGTAAAATATTTATTTTAGAAATATATTAGCAAGCTGATCACCAGTTGATCACGTTTTAGCCAAAATAACTCATGAAGATTCAAAAGTAATAATTCTAATGATTATAGTATCTATAAATATGGGGGAGACCCATACCAGCAAAAGCATGGGTACTCAAAATACCAAAATTTCTGTGCATTACAAATGAAAGATCAAACAAATAGCCAGAAACTGACAAAATCTAGGTACCGTCCAAGATAATCCTACCTAAGGACTGGAATATATATATATATATATATATGTATATATATATATGTATATATATATATGTATGTATGTATGTGTATATGTATGTGTATATGTATATGTACATGTGTGTTTATTTATTTATATTTATGATTTATATTTATATTTTTCCAAGTCTAACTGGTTAATTGCATTCAATTCATTATAATAGTTATTAAGTGCCTCATACATGCCAAGCAATGTCTTCATAGATAACAAAAAGAATCTTCTTGCCCTTAAGGACGTTAAAACCCAGTAGGAGACCATCTACAAAACGGATGCTGATAAGTAGCAAGGGGTAGAGACCAAGAGAGTACTAAGCACAGAAGCATGATATTTATGGAGTCTGTGGAGTGGAAAACAAGCAGTTCTGCTGATGATAAGTAAAGAGCTACCTGGAAATGTTAGGTACCAGTCCTCTAAGAAGAAGGGCTTTGGGAGGAGTCCAGTGCTTGTAATGCCAAGCAAAGGCAACTTCCAAGGTTCGGATTACCAGCATAGTAAACCCCATTTATTCAGCAAACATTCACAGAACAGAGAAAGTCAAAATACAGTGTAACTTGTTCCTTTAGCAAGTAAGTTCTCAATTCAATCCAGGTACTACTCCACCCCTAGACAGTATATTCATTTAGTCAATCAAAGTCTCTTCTCAAATGGAGAATAGTCTCCAACCATAAACAAAGTACATTCATTTGGTCAATCACAGAGTACGGGAAAAACACTCAAAGGCTTTCCACCCCTGAATCTCAAAAGGGGCATGAGAACACAAAAGGCACAAGGTTAAACTCAGCATTAAATACCCAAGGAAAGGTCCTTCTTTCATCTTCACTGGAGGCAAGCCCTCAGCAATCTCAGTTCCTGGGGAGAGAAGGCTCAACAAAGCCATAGTCAGGGTCCTCATCAAGTCACTCTCTGCCTGTAGAACAGTCCCAGAACCTCTGAAAACATCAGCAAGGCCCTATTCCAGGATTTCTGTGTAGGTACCACAAGAAAATCCTCATTCAGGGCTTCTGAACCAACAGCCAGGTTCCAGGACCTCGACAACAGCAGCAGTGTCCTTCACCATCCAGTGAATCTGGCAAAACAACATCATAACAGACAGACAAAATACCGGCATCACAGCCATGCCTCCTCAGTCCTTGGCAGTTCTGGGTGGCAGTTCTCAAAAGTCCTAGGCAGTTCCAACAGGCTCTTAGCAGTCTTTCTCCCAGCAACTCAGGCTCCACAATAGTGGATACTGCTCTCTCAAAGTCCTTCTGGTCTTCTCTAGGCTTGGGCCTCTCTCCCAATTCACGCTCCTCCCAGTTCAGCCCTCTCTCTTCACATTAACAAGTCCATCCTACAAGTGGGATTCACAAGCTCTGGCTTTTAACACTCAACCCCCAAACCAAGCCAATACAGGGGCATCTCCAAATTCTATTACCAATACAGTTCTCTACCCTCCAGGGCTCTAATCAGAGAAGAAAGACTACTTGAGGGAGTTAAGAAGGTGGGCTAATCATAATGTTTGATGGAGACCCATTTCACATTGGAGAAAATGGAGTAACTGGGAAACTTGAAGAAATAAAAACTCAAAAAGTTACAGAAAAATAATGAAAAAAGTAGTAGTAACATTCCCAGGCGTATCAAAATCATCAGAATTGTTCAATTAACAAAAAAAGTATATCATTAGTGACAGATTGTAGAAAGGAATTAGAAAAAAAAATAGTCATTTATTATACGATAAACCCTAAAATATAAGTAATTTGACAATGAAATTTCTCTTGTCAAGAACTACAGAAAAAAAAAAGGAAAACCAATTTAACTAAAATGATTAGAGAGGGATTTTATAAATCATATCACATTAAGTTCTGAATGGATGCTAACAAAATATTAAACATCAGGTTCTTTTGAAGAGAAAAACACAGGGAAAGAGCTAAAAAGTATCTATTGAACAAGAGCTGGGGGATATTTTTTTTTAACCAAAAAAGGGTTAGAGGAGATTAGAAAAAGATGAAATAAATAATTCTGACTAAAAAATCACAAAGTCTGGATGAGAACAAAATGAATATTATTAATATAAGAAGACAAAGATAAATATTTTAAGAAGGATCTGATATCAAAGATAAAGATTGAAAGCCATCAACAACTATGTGAAAGATTACTCCAAATCATTACAAGAGAAATGCACATCAAAACAATTCTAAAGTTAGACTTTTCAGCAAATAATTTACTTAAGACCAAAAATAGGAGTAGTCGATGTTGGATGGATGGTGATAGGAAGATGGGTTTCAAATATAAATACTTAAAATACATACATGCATACTTACATATGCATATATGTACATATTATGAATGGGTATACATTAATATTATATTTATATAAAAATACATATATTATTCATGTGTATATGTGTGCATATGCATGTGTGCATATAGAAATAGATAAATATATGCATGTGCATAGGTTGTAAGTATATATACATTTATATTTATATACATGCATATAAATAAATACCCATAAATACTTTTGTATAGATCTGTGTGTGTGCATGTTCCTGTGCATGTCTGTTTGTGTGTTTGTGTGTGTGCACGCATGTGTGTAGGTGTATATGTGTATATTCTCTCCCCCAGGGAGGATATAAGATACCACACATAGATACATCCTGGGATAGAGTCACACTAACACTATATTCCAAAAGGGTGTTCTCTCTCTTCTAGGTACTATTGTACTGTGTAGATTCATGTCCCTCTATACTACACTCTGAACCATATCACTTTACTATATTTTTCTCATTTTGACCTTATGTATAGACTGAAAATTGTAGTATCTCTTGGTGTACATTCTTCTTCAAATACCATTGTAATGGTGAACAAAGCTGCACACCATTGCAAATGCAGAAGGACCAGTGTAGTACACCAGTTCCTGTTGGATCTGCTGGTGACTTTCTGTAAACTCCTCCAAATTCATGTGCCAGATTATCCTTTCTTTGAGGCTAATTGACCTATATTCATGGTATGTATTTTATCAAGAACCTCTGACTCAAGTCTTTAATCTCTTTATAGACTTAAGATCATAATTCTGACAACATCCACAATTTATTCCTCTCACACAGTAATTCCACTTTTACACATTAGGCACAAATATCCAAGAGCTGGAGACTCCTCCTGTTGTATTAAATACTGTGGCTAAAAATTTACAAATATACCTAACAGCCACAGGGAGCTATGTGACCTGCCTTCTTTTCACAGCTATATCCTTGAATGTTTCTGACTGTCATATATTTTTCATTTTTGGTGGCTTTATTTTTGACAAAAACATTTGTTTTCTACATATTTTTAAAGCAGAATATCAGCAAAGGAGTTGGAAAAAGGGAAAAAAAGTTGCTTTCATAGAGACAAGGAATATAAATTTTGTCACCACAGTAACTCAAAAATGACACTGATCATGTAGTTGATTATCCTGAAGTCTATGATTTTTTTACAGTAATAAACCATAACAGGTACTAGAGTATGAGAAGCAAAATGGAACAGTGAGCAGAGTCCTCCACTTCTCCAACTGCTGGTTCTTTTATTCTGGAATTTTCAGCAAGGTGGAATAGTACATAGAGTGCCTGCCTGGAGTCAAGAAGATTCTTCTTCCTGAGTTTTAATCTGGCCTCAGATTTTACTAGCTGTGTGACACTAAGCAAATCATTTAACGCTGTTTGATTGTGTCCTCATCTATAAAATGAGTTAGAAAAGGGAATGGCAAAGCACTCTAGTATCTTTGCACAGAAAACCCCAAATGGGGTCACAAAGTTTTGGACATGACTGAAAAACAGCTAAATAACATCCTCCAATTACCTTCACCACAGCACAGTTATGGTCTTGCCCATCCCCAAACCTGATTCCAATTTTGTCCACTTCTTACTGAAGGTGAGGGTCTGAGGATACTGTAGAGTCCGTCTCAATTCTGTGGGAAAATTGTACCTGGCCATACATGACTTGGTGAAAAGCCACCCTTCTTGCAGTGAAAATGAAGTTGAGGCAATTCTCCAGAAACATTAGATCCCAAGATTCTCCTGTACCTCAGCTCTGCTCCTCCTTACTCCTAATTTCATTGGTGGCCTCCTCAATCCTTACAGTCTTTCTCTCTCTCTCCCAACAGTCTTGTGTCCTAAGGTCTAAGATCTTTCTCTCTCTCTCCAACCCCCTTCCCCACCCTCTCTTTCTTCCTCCACCTTTACCCTCCCCCTTTCTCTCTCTCTCTCTTCCTTTCCTTACTGAACAGAATCACTATATATCAATTTGGAGGTAAGACTAACAACACATTATATAATGTAGCTCTATTTACGAAATAATTTTCTTACATGCTATGAGGTTATTAGTGAAAACGCTTACTATGTTCATTTTTCAGATGAAGAATTGAAAATCTAGAGAGATTATGGGGATTCTACTTGGTCATAGAGTTGGGGAATGATGGAACCAGGTTTGAAACTCACATGTCCTGACACCTACTGCAGCTTCCCAGTAACCACCTCACTTTGTATCATGATTATTCATAGAGTTATCTTTTCCATATCCTCCCGCCACACACATTTCAGCAAATGAGTTGTCTCGTATACATTATGCCAGATACAACATAGGTTCCCAAGTGTTTCATTAAGGCATAAAGGGCAAATTGCTTTTTAAAACTGCATTCATATGATTTCCTTCCCCAAATGCCAACATACATTTGCAAACTTGTCAGTAGTTCTAAAGTACAACTGAAAGGGATCAGCGTCCCTGCAACTGTACCCATTTTAATTATCCTAACTTTGGGAGAAGAGAAACTTAATTGAAGGGAAGGTAAAAGGCCCTGTAGGAATTTTGTTTTACTTTGACAGCAATGAAGGTTGTGCCAAGGAACAGTAGGAAAGCGCTAATTTTCTTTTAATGACTTTCCATCTAATTATATGTTCTTATATCCTAAACTTAAGTTCATAGCATTTAACTTGTTAATAGTAATCACAATCACATTTTTTTGAATTTCTTTAAAGTGCTTTGTAGGCAAGTTATAAAATTCACTTCTATGTTACCGAAAATACACGTAAAGAAATGTCCAATAAAATAAGACTACAGTAGGAGAAAAGAAAACAGTCTGGAGGAAAATACAGAGTTAATGAAAGAATAGAATGAATACTGAGAAACTAATGCCATATAATGAAGCATATAAGAAAGGCATTGTAAAATCATGCGGTGCAAACAGGGTTTAAGGACCCAGAAATGTCCAGGTCAAAAGAGAGGAAGACAAATGACAGAACTTATAGAAGATAGTGAGTCAAGAATGGAGCAGATAATAGCTTGGAAGAACTAAGAGGCTCAGACAAGGGTCTTACCAATAGAGGTCTAAAATAGGGAAGGGAAAAAATAATAGGGAAGAGACACCTATAGCAAAGCAGGGAGGTAGACTTCTGGAATAGACGATTATTAGCTCCCCAGTCAGTTCAGGGCCAGAGCTATCCTTTGTATGGCTGAACTTGATGGTACAGCTATCAGTGACATCATCAGACTAGAATATAGGCCTGAGAGATTAGAAAACTCTGTACAAAGCTTCTGACACCAGGAGAGCTGCCAAATGCCTTAAGATGTCTCCTTCAAGTTATCTTTTGCTTTCATCACCTCACAATCATTAATATTTTACATATGGCTTAGCAGAAGGGAAGGGGAAAATATATTTAGCAAAGTGATATTTTAAGATTAATATTAATATACAGTTAGCACATAAAAGCAAACAGAAAATAGGATTTCTGTCTATATAGACTGGTTAACTACAGAATACTTTATAAAAGGGAAATGGCTTTATTTTTCATAGTAGATAATTGATTATATATACACACTTATATGTATGTGTGTATATGTGAATGCATGTATCTATATGCATATATATACATATATACACATTGTCTAAGTAGTGTGTATATGATTTTCCATGAGTTTTACTCACAATGACCCTGCTGTACAAGTTATTACCACCATTTTTCACAAGAAGAAACAGAGGCTTAGAGAGTTGAAGTGGATTTCCCAGGGACATATTTCAATTCTGTTCAATAAACAATTATTCATCAAGTTCTTTGTGTGCAATGAAATTAAGTAGAAAAATTAGAACTGAAACTCTTCCTTTATTCTCTTTAGTGTTCTTTCCATCATTCTACATTGCTTCTCTCAATTTGACATACAACCTCTAAATATATATATATTTTTTTTTTCAGATTGACTTCTCAAATTATAAAGACATCTAACATCAATATCTAAAAGACTCAAACTGTCCATATGGATCCCCACTAATGACTTCATTAATCCCCACTGATAACTTCATTTAAATGTATATAGGTGGCCATGTGAGAAAATGATGCTCACATTGATTGTTTAAATACAGCTTGTGGGAAGCAGGAATAGCCATCTCTGAAATCTGATCCACTCCATTTCAAGGTAGGCTACATATTTCACACTTTGAGAGGGACAGGGGAAAGGATGTTGATTAACATTTATCCCTTACTAACTTATTTCTATAAAGAGTAAAGGATTGTAATTCTATATATCTACCCCTACTTATATATTTCAGGTCTATGAGTCTGATTCAAAATAAGCAAAGTTTCCCTTAGTTTATACTACATAATTTGATTCTTTCTAACCAATTATTAAAAAGGAGGAAGACAATTACAAAAAGCAAATAGCTAGTAAATTATATTATCCGAGAAAACTGCAAATCAAAATTAAAATTATACAGGCTCAAATAAAGTTTTTTTTTTTTTAGATGGGAGTGGGATTAGATCTGAGCTGACCAAAAGGAGAGGTCCCAATCTCACTGGGGCAGCTAGGTAGCTCTGCAAATAGAGTACTAGGCCTCGAATCAGTAAGACTCATTGTTATGAGTTCAAATGTGACCCATACACTTCCTAGCTGCATGACCCTGGGCAAGTTACTTAACCCTGTTTTCCTCCATTTCCACATATGTTAAGTAAGCTAGACAAGGAAATAGCAAACCTCTCCAGTATCTTTGCCATTAAAACCCCAAATTGGGTCACAAAAAGTTGGACAAACTGAAAAATGACTGAACAATAACAAAAAAGAAATCTCACCTAAGGGGAAATTCTCTGTCTGAAGTCTCTAGGAAAGCAAACTTGAAAACAAAGACAGGTTGAGGAGCTATATTTTTCTCAAAGTCTGTAGCTTCCAAAGTTTTTCTATGTGTCTCCCCTGAAGATTGTTTCCAAGTACTCATGCCCCATCTCCTCCAACTTCTGGAACAAATTTTACCCTTCATGGGAATCTATGGTGTGAATTCAGCATTGTTCAGTCATTCAATCATGTTATGCTCTTAGTGAACGCTTTATGGGGTTTTCTTGGCAAAGATACTGGAATAGTTTAATATTTCCTTCTCCAATGGATTAAGGCAAACAGGAGTTAAGTCACTTTCCAGAGGCACACATCTAGTAAGTGTCTGATTGAACTCAAGTTTCTAACTGCAGTTTCAGCCATCTACTTAACCATCTAGCTGCCTCTAAGGTAAACTGAGATTAAATGACTTGCACAAGATCACACAGCTAATAACTGTTTGAGACCAAATTTGAACTCAGGTGTTCCTGACTCTAGATCCAGTGCTCTATCCACTAAGCCAGTGGTTCTCAAACTTCCTAATGTGCAGCGCCTTTAATGCTCCTATGTGGGCGTGCCTGCTTGTGGGCGGACCTGCCTGGAGACAGAGGAGCACAGCATCCTGGTTCCTAAGACCATTGGAAATATGTGTTTTCCCATGGTCTTAGGACATCCCTGTTACCCATGTGAAAGGGTCGTTTGACCCCCAAAAGGGTCACGACCCACAGGTTGAGAACTGCTGCTGACTAAGCCATATAGCTGTTTTTACTCAATTCAGCATACTTTCCATCAGTTAAGGTTAAATCGATCTAATGCAACAGCATGCAAAATACCATGGGTTTGGTTGAAAGTCTGGTCACAAATATTGTTGATAACATAAAGGGGAAAAACACATGGTTTTTATTTTTACTTTTTGTAAGTTACCCTTTTTTGTTTCACTTAGTAGTGACCCCTTCTCCCCAAGTGTTCTACTCCAGAACTTTATCTACATCCAGCAGGACAACAACACCTACTGCAGTGAAAAGACCTGAAGCAATCACATTCACACTCAGCCACATATTAGTAGAAGAATAACATTAACAATAAATACATGCAATTATTTTCATTTTAAAAGTCACTAAAGCCAAAATGGTGGGATCCAGGAAGTGAGCAACTGGTTAATCACATAATTTGAATGAAGTAGTTAGGGAGTGAGGGCATTTATGACACTTTTTAAATACTACATATATATAGTAATCCTTTTTTGTTAAAAGTAATTTATGCCTTGAAAGAAAGAACAACTCAATTTTCAAAAGAAGATAACTATTCCTTTTCTTGCAACATATATGGTTTGAAGAACCACAGATTGACAGAATCTCATCATTAAAATTGACCTCAGTGCTTAATTCGTACTCAAAAAAAATCTCTTATGAAACATAAACAAGTGTTCCTTTAGCCTTTTGTTAGTCAATCAGCATACATTAAGTGAAGTCTTATTGTATAAATTGTGCATAAACAAAGAAGGAAAATGCAGTTCCTTTCCTCATGGAGCTTATATTTTAATGGAATAGACTATATGAAAAAAAGCAATTGCACAAACAAGAAAAATCTTGTAAATTGCTGGTAAATTCAGAGGGAAGGCACTAATATCAGTGGAAATGGGAAAGACCTTTTGCAAAAGATATAGCTTAAGGGAGATGGAACACAATTTACAAAGAAAATCGAAACAGCCATACCCACTGTATTATAAAACATATGAATGAGAATAAAGTATAAGATAGTGAGAAAAGAGGAAACAACCCGGTTGTGATTGGTTTTAAAAATGAAACAGGGCTTTATATTTGATCCTTGAGTTAATAGGAAGTTCCTGGAATTTGATGAGATGGATAGTGACATGTTCAGATTTGCACTTTAGGAAGATTGCATTGGTCCATTGGTGTAGAATGGATGAGAGTAAGGAAAGACTTGAGGTAGGTATACCATCCATAAAACTACTGAAATCCTTCAAGTACAGAGTGATGAGATTCTATAACAGTGTGTTCGTGTGTGTGTGTGTGTGTGTGTGTGTCTGTGTGTCTGTGTGTTATTAGAAATATTTTGAAGGTAGAACTAACAAGACTTGGGAACAAATTTTATACATGGTGTGATTATGAATTAGAAGTTAAGGATGAAACCAAAATTGACTAAAAGGATGATGGTGCCATTGACACTAATAGGGAAGTTCATAGGAGAGGACGATTTGGAGTAGCTGATGTTTGGAATTGTTTCCTATTTCAGATATATTGCGATCAAGAAGTCTACATATCATCCAGTTTGAGAAGTCCAAGATGCAGTTTGTTATGTGAAACTAAAGCTCAGGGGAGAAGTTAGGATTGGATAAATGGAACTGAAATAGAACCTTAGCATAGATGTGATCATTGATCCAATTAAAGTCAATAAGACCACTTGAGATAGCATAGCAATAAACAGAGAAGAGGTCCTATTAGTGCAAAGTTTGGGAGGTACTCATTATTAGTGGGTATGACTTGGATCAATATGGAGCAAATGAGACTGGGAAGTAGTTAAATTAGTAGGAGGAGAAGAGAACCAGGAGACAACTGACTCACCAAAATGAAGAGGGGAGAGAATATTTAGATGGAGATATTGATCAGAAGTCTCAAAAACTGCAGAGAAGTCAAGAAAGGTAAATATAAATAAAAGGACATTAAATTTGGCAAATAAAATATCATTGGTAACTTTGGAAAGATAAAGTTCAATTGAATGTCCTGTTGATTACAGAGGATTTATAATTGAGTTAGAGAAGAAAATATGAAGTAAATATTTACAGTTGGTTTTCTCAAGGAGCTTAATCTGTTAAAAAATGAGAGATATAAGATGATAGTTAATGAGATGGTTGAAGCATTTTTGTTTTGTTTTAAGTATAACAGAGATGTTGTATATATCAGTTGATAGCAGGGAAATAAAGAGTAAATATGGGGATATTGAATGGTATGATGAATTTTATAGTGAAATAGAAAATATGCAACAGCTTGGAATCATAGGTTCATGTAGAAAACTTTGCCTTGATAAGAGGAAGGGATACTTAAGTGAAATAGGGATTAATGAAGAAATATAGAGGAAGATGACTGAGTAATATGATTTGAAAAGAAAGGGAAAAAGGAACCCACAACAAATTACTTTCTTAAGTGAAATATGACAAAGTCCTCAGCTGAAAGGGTAGGAAGAGAGGGATTCAATGGGAAGCTTGAGAGGGAATTAAAAGGTTTCAAATAGCTGCTGTGGTCAGTTGTATAGGAAATCAATTAGGGAGGTTAAAAAATGATTGCCTTTCTTTAGTGAGGACTTTGTTGAGGTTATGTAACACAAATCTGTAGTACAATGAATCAGCATAGTTTCATGATTTTCTCTGATTCTATTCAGTAGCACGTGAATAGAAGAGAACTCAATAGAAGTTGGAAGATTTAAGGCTGATGGTTGTGCCATTTATGATAGAATAAAGCAATTGGGAATAAAATAAGACCTCCATTTAGAGTAAACCTACTATCTTCTCAGTTTATTCCCTTTAGAATAGCTTCATTTGTTTGAGAGAATCCTTCTATCAATTTTAACTTTTTTTTTCCTCTTTGTCACATCTGTCCTTTGCTCCTAGTTCTGTCCCATGAGTCCAAACAAACCAAATCTCACCCCTCTTTGCCAAAACAGTTATTTTAGCGCTTGAACACAACTATCACGCCCCTCTGATCCAACTCTTCTTTAGTCTAAACGTGTTTAATTATTTCAACTGATTATTACATTATGTGACTAAATCCTTTAGTGCCCTAGTTGCCCTGTTCGGGTTGCTCTTGATGACTAATGTCCTTCTTAAATTGGGGTACCCAGAATTGAATATACCATGCTAGATGTAGCTTGAACAAATCAGAGGGCAAAAGGAATATTGCCTCCATATTGCTGGAAATGGTTCCTCTTTTATTGAAGACCAAGATCACATTAGTTGTTTTTTTTTTTTAAAGCTGCCATATTATACTTAGCTTGTCTTAAGTCTAATCATCTAAAAAATCAAGATCTTTCTTTTTTTCCAGACAAAGTTTTGTTTCGCCTTTTTTCCCCCATATTGGAATTGTAAGGTTCATTTTTTTTCTTTGAGCCAAAGGGTAAGATCTTACATTAATCTTATTATGTTTCATCTTCTTGTATTCAGATGAATATTTTATCCTATCATGATCTATTTCTTGTTGGATCCTGACTTGGAATTATTGGAATAAAGTGGTTTACAGAGAATGAAAAAATACCCACATGTGTGTATATGTGTATAGATGTATATGTGTGTATATATGTATATGTATATGTATGTAAATATGTGTGTATATATTTGTGTATCCAAAACCACACAGTAGCAAGAGAAAATAATTCCTCTCATATGAACACCTACCACAAAAAATAACCACCTTCTCTGACCCCTTTCGTATTTTGTTCTGCGCTTTCCTTTTGTACTTATCATACATATGTTTTTTCTGTCATATTAATGTGTATTTGTGTCATCCCTCTAAAGAAGTTCAAATTCCATGAGGGCAGGGACCATACCTTCTCAGACATGTTTTGTTGTTACTTCATTATTTAACTTGTGTCCAGCTCTTCATGACCCCATTTGGGATTTTCTTGACAAATAGATTAGAGTGTTCTGCCTTTTCCTTTTCCAGCTTATTTTATACATGAAGAAAGTGAGGTGAGCAGGGTTAAGCGGCTTGCCCAAGGTTACACAGAGCTAAGAAGTGTCTGCGGCCAGATTTGAACTCATGAAATTGTTTTATTTTGTTTTTTAACTTTATACTTGGCATGCTCTCACTGAGCTACCTAGCTGCCCCCTTCTCAGACAGGTAGTATGTTGTAATGACTAGAGCCTTGGACTTGAAGTCAGTAAGCCCTACATCCATAACCTGGCTTCAGATTTTCATTAGCTGTGTGACCCAGGGTAAGTCATGTGACTGCTCTGTGCCTCAGTTTCCTCATTTGTAAAATGAGAAGTTGAATATGATGGCTTCTAGGTTCCATTTCTTATTATAAACCTGTAATTCGACAATCTAAACATTATATTGTCCCTAGTGCTTAGAACAGGGTTCTGCATACATTGTATACTTGACCAGTATCAGCTTAATGAATCACTAAACTGACATCACATATTTGAAGAAACTGGAATTTCATCAACATGGGAAACTTCCAGTGTGGGAACTCCCTCCACTAATACCTAGCTAAATTCATTTATGATTCATTAGATGGATGCCAAGGATTTGCATGAGGCACAAGGATGTTCAATGTGTTGTGTGGAGTTACTCAACTAGTAAGAGGCAGAATGTTAATCTAGGTGTTTCCAACCTAAAACCTATTATTATATTCATTTAAACTTCCTTAAAAAGTAATGCAAGAGAAAAATATAGAGGAAAAATTTCTAGTGTGTACCTGTGAGAATACTGCATTTCTGACAGGGATCTCTATCCATTTGTGACTTTTCAGTACTATTGTTAATAAGAAAAATTCTATACTTTTTTTGCTGACATGAAATAAACTAATAATTGAAAGTAAGTTGTCTTCTTGATTCTATATTTAAAAATTATTAAATTCTGGTCACTTATGTATATCACCCTCCTACACTTTGATAGAAAGTTAGAGTAAAAGAGAAAACATCTAGTCTACACCTTTTCAAAAAAAAAAAAGCATATTTACCAAACAATGCTCCGACTCGTTACTTCATTAGGACAAAAATTTCTCAAAATAGTAATCAGAGCTATCCTAGACCTCCCGTGATATTTTACAAGAACAAACAAACCCCTGGAAAAGTCAGGGAAGGACAACTAAATAAAATAAGCTAGGACGAAAATCTGAATTTAAATAATTTCCAGAGCTGTAGGAAACATTCAGGTGCAGAATTATCTCCACAGTACATATTTAAGTGAGGAGTTCCAATGATGTATACATTGTATTTCTTTAAAAAGGTTCACAGTTTGATAAAGGAGATGGATTTTTAAAAAGCATCTATCTAGAATTCTAACAAGGAAGTTTGGTAGTTTCAATTTTTAGACTGTATTCGTATTCCAAATGGCATAATAAAGAAATATGAAGGTCCAAAATTAACTAGAGAAGATGAAAAAAAAAATCTAAATTTAACAGGCTTTTATCCCAAGGGCCTAGCTGCTAGGGATATTTTTGAATAGTGAGAGAGAAGTAAATGTGCTTTGTATTACAATCCCTAGTGAAATTTGTTGAGGCAAATACAGTGCCTAGTATAATAAGTAAAATAAAAGCACTGTCTAGCTTTACTAGCATAATTTATTGGCAAAGCAGAATGGGATAAATACAGCCTGGAATTTTGCTTGAAATCTGAAATTCTCACAGGTGCCCATAACAATGCAATTCACCTTTTCTTCTTTATGCTTCAGTGAATAATCTATTCTCTAACTCAGCTCTTTGTGACCTTCACTCAGTATGAATACATGTAACATCTTTTCCTAAGTGGCATGCTTGGGGGAACTGAAGGAAAACTGGACAATTCCATAAAGCTTAATAAAAATATTCAGTTTTGATGGATTGTCAAAATTCCCACAATCCCATTCACATTTCCAGGATCCTCAGTTTTATCTGCTTAGTATTTTTTTTTCATATATCTTCCAAACTTGTGAGCAATTCTCAAAGCTAAAAAGCATTCTCCAGAAATGATCCTAAACTGTCTTTTCCAATGGATACTAAATTTGAAACAATGAGATATGCTTTCCTGCACTTTCTATTATCACTGATCACAGATTTGACTGAGTCTAAATGTCCCTCTTAGTTCTACCTCTATTAAGACATCTCTAGGGCAAAATGACCTGGGCTTTCCTCCAATACATTAGATTTAGAAGGTGATAAATTTTTACCATGTGCATTCAGTGCTGTGGGGTAAGTTTTTCCCTGTCCTCACAGTGTTTAAACTACTCAGGCCTCTCTCATAGTGACGGAAGACTGGGGTCCAAGCCAGTATCCCTTGCCTTCCACGCCTAGTAGAGGAATAAAAATACCTCTTTACTGTGTTCCACTTTCTCTGATGCCACTATTTTGCAGTGGAACCCTCCTGTTATATGCATTTCTCTTGGTGAGAGAAGGGCCTCAGATTTCAGTTAAAGACCCTTTGAGGCCATTTTAGGTCACAGTTTAGATTCCCACATGACAAAGAGTGAACAGGTAAAGGAGGAGATAGTGATCAGTTGGTAAATAGCATGAAAAGCCTGAAGATTAAAAAAAATCATTTGCTTATTAGTCATGAACAATTTTAAAAAAATATTATCAAATTTAGTTCATTTTTTAGGTTTAGGTTCACAAGTCTCAGAGTGGTCAAGTTGAAAGTAGAGATAAAGTATGATCCAAGGTAATAATAATAATAACAACAATACTCTGTAGTTCTCAAGGTTTGCGAAGTAGACAAAGTATATTATATCATTTTATCCTCACAAGAAACTGGTGAGGTTGGTGCCACAATTATCATCATTTTGCTGATGAGGAAACTAACCACCAATGACTTTTCCAGGGTCATAGATTCTGAAAGTTTCTGAGGAAGGATTCAAACTCAGATCTTATGGACTGCATCCAAAAGTGTGTGCTTCCAACTACCCTTCCCCCTAAACTGCCCTCCCCTCCATCATCCACCTTTCATCCCCTTCCCCTGTACTCTCCTGTAGGGCAAGATACCCAATTTAGAGTGTGTGTCATTCCTTCCCTAAGCCACATTCAACAAGAGTAAGGCTGACCCATTCCCTTTTGCCTTCCTGTTATTCCCCTCCACTGTAACAGTTATCTCTTGTCTCTTCTGTATGAGATAATTTACACCATTGTGTCTCTCCCCATCTCCTCTCATTGTATTACTCTCTCACTCTCAATTTCACCTTTAAAATATCATCTCTTCCTATTCAATTGATCCTGTGCCCTCTGTCTATGTATACCTGTACACATATATACACACACTAACATCATATTCATATCACATATATCCTCCTATATAGACATATATGTATCTATCTATATCTATATCTATACATATCTCTATCTCTATCTCTATCTATCTTTCCATCTATCTATCCACATTTATATTCCCTTCAACCATCCTCATACTGAGAAAAGTTGCATAAGTTACAATTATCTTTTTAACATGTAGGCATGTAAATAGGTCTACTTTGATAAGTTCCTTATGATTTCTTTTCCCCGTTTAACTTCCCATGCTTCTCTTGCTTCTCATATTTGAATGTCAAATTTTCTATTCAGTTTTGGTTTTTTCATCAAGAATGCTTGAAAGTCCTCTACCTTATTAAATGATGATATTTTCCCCTGAAACAATATGCTGAGTTTTGCTGGGTAGGTGATTCTTGATTTTAATCCTAGCTCCTTTGATCTCCAGAATATCATATTCCAAGTCCTTCAATCCATTAACATAGTAGCTGCTAGATCCTGTGTTATCCTGATTGTGTTTCCACAATATTCAAATTGTTTCTTCTTCTATGCTTATAATATATTCTTCTTGGTTTGAGGACTCTGGAAACAAGCTATGATGTTCCTAAGAGTTTTTGTAGATAGATAGATAGATAGATAGATAGATAGATAGATAGATAGATAGATAGATGACAGATAGATATAGATATAGATATGGATATGCATATGGATATGGATATGGATATGGAAAGGGATAGAGATAGAGATAGATAGATATGAATTAATATTTGATTTTAGAACTTTACAATCTAAATTCTTTCCCTTCCTCCCTCATGACCTACCCCCACTGGAAAGAGAAGCAATTATATACAGACCATATATGTGTAGTTACCCAGAACATCTCCACAATGTACATATTGTGAAAGACTGACTATATTTCCATCCTTCCTATCCCTACCCCCACTTGTTCTATTCTCTACTTTGTCCCTGTCCCTTTACAGAAGACTGTGTTTCTAACAACCCTCCTCCAACGTTCCCCCCCTCCATTATCCTATCTTTAATTCCCATTCCCCCTACACTCCCGTAGGGCAAAATAAACAATTTAGAGTGCATGTCATTCCTTCCCTAAGCCAAATTCAGTGAGAATAAGGTTGACCCATTCCCTTTTGCCTTCCCGTTCTTCCCCTCCATTGTAACAGTTATCCTTACCTCTTCTACATGACATGATTAACTCCTTTCTATCTCTCCCAGTCTCCTCTCCTTCTATTCCTCTCCCACCTCTCAATTTCACCTTTTAAAATATCATCACTTCCTATTCAATTGATCCTGTGCCCTCTGTCTATGTACACTTACATACAAACACTACGTTTTCATACGCATATATAACCTTCTATACTGACATATGTGTATGTATACATATATAAATACATTTATATTCCCTTCACCTATCCTCTTACTGAGAAAAGTTTCATAAGTTAAAATTATCATTTTTCCATGTTGGCATGTAAGTAGTTCAACTTTGATAAGTTCCTTATGATTTCTTTTTCATGTTACGTTCTCATGCTTATTGTATTTGAGTGTCAAACTTTCTTTTCAGTTCTGGCTTTTCAGAAGGAATGGTTGAAAGTCCTCCACCTCACTGAATGACCATATTTTCCCTTGGAACACTGTATTCAATTTTGCTGAGTAGGTGATTCTTGGTTTTAATCCTAGTTCCCTTGATATCTGGAATGTCATATTCCAGGCCTTTTGGTCCCTAAATGTAGAAG
The DNA here is from genome assembly GCA_028627135.1 of Pseudochirops cupreus. NCBI lineage: Eukaryota > Metazoa > Chordata > Mammalia > Diprotodontia > Pseudocheiridae > Pseudochirops > Pseudochirops cupreus. Next base: position 249,288,090 of record CM053580.1, read on the forward strand.
CTGCTAGATCCTGGGTTATTCTGAGTGTGTTTCCATAGTATTCAAATTGTTTATTCTTGGCAGCCTGTAATATTTTCTCCTTTATCTGGGAACTCCAGAACCTGGCTTTAACATTCCTTTTTGGGATTTCTTTTTGGGATCTTTTTCAGGAGGTGATTGGTGAATTCTTTCAAGTTCCATTGTGCCCTCTGGTTCTAAAATATTTGGGCAATTTTCCTTGAGAATTTCTTGAAGGATGATTTCTAGGTTCTTTCTTTGATCATGTCCTTCAGGTATTCCAATAATTTTTAAATTGTCTCTCCTGGATCTATTTTCCAGGTCAGTGGTTTTTCAATGGGATATTTCACATTGCCTTCTATTTTTTCATATGTTTAGACCTGTTTAATAGTATTTTGATTTCTCAGAAAGTCATTTGCTTCCCATTGCTCCACTCTAATTCTGAAGGTATTATTCTCTTCAGTGAGCTTTTGAGATTCTTCTTCCATCTAGCAAATTCGTCTTTTTAAGGCATGCTTCTCCTAATTGGTTTTTTGGGTTTCCTTTGCCATTTGAGTTAGTCTATTTTTTAAGGTGTTATTTCCTTCTGTCAAGTTGTTGACTTTCTTTTCATGATTTCCTTGCATCATTCTCATTTCTATTCCCAGTTTTTCCTCTACTTCTCTTATTTGGTTTTCAAAATCCTTCTTATGCTTCTCTTTGGCCTGTAGCCATCATATTTTTCTTGGAAGCTTTTGGTGCAGGAGTTCTGACTGTGTTGTCTTCCTCCCATTCCATGCTTGGATCCTTTTTCTCCCTGAAAAAGGAATCTAAAGTTGGATGGCTGTGCTTGCTTTTCTTCCTTTGCCTGCTCATATTGCCAGTAAATTACTTGACTTTTGAGCTCTTTGCCACAGTAGAACTCTGCTTCCAGAGAGGAGAGCTTTGTCCCAAATAACAGGCATTTTTGCAGCTTCCGTAGGGTGCTGTTTCATCTCAACAACCCCCAACAGCTTTGACTCATTGGTCACACACCTCAGCACCAGCACCCAAGCCTGCAATCCAGATCCAAGCAGGTTAAGGCAAGAATGCTTAGCCTCAGTATGGTTGCTTAGCCCCCCTATGATCTGCAGGCTGGGAGCTCTGAAGCAGCCATGTGGAGGTGGCTGCAGGGCCACTTTTCCACCCCTTCTCCCTTCCAGGGACAAAGGCTGGACCACTCTCTCAGTCCCCCTGTTCCCAAAGTCAACACTAGCCTTTTCCTTTGCCTTTCACATTAGTGAGTTGATAATTCTGGAAACCACCACAGCTGCTAATGATCCACTCTCCTGAACCCTGCTGCAGCCACCAGTACTGACCATGCTGAGGTTAAAACCAAGGCCTCACACATGGCTGAGCTGCACTCCCAGTATGCTGTGATGTACTTTTCCTGTCTGCCCGCCGGGCTGCCTTCCACGGGAGATTTGTCCCTCTCTGTACCTTTGTGGGTTCTGTAGTTCTAAAATGTGTTTAGAGTGATATTTTATGGGTATTTGAGGTGGTTATGGGGGGAGCCCACAGAGTTTTCCTGCTTCTATGCTGACATCTTGACTCTGCCCCCCTCATTCAGCTTTTAATTTATTTATTTTTAAAAAATTAGTTTATTTATTTTCTTGTTAACATCATTCATTTCCACAAGATTTTGAGTTATAGATTTTCTCTCCATCTTTCCCCTAGCCAACACCTCAAAACAGCCATCCCACTGTATAACCCCTCCCCCAATTTTCTTTTTCCTATGTCCTCCCCCTCATCCCTCTGACTTTCTAATAGGGCAGGATGGATCTCTCTATGACAGTGCCTGTGTATCTTAATTCCCAGTTGGATGTAGTTAATAATAATTATTATTTTACATATATATATATATATATAATATTATATATTTATTAAATACAGGCTATACATGTGTAATTATGCAGAACCTCTCAAAAGTTAGCATATTGTGAGAGACTGATTATATATCCCTCCTTCCTATTCTGCCCCCCCTTTTTCTAGTTTCTACCCTGTCCCTGTCCCTGTCCCTTTACAAAAGTGTGTACTTCCATCAGCCCTCCCCCCTACCTGCCCTCTGCTCCTTCATCCTACCTCTCACACCCATCCTCCCAACTCTCCAGTGTGGCAAGATACCCATTTTAGAGTTTATGTCATTCCTTCCTTAAGACAAGTTCAGCTGGAGTAAAGATGACTCTTTTGCTTTTGCCTTCCTGTTCTTCCCCTCCAGTTGTAACAGTTATCCTTAGCCTCTTCTATGAGATGATTAACCCCATTCTGTCTCTCCCTGTCTGCTCTCATTCTAATCCTCTTCCACCTCAGAAGTTCACCTTTTAGAGTATCATCCCTTCCTATTCAATTGATCTTGTGTCCTCTATGTACTCATCTATGCATATACTCAGATATATGTTTGTATACATATATAAACCCTCTTATATAGACATATGTGTATGTATATGTAT
>CM053580.1:249290654-249301685 GCA_028627135.1 Pseudochirops cupreus
GTTTGAAAGTCCTCCACCTCACTGAATGACCATGTTTTCCCCTGGAACACTACACTCAATTTTGCTGAGTAGGTGATTCTTGGTTTTAATCCTAGTTCCCTTGATCTCCGGAATATCATATTCCTGGCTGTTCAATCCCTTAATGTAGAAGCTGCAAGATCTTGGGTTAACCTAATTGTATTTCCACAGTATTCAAATTGTTTCTTCTTGGCAGCTTGTCATATTTTCTCCTTGATCTGGGGGCTCCAGAACCTGGTTATAATATTCCTATGAGTTTTCTTTTGAGGATCTTTTTCAAGTGGTGCTTGGTGAATTCTTTCAAGTTCTATTTTGCCCTCTGGTTCTAACATATCTGGGCAATTTTCCTTGAGAATTTCTTGAAGTATGCTTTCTAAGTTCTTTTTTTGATTATGGCTTTCAGGTAGTCCAATTATTTTAATTTTTTCTCCTGGATCTATTTTCCAGGTCAGTGGTTAGTTTCAAGGAGATATTTCACATTGCCTTCCATTTTTTCATTTGTTTGGATCTGTTAATAGTATCTTGATTTCTCAAAAAGTCATTTGCTTTCCTTTGCTCCACTCTAATTCTTGAGGAATTATTGTTTTCAGAAAGCTTTTAAGATTCTTTTTCTATGGGGCAAATTCGACTTTTTAAGGCATTTTCCTCCTCATTGGCTTTTTGGGCCTCTTTTGCCATTTGAGTTAATTTATTTTTTCAGGTGTTATTTTCTTCAGTCAGGTTGTTGACTCTCTTTTCATGATTTTCTTGTGTCATTCTCATTTCTCTTTCCAATCTTTCCTCTACTTCTCTTACTTGCTTTTCAAACTCCTCCTTGGTCTCCTCCATGGCCTGTAACCAGTTCATATTTTTCTTTGAGGCTTTTGATGCAGGAGTTCTGACTTCAGTGTCTTCCTCCCACTCCATGTCTTGATCCTTTTTGTCCCCAAAAAAGGATTCTATGGTCGGTTTGTGCTTCTGTTGCTTGTTCATATTGGCAGCCAATTACTTGACTTTTGAGCTCTTTGCCATGGTAGTACTCTGCTTCCAGAATGGAGTGAGCCATGTCCCCAATTGCTAGGGGTTTTGCAGCTGCCAGAGCTCTTAGATGGGTGCCCTCTCTACAGCCCCCAAATGCTCTGGATCACTGGTCACATACCCCAGCACCACCACCTAAGACCATGATCTGGATCCAAGCAGGTCAAAGCAAAATAATTATCCTCTGAATGGTCACTTGGTCCCCCTACAATCTGCAGGTCAGCAGCTCCAGAAACAGCTACACAGTAGTGGTAGCAGATGGACAATACTCCCATTCCAATGAAGTTCTGTACTGCCCTTTTAATTTGTTTTTGGCATTTGTGGATTGAGAAGTCTGGAAACCTCTATAGCTGCTGATGATATACTTTCATGAAGTCTGCTCCAGCCACTTCTACTTTGTGCCACCCTGGAGCTAAAACCACAGCTCAGTCTGGAGTGCACTGGGCCCTCAGCATGCTGCAATGAACCCTTCCTGGTGCCCTGTTGGGCTTCCTGCAGTGGGAGATTTGTTTCTCTCCGTCATTTTGTGGGTTCTGTAGCTCTAAAGTTTGTTTAGAGTCATCTTTTACACGTGTTGGAGGAGGTGGAACCTGGAGCTAGGCAGAAGTTCTGTTTTTACTCCACCATCTTGGCTCTATCCCTTCATGTACTGGTTTTAATGTGCTGAAGGTACTTTCCAAGACCCACCACAGTGCTCTGAAAATAATGACCCAACAAATCTCTGTTGTCCATTAACATCACTGACAACTGGATGAAAACCAAAGGCAAGTTGTTTTCAAAATAGCATGTCTGATCCATAACAAAAGTATTTAGTGAAAAATGTGGAATTTTGAATATACATTTGAAATATTGTTTTTTTTTGCAATATACTAATTTGGCTGTTTTTTTTCCCTTGTAATCTTTATTAATAGGACAGGGTTACTGTTGTTCATCCTTCATTTTCAAAGAATATCAATGACATCATAGGTTGATGTCTTAACTTGAGCATGAATAGGATTTAAGTGAAATAGTTTTGCACAATGACATTAGCTTCACTCTCTATTCCAGAGTCATTGAAGTACAGTGGCAAGATAAAAATTAAGATAACTAGTGATGGCCCAGGACGCAGTGGATGATCTTGGCAAATTCAATGTCTAAATAAAGCTCTCTTCTGCCCATTTTACTGTGAGAAGTCTTCACATGAACAGGGTAGTCATCCTCCTAAATCAATTATTGGTTTGAGTCCTGTTGTTTACCCTCAACCTGATTTTGCCCATCTACTGAGATCATTTAGAGGATTATGATCATTGTGCATTCTATAGCTTCTTGAAGGCACAGGGTATGAACTGATGATACATTTTTCTGGGATTGGGAACATTTTTGACAAAATGACTTTTTAAGATTTTTTTCTCATTTCCATATATTGCTTCTTTAAGGACCTATTAATGGTAATCAATTAATTGAATAAGAGGGAAAAACAATCAACATATGTTTACTTGGAATGGGGGGGGAGTATTTTCAACTTTGAAACAGAAACATTCTGCCAGCTTCTTCTAATTTGTGGTCTCCAATTTATTTGTTCTTGCTGTATAAAAGGCAACTTGTTATTACTAAAAATGACTCTGATTAGAGAATAGCCTTGTGCCCAGTGCCCACCAAAGAGATGGGATGTTTAGCTTTGTATCCTCATAAGGCTCAAAAGAAGTAAACAACTTGGCTGGCATTAAGAATTTTTCTCTCACATGTACACAGTAATTGAAGAATTTAATGATGCTGAACAAAATATATCATTTAACCCAAAAGAGTATCTCTAAGTAGGAAAACTATTAAGCAAAGGCAGTTTTCAAAAAATATAGTGTGTGTGTGTGTGTGTGTTTGTGAGTAAAGATATTGACAATGGATATTATTCTGTGTGTAAACCACATTGTTCAGGGTAAAGAGGTAATGGTGGATCATCTTCGGACACCTCAGTCTTTTTTTTTTTTAAGTGTAGGATACATCAACAAAATTGGGAGGAGACAAAAAGAACATGGGGCAATATGGTAGCAGTCACCCTGGAATTTGGGGGCCCTTTAATGTCCTGGTCACTAAGAGCCCCAGACATTCATTATCTGCAAAACCAAATCAATTCAGTCCCTTCATACTTGCTAGGACCCTGCATCTAGTAGTAGATTTGATGATAATGGTCACTGGCATAGAGAAGATGGCAAGTTCCAGGTTACTCGCTGTCAGACCTTATGATGCGACTCAAATCTACAGCAACACCTAGCAGATAAAAATCAAAATAAAGAACAGATTTTATTTTCCCCCTGCATATGCTTATGTGTTATTAATCCTCTTCACCAGGGTATACCTTCAACTACTCCAGAGAATTCTGAGGGCAATGTGGAACACAGTTTGATTATCACAGAGTAGAAAGAGGAAGAAACAAAGGAAAGGGAAAGGGACAGATAATTGGCAAAGAAGGAAAATAAAGTCAAATAACTTTTGTTAAAATCCATATTTCCCTTTTGGGACAATTGGTTCTTCTCTTTTCCCTCTTCTCTGAGCCATGATTTCCCTGTAGCACCATCATCAGGTCTATGAAGCTCGATAATGTGCAAAACGTTTTGAGGTTTGTAGGAGAATTTGTCAGTGAGACCATTACCTTCTATTCAGGGAATGAGCCACTCAGATCTGTCAGATTGAGGAAATGGAAGGATCAAGGTGATGAAATTATCATAAATATAGAGCTCATTGACTGGAACCATATAAGAGATGCTTTACTAGTCTTTTGAGTATAACTTTGAATATGTTCATACTTTCCCAAATAAACTTTTTAATTAAACTATTTGGGGTCCCCCAAAATTCAGTGATTTGTATTTTTCTTGCTTTTGTATCTGCTTTTAATTTGAAAGGTCATTAAATGTTTAAAATTAGGCATGTTGGCAAACAACTAATTGAATGGTTAGCCAAGAGGCTAATGGAATAAAGAAATACAATAATGTGGTGGCTAGGTGGTGCAGTGAATAGAGCACCGGCCCTGGAGTCAGGAGGAAATGAATTCAAATGCGGCCTCAGACACTTGACACATTTCTTAGCTGTGTGACTTTGGGCAAGTCACTTAACCCCATTTGCCCTCCAAAAAAAAAAAAAAGCAAAAAAAATAAATAAATACAATAATGAGTTAAATAAAAGACCAAGATATGTTTGTACTTTTAACAAGAAAAGGCAGTATTTGAGTAATTCTTATCCCGTTACCACTTCAATAATTCATGAAAGTAAATAAATGATTAAATGATGAATAAAATAAAAAATGAGGAATGATATATTTCCAAATGCTTAGATTATTTTTTCAACATAAGACAGGATCATCTAAACTTCCCATTTAATTTTTATAAATAAGAATTTCCAGTAATTGATGGAAATTTAATTTATTGAAGAAATTTAGAGAATCATTCCCTAGTCATCAATATAGAGCATGGAAACAAAAATTAAATTAATCATATCAGAAAAAAAATAAGGAATTGAAAATATTTGAGACTGGAAAAGATAAAGGAACAACTTGAGAGTCTTCAAGTATGAGCAAAATTCATAAATGGAAGGTGGTCACAATATTTGGTCTGTACTTATTATTAAAACAAACCTGGATTAATTACCCACTATTTATAATCCAAGAGCAAGCTTGCAAATGAATAGTGTACTCACCTTTAAGTCTAGAAAAGCTGAGTGCAAATACCACTTCTTTCTCAAACTGGTTGAGTAACCATGGACAAGTTATTTTAACTTTTTACTGACCTAGGCAACTCCATAAGACTCTTAAGTTCAGAACAGCTTTGAATTTGTGTTTATAAAGGCAATTTTGTCCACAGAATTTCTCTACACCAATGAAACCACAGGTTTGTAGACACACATAAATAATGCATAGTATAAGAGTGATATGCAAAATACCAAAAAAAAAAAAAACAACCCACTAAGAGGAATTTTAGTTAAGATTTACATCAAACTACTGTATTATCAGTAGAGGAAATGGAAGTCCATAGAACTGAAGTGACCTTTCTAAGTTCAATATAGCTTGAGCTTTTTCATCATACTATAATTTAATGAATGTGCAGAATGTAACATGTATAGAAAGCAGGGAATTAGTAGAAAGCTGTTTTGAAAGAAAAGAGTGAAAATATGTAGAATCTCTTACTTTCAGGTATAGTGGTAAGCTCTGTATAATATCCATCAAAAGAACTGTCAACATCTGTTCAGGCAGGTAGTAACTATGCTTTGGATCCAGTAAGCAAATTGCACTACCTTACGTATAATAACAATCTGAAAACCTACACACATCTCTATGGTATGTATAGAGAGATTCTCCGCATTAAATACTCTACTGTATTTAGTGGCTTCAAAGATTCCCTTGGGAGGTAATAACGTCAGTTTCCCCTACATATAACTGTTTGATGGGATCTCTACATGGACTTCCCCAGAACTGAACATAAAACTTCCTTCTGCCTCCTCTCCACTAATTCCCATCCATTTAAGGATGTGGATCAAGCCCCATCTCCTCTTGAACTCTTTTCTCACTTGCCCAACTCTCAATATTTGTTAAATTCCTATAATAATCAATAAACATCAATTCTGTTCCCCAATGCATGGAGCCCAGTACAACAAGACATATGATATCCCTTATCTCAAGGATTTTACATGTTAGTAGGGGTGATAATTCCATAGGGAATAAGTAAAAAGTGCTGAGCTCACCTGCAGTACAAGAAGTGAGTACTCATTAATTAATTTAATGTTTATTTAATAAATTTTAAAAAATTCCCATCTGAGGTCTACGATGTTCTTCTAATCACAAAAAATCCAAAGACACTTAGAATACAAAGGGATGAGGGAGTAGATTAAATTAAATAAAGGATGACTATTTGGATAGTGATAATTGGCAAATACTATGTTTACTGTTGAAAGATACAAAATAATTCTTTGTATGCATTTTTAAAAGTATTTAATCTTCTGCATTATATTTTCTAAGTAGTATGGCATATTGAATAGAGATTTTACTTTCAAGCCAAGAAGACCCAAATCTAGCCTCTGACACATTATGGCTTTGTGTCCCTAGGAAATTCGTTTAGCCTTTAAGGGCTCTGGGAAATTCTCCAAAACTATAAATTGCAAAGAAAGAGCTTGCCACCCTTGACTGAGGAAGTCTCCTTATTTGGAGTTCCCTTCTATAGTGAAGTCATAGGTCTATTATCTATTCTTGTCCGTATTATCTTGAATAAGAAGAGAATGAACAGTTTACATAATCTTAAAATTCAATCAGGCTGCAAGGTTCAAAACCAAATCACCTCTCCTGAGCTGGGAGTAGCAAATTATCAATGTTTATTATGTAATGAAAGAAATGGGGTGAGTGAATCAATTAAGACTGGACTGGTTGTCACCTTATTTAAAAAAAAATAAACTCAGTTGTTTGTTTTTAATGACAAAACACATGTAACATTAACTGCATCTCACTAGAGATTGCCATCTGCTAGAAAATCATTTTCTGAAAATTAAAACAGGGTTGAGGTTTGAGTAGACAAGAGTCTGATATCTCTCTTGTGACTTTGCGCCCTGGCCCATAAATCTATAAATGTTTGCTTACAGCACAGATACACTGTGCGTGGTAACTTACTTGATTCTATTGCTTTTTATGATATGAAAATTTCCCATGTAGTATCCAAGGAGCTTTTTTTGCTTATTAGCCCACATTAATATAGGCAAATCTCACCCTTTTGCATTAGTTCATATAACCCAACCCTGTCCACCATTTGAAGACATGGACTTGAACACAGCCATCCTATTTGAATGAAAAGTGGGACTAACATGGCTCCAAAGAGTAGCATATATTCTACCCTCCTGTTTTTTGAGAAATAAGCCTTTACCTCTAAACCCTCGGGTGTTCATTGCATGCTTCTGGTGCAAAATCCAACCAAACAAGGTTATAAAGTTCCAATGGTTTTCTACAAAAAGTGTAATGAGTGGAGTGATAATTGAACCTTATGATCGATTACAGATATTCTTTATTATATACATTTTTTTTATTCAGGCACACTTCAGATGTAGGATTATCCCTGAGATAGTAAACAAGAAAAGTGCAGTTTTCACCTTCCTCTAATGAACTTGATATTAATAACCTTTTAGTAATTGAGAAGCATATACTGAAAAATCCATTAAATGTAGTAAGAGGATCCATTGAACCTTGAACCCTTCCTCTCTTTCATTTCTATATTTCAATACCATGTCTATGTGAACACTTAGAACACTTCTGGTTGTGATTTTCAACAATATAAATCCAAAATAATCCTCACCTGTTGAAGTGACCATCAAGACACTTTGAAGGGGTGATGAATCCATCATTTAACCATGACTCTGATGTTGTAGCTTTCACTTCCTCTGTTGTATACCAACCAACATCATAAAACAGAACAATACCAACTGGTAGAGAGTGTTCCGTATCCCTGAAGAGTAGAAAATCTAATTCCAAGTTTCAATAGAAATCAGGGCACATGCACAAAGAGATACAAAACTAAATACAGTATAGACATTTTTTTCAGTATTTCTCCATAGACAAAGGAAAGAAATTGGAAGCAGTAAAGCCTCATTGAAGAGAAAGACTGTGACAGGATAAACTTTTAAAAGATGGTGATGAAAATGTGAAGTCCAGCTTACTTGAATTTAAGTCATTTTTCCTTCTAAATTAAAGCCACTGACATTTCTTATGACAACTTTAATGCCCTTTCACCAAGAAGCATAATTTATGAATGATATCTGTAATCAAAGACATATAGAAAAGTTGAATACATAACCAAAATAGTAACTGAATCTTTTATTCTGAGTGTAGGATGTCTTTATGATGAGGTGAGTAGTATGTTTCATCATAAGTCCTCTGGAATGATTGGTCATTATCCTTCTCAGATTTTTTTGTTCTTTCAAAGTTGTCTTTAAAATATTTTATTTGCTTTTAAAATACTATATAAATCATTCTCCTGGTTCTATTCACTTAATTACACCTTCTTTCACAAAAGGCTTTTCTGAAACCATCACTTCATAATTTCTTACAGTTCAATAGTATTCCCTCATATTTATATGTTTTTTTTTAGCAATTCCCTAGTTGAAGAATACCTCCTCAAATTTCTTTTTCTTCCATCTCAAAAAGATGCATAAATATATTTTATTTAATCTCCTTAGAGTTTATTTTACTTGGGACTAATGTATCCTTTAATCTATGCTTCTGATTATCCATTTTCTCTTCTCCTCTCTACTTCATCCATGTCCTTCTGTTTTCCTGGTGAGTGAAATGCGTTTTTGTATTCAACTGTGTGTATATATGTGTTTATTCTTTCTTCCTTTCATCAATTCAGATGAAAATGAGGTTAAAATGTTATTTTCTCTCCCTACTCTCTCTCCCTTCTTTCTATGATGTCTACATACAGGCTACAATAATGAGTAAGTTTTCAGAAATCTTTATTGCCCTCCTTATGCCCAGTGTTTTCCTCTTCCCTTCTCTTTCTATTCTCAAGATTATCAAGACAGCAGCGGCACTTCCAGGCCTTGTCTAATTATATTCTTTCTATGACCACACATGATGATAGAGATTGATGGGAGATACATCTATCACAACCTCATATCTTAATACAGGCAATTTATCCTTGTCTAATTCTTTGTAATTTTTCTTTCATGTTTCGTTTCTTTTAAAGTTTATCCTAACTTCTGTGTATGAACCTTGATTTTCTATGAATGTTTCACCATTTCATCAGGAATTCTTGGAGTTCTACTATTTCATTAAAGGTCCATTTTCCTCCCATATGATTATACTCATTTTGCAGAGTAATTTATTCTTGGCTACAAACTTAGATCTTTGCCTTCTGGAAAAGCATATTGCAAGCTTTCTGCTTCATTATGGTCATCACTGTTAAATTGTGATTTTATCTTTGGTTCTGCAGAACTACAAGTCTTATTTTTCTGGTTACTTGCAGTGTATCTTTATTTTCTGGAAGCTCTAGATGTTGCTGGGAATTTTCACTTCAAAATTTCTTTCAGGAAGTAACTAAAAGATTTTATTTCTATTTTTACCTACTGGTTCTATGATATGGGGGCAGTTGGTTTTGTCCTTGTCACTCTCTCTTCCGTATCAGATAGTTGATTATGATACCTAAAATTTTCTCCTATTTATTCAGGTTTTTTTTTACTTTTATTTTTAGCATTTCCTGTGGTCTCATGGAACCATTTGCCTCTATTTAGTCTATTCTAATTTTAAGCAAGTTTGTTGCTTGAGCAATATTTTCTACCTTTTGGGCCAATCTGCTATATCAGCAAGCACCCTAGCATACGCAAGGTGGCTGCTAGCACAGGTTCTTAGATCTGATTTTCTGAAGGAAAGCAACTCAAAATGGGTTAACAATCTTACTTTAATCAATCAAACAAATATCATCTACCTAGTTCAGAGGAAAAAGTCAGCACCCTGAACTTCAGAGAATGTAAACAGAATACAAGCAGAAGTTACAAGGAGTCAAAGAAACAGATTGGCAGATGGGCTTCCAACTGTCTGACCACTACATTCATACCTATTCAGTTACCAGAGAGGGAAACACCAACATCTGGGTTTTTCAAAGCTGGGGGGCTCAAAGGCTTCCCAGAGTCTCATCTGGCCAAATCACACAACTCTTCTCAAAGTGAGCCCCAAAGTAAAACCTCACTATCAGTATATATATAGCCTTCTCCTGGATCAGAGAATGTTACACCCCTCTTCACCCACTGCCTGAAGTACAAGCCTCCCGCCACAGACTCCACAGACTCCATGTGACCACATTCAGCCTATTAGGGGGCAGAGTATACTTTAAAATCTGGGAAGGTTCTCAGAGTCACTTAAGCCACTTAAGCCAAGGGCCTAGGGGCAGGGAAGATCTTCAGAGTCCCATAACAGCTTCCTAACTATTTGTTCCATAGTTTTGTTTCCATTTGTTGTTTCCCTTTTTTAACTCTAGCCCTCTCATTTCATTGAGAAAACAAACTAAAAAAAAAAGTCTTAAAAAACAAAACTTTCATCTTTTCTCTGAATTCTAGTTTAGTTTGTGCCAAAGCTATGGGTTTTTTTTTTTCTGTTTGTTTAGAAATGTTTCAGAATCATTATCTTTTTTTTATTTTTTTTTAAATTTTATTTTAGTTTGTATCATTCATTTCCACAAGATTTTAAGTTACATATTTTCTCCCCCTCTTTCCCCCACCCACCGCCCCAGAACAGCCATCCCAGTTTGTCCCCCCTCCTCCAGTCCATTCTCTCCTATGTCACTTTTTGGTAGGGCAGGATGGATCTCTCAGCCGCAGTGCCTGTGTATCTCAAGTTCCAGTTGGATGTAGTCAATAATAATAATAATAATTGCATATAGATAGATAGATACACACACATTCATAACATTTGATTATGGAACTCCAGATTCCAGATTCTTTCTCCTCCTCCCTCGCCACCCACCCCCACTGGAAGGACAAGCAATCAAATACAGGCTGAACATGTGAAATTACGCAGAACCTCTCCATAGTGAGCACACTGTGAGAGTCTGATTAAATGTCCCCTCTTCCTATCCTGCCCCCCCATCCACTCTCCACCCTGTCCCTCTGACTCTACAGAAATGTGAATATTCATCAGCCCTCCCGCCCACTCTGCCCTCCCCTCCATCACCTCACCTCACATCACCCTTGCCCCAACTCTTCTATGCAGAAAGATGCCCAGTTTAGCGTTTATGTCATTCCTTCCCTAAGCCAAATTCCGTGAGAGTAAGGTTGACTCTTTCCCTTTTGCCTTCCTCTTTTCCCCCTCCATTGTAACATTTATCTCTTGCCTCTTCCATGAGATGCTCAACCCCATTCTTACTCTCCCTTTCTCCTCTCAATCTAATCCTCTCTCTCCTCACAATTTCACCATTTGAAATATTATTCCTTCCTATTCAATTGATCTTATGCCCTCTATGGATTCATTTATACATATACTCAGATATGTACTTGTTTGCA
>CM053580.1:249302185-249326954 GCA_028627135.1 Pseudochirops cupreus
AAAGTTTCTGTACAAACAAAGCCAATGTAACCAAGATTAAGAGGGAAGTGGGAAATGGGGAAAGAATATTTACAACCAGTGTCTCTGATAAAGGCCTCATTTCTAAAATATACAGAGAACTAAGTAAAATTTATAAGAATACAAGTCATTCCTCAATTGATAAATGGTCAAAAGATATGAACAGGCAATTTTCAGAGGCAGAAATTAAAGATATCTTTAAGCATATGGAAAAATGCTCTAAATCACTATTGATTCAAGAAATGCAAATCAAAACAACTCACCAGTCAGATTAGCTAAGATGACAAAACAGGAAAATGACAAATGCTGGAGGGGTTGTGGAAAAACTGGAACACTAATGCATTGTTGGTGGAGTTGTGAACTGATACAACCGTTCTGGAGAGCAATCTGGAACTATGCCCAAAGGGCTATAAATAATTGCATACCCTTTGACCCTGCAATACCACTGTTGGGGTTATATCCCAAAGAGATCACAGAAGTGGGAAAAGGACCCATATGTACAAAAATTATTTATTGTAGCTCTCTTTGTGGTTGTAAAAAACTGGAAATATAGGGGATGCCCATCAATTGGGGAATGTCTGAACAAGTTATGGCATATTAATATAATGGAATACTATTGTGCTATAAGAAATGAGAAGGAGATGGACTTCATAATTACCTGGAGAGGCTTATACAAATTCATGCTAAGTGAGAAGAGCAGAACCAGGAAAAATTTGTACAAAATCACAGGCACATCATATATGTGATGACCAACCTTGATAAACTGGACTCTCCTCAGCAACACACAGCTAAATGACAACTCTACAAGTCTCAGGATGGAAGGAGATATCTGCATTCAGAGAAAGATCTAGAAAGACTAGAGTTTAAATGGAGACTGAAGCTATACATGCTATCACTCTTTTTCATTTTTGGTTTTGTTTCTTTTTTCCCAGTGTTCACTCATTGGTTACAACCCTTCTATACAATCATATTATTGTACAATGTGAAAGTATTTGCAGATCCTATACATGATTGCCTGCCACCATGGCGGGGGGGGGGAGGGGGAAGGGAGGGGAGAAAATCTGAAACTCAAGGGATTGTGGAACTGAATCTTGTAAACTAAAAGTAAATAAATAAAAAAAAAAAAGAAAACATTATTTTGAGGATTCTGTAAACTTTACCACTCACCAAAAGGGTATATGGAAGAACAAAAATTAAAAAAAAAAATACCTCCCCTAATAATCTGTGTCCTATGCATATATCAAAATTACATGTATTTTTGAAATATATAATAGATATAATTATTCCACATCCCCACTGAATATAAGTATCAATCAAGGTTATAAAATCAACCAAACAAACAAAGAAGGAAATCTATGATCATTAAAGCTATATGCCAGTTATGGAGACTTCTCAGCTCCTATTATAGTGAAGACAGACTCCATATATATAATGTTGTCTTCGAAGTATTCCTACTTATGTAAGAGATTGTGCTGACTGCATTAGGCCCAGGAACAAGTCAGAACTCAATTATATCCATGTCTCCCTGTCATATACACAGTATCAGAGAGGTAAAGGAAGACTCAATATTCTACATGGTTCTCAGTGGAGGATATCTAGGATGGCCCAATCAATAATCCTGAAGGATGAGAGAATTTCGATATTCTTCAATGTTGCATCCATTTCAGTAAGATCACAACACTGTACATTAAAGTTTAGTAAAATTTTGGTCAATTGTCTAAATAACACCAAATAATGTATTAATAGTTAAACAGAATCTTGGACCTTAATTAGTAGCACTTGTGAGTGTGGGGGAAGAAGAGAGAATTCTGAACATTCTAGATTCATAGAACTGAGGAACAAACCTTAATAAATAACATGCTTTTTATTTCTGAGGATTAGTTAGTTTTAACTACATGGAGCATTGTGGTCTGATACCCCACAGTTTTTGTTGCATGATTATAGTCCAATAAGGTCTTTAGAAAAATACAGGTATTAACATCTCTATTACTTTTACAACTCAGTTACTTTTACCTGTTTTACCTTTTTAACTACTGTATCAACATGTTACCTTTATAAAGAAGGAAAGCTTAGCCATAATGAGTGAAGGCCAGGAGCAATGTCTTATAGCTATCTAAATCCTTCCATTAAGAAGGGGCTTCTGTTACTGAAAAATTGCAAATGTAAGAACCAGGCCATGTTCCCAATCCATGGCTCACTCAGGCATGAAGGAGCATGGGAATAAAGGCCAATTATGTCTGTAATGTTACCTCTTTGGTAATATCTAGAGAAAAACAAGAATAGGTCACTTCTAATTGAGACTCTTGAATTTGTTGCTAATGAATTCACTTCAGCTAATAAGGTACACTCACTACAGAAGTTAACTAATTGGCTTTAATCATGAGTTCATTACTTTGCCAATGTCCTTGAGCATGTCTCAAGAAAAAACCCATTTCTAAGGCTTTATTTATAGAAGGCTTCCTGTAGACAATAAAGTCACCATCTGAGTTTGTCCCTTTGGTTTATGACACATGGATCTTAACAACTATGGCACTGGGATTTGGTGACTTCTATCTTACTTCCATGTCTTGCCAAGAGAAAAACCTGACATTTCTAAGGGAAAGTATATGTTTGTTTTTCTTTTTTCTGAGCCATGGACACACCTCTTTTCTCTAATCACAGTGGGAAAATCCCTTCTTGGTTATGCAAAATTTTGAATTAATCCACAATTTATGATTCCCTTATGAGGGAGAACTTTAGTTTGTCCAAATAGTCCAGTTAAAGTCTGATTACAAACCTAAATGTGGAGAAATATATTAAGCATTAGTTTAAAAAGGACCTTTGATAGCTGGTTGTGGGTGGCTTTGCTATTGTTTGTTTTAAAAATAGATGAGTTCTGTTTTCTTTGGAAAGCACTTCAACATTTGCAGTGTACATGATTTTATATCACTAGTTTCATTTTCATTAGGGGGACTGCTAGAGATGGCAAGTTCATGGATTTCTGTGGTCATAGCTTCGTTATTTTAATCTCACTGTTGCTTCATTATTAAAATCAGACTGATGTATATTACTGTAACCCTACTACTGATTCATTATTGTAATTTGATTATGTCTGTGTTGCTTTAATCCTATTATCATTGCAACAGGGATAAGTGAGCTTTTATGATAACAACAAAGGGAAATTATGCTCTGGCTAGTGCTTAATGGTACCATACTGACATCAGCCTGTAATCCTTCATATTCCTGTGAGAGATTATTTTTTTTTGGGGGGGGGTTCCATTTAATATTGTTGGAAGTCATAGAATGTTTGGATAGGGTTGAATTGTTGAGATGCCATTTACCTGTAAATGTGTAGTTCACTAAATTGGAACTCACAGAGCTATCAGGAAATGAATTTGATTGGATTCTTATTAATAGTTATGCATAAATACATGTGCACATATGTACATATACATATAAATATGAATGTACATATCATGCACATATGCATAGATATGTGTATATGCATACAAATATGCATCTGTATATACATATATATAATACATACATACGTACATATAACATGCATATGAATATGTACATTAGATGGCCTTCCATTATCATCATTAATGTTGAATATGAGACAACACATGTGTAGTTTATACTGTGTGGGCTAATAGATAAGTACTAACTTGGGATCACTGAGAAAATTTACTATAATCCTCATTTGTTGTATTTTTATACTCTCTTACTGAAGTTAATAAAAATTTTGATGTTGTGGCAAAGTGTTGCTAAGGGGTTAACCTATAAGAAAAGTGGCAAGAACCAGGAGTATAGAGGAGATTTGGCCCACACTTAACACATGTGAGTTTTATAACTTAACGTTGCTAATGACATACCTTTGGGACTGACTGGTCTTATCCTCATCTTGATAAGCTTTTTTTTTTTTAGCTTCAAGAAATATAGCTGAAAAGAAAATGTGTGTTTTGAACCAAGAAATAATCAAGATTCTACACAGAGGCATAGGTGGGGAAAAGTGATGCTGCTACCTCTTAGAAATCAAAAGAAATACAAAATCATTCAAAACAACTACAGGGTACTTATGAGCAGATAAATAATATAATTGCCGAGAAAACAGACAAATATGCTCCCTAAAATTGGGCTCAGGAAATGTAGGATTATTCCAATGCATGCCAATGATATTTTAAGACAAAACAAAAGCAGGGAATTTTGGATCTTTGGTTAAGTAGGATTTTTGCATGTGTACAAGGGGCACAGGGAGAATTCTGCCATAGCAGGAAGTGAAGTCTTACATATACATATTATAGGTTCTAGAAAAATTGGATTAATGCCCTTTCCCATCTCCATATCTTTGTCTACATCATCTTCTTTGCTTGAAATAGACCCTTCTTTCCTCATTCTCATTAAAAAAAAGTCACCCATTCCTTCAACTCTCAATTTCATTGTCATTTCTATTACGAAATTTTCATTGTGTTCTTAACTAAAAGTGATAAAACTCTCATCCATTTCTTCATAATCTTTTGAGTCTTTTCAGACACGTTGTTTCATTGGTATGAAGAGCTTCCCAGTGGGGAAAATCCGCCTAAAATCACAAACACCAATTGCTGAACAATATCCACCAACAGTCATCTGGTAATGGTAGCAACCCTACACTAATTCTGTGGCTTATTGCCAACTTCCTGTAGCCATCAGATGCTGCCTGGAAATGGCTTCTTCTGGTCGCTCCTCAAGGCTACTGAAGATTCAGAAAAGATAATTCTCACCCACAGAGACCTTGGCATTGTTTCATGGTTCAACATCAGAAATTAATCTGTTGTTATCAGTGGAAATTTTAAAACAAATAAAATAAAAAAGAGATAATACAAGTTCAGGTCCTTCTTCAGAAAACTACTAGATGTGTGATCCTGGGCTAGTCATTTACTCTCTGTCCACTTTAGTTTTCATGCATAAAATTAGGGTAATAACAACCTTCATCTGTTAGGGTTGTTATGAGAATAAAATGAGATACTTTTTAAATCATTTGAAAACCTTAAAGTGCTACATAAATGCTCTTAGTGTTTTTATAATTTTTATTATTATCTGCTTTACTGCTCTATTGGAGAACCAATAAGCCGTTTCCTTTAATTGGCAGTTGAATTTTTTTCTTCCTATTAGAACATGTGCTCCTTGAGAGCAAGTATTTTCTTACTTTGCATAGCACTTTGTATTTAATAAATGTGTTCTATTGTTTTCATTCATTCACTTACTCATCTACCTATAAAGACAATTTTTAACATTCATTATTATTTATTTTTTCCAATTACATGTAAAGACAATTTTAATGTTCATTTTAAAATTTATTTTACTAATAACTAATGCATCTATCAATGCCTATCACTACCAAATTTGCAACTTTCAGTCTTAGAGAGTTCCTCAGTAGACTGGGAAGTAAAGATCACTATGTGTCAGAGACAGAACTTGACCATTCCTCAATCCATGATACAATGCTACCTTATTTGTGCTTCTATTTTATTCTACCATCAGATTAGACAATTCTGAATTTTATCTCACAATATACTTACTGAGAAGTAATAAGTAGATATGATGCTGAATGAAATTGAAGATAATTTAAACCATTTCTTCCATATTCTTTAATTCAGAAATGTAAAGAAACATGAAAAATACACATCCATGTATAAATGTGCATATTACTTAAATGCGCCTGTATGCATAGATTTGTATCAATATGGATATGAAACGATGAATGGTACTTATACACAATGCAGACATAGAACAATATGTCCATAATTGGGCATCATTTGTGACAAAAAGGCACTAGGTGGCACAAGGATGGAGCACTGGGCTTGGAGTCAGGAAGACCTGAGTTAAAATTGGGACTCAGACATCTACTTAGCTTTGTGACCTTGGGCACTTCTGTTAGCAGCACTTTCCTCAGCTATAAAATGGGGAGAATAGTAGTACCTGGTTCCCTGAGGTTATGAGAATCAAATAAGGTTCAATATTTATAAAGTAATTAACATAGTCCCTGGCACATTGTAAGCACTCTGTCAATGTTACTGATTCTTACTATTGTTATTATAATCAGTATTATTAAATGAAAATTCTCTTCATTCACTGACAACCCCCTGAAATAACAAACATACAAAATGTTATTGGTTTTCCAGAGCCAGGCAGAGTCAGGAAATGAAGCCCCAGAGTTCTCTACAGTGCCTGAATCTCCTGTAAAATACCCATAGACAGCCCTCTGTTGACATTAAAACTGATTATAGAAGGAACAAATTTAATCTTGTCAGGTTAGCTTAATCTTTCTCAAGAGACCTGCAACATGTAGAAAATACCCACTCACTCAAGTGAAGAGTCATCTACTGAACAAAAGTACCTAGTGAGTGATTCCTATGAACACATTCACACTGTAACTACAGGCCTAACTGAAAATAGTCTTTTAATTCCTAAGGGGATTGAGCATGACACAGTATTGACCACTTGCCCTTAAATTACTAGTGAAACTGGTAGGAGAAACTGTATGCACCACTACTTCTTATGTTTAAAAACCTAAGGCAAATGGAATTTTACCTACTAAAGAGTCTAATTTTCTAAAAATAGCTATTACTTGTCCAGGGACAGAAAAAGAAGAAAAAGACCCTGTATACAGATACATAGAAATAAAGAACTATTTAGGTATTAAAATTGGAAGAGATATTAGAACCTATATTATTCATTTGCCTAAGAAAACTGAGACCTAGAATAGTTGTGCTTTGTTCACAAGCACAAAGCTGACCAATCGTAGAACCAAGAATTTCATCCAATCCTCCTCTCACTATATTATACTGCATCCTTAGAGGAGACTTAGAATAGCTTTCAAGCAGTATCAATAGCATCATCATTTGATCATTTTTATATTTCAATGGGACTTTATAGTTTACAAGAAATTTATGCAAGTATTATTTTGCTTAAGTCTGAGATTAAAAGAAGACATTGTTGGTGGTGATAGATCTTTTACACCAATGAAGAAACTGAAATTTAGAGAAATTAAATGATTTTTTTTCATATTCAAATCCCTAGAAAAAAATAGAACTAAAACTAGGCTACAGATCTCTTGAAGAGTCTAGTGCTTTATCAACTACACTCATCTATATCATGGTCATTTCTATGAATATGTAGACTTTGAGAATTTAACAAATCCATAATTCCAGAATTATAAAGATTTCAATTTGGGGCAGCTAGGTGGTGCAGTGAATACAGCACTGGCCCTGGAGTCAGGAGGACAGGAGTTCAAATCTGGCCTCGGACACTTAACACAAAAACTAGCACTGTGGTGGGCAAGTCTCTTAACCCCAGTTGCCTTGCCTTCCCCCCTCCAAAAAGCAAAATAGAAAAGAAAAAGAAAGATTTCAATTTTAGATTACATTCTACCCTGCGTCTATACAAGTTTCTTCCCAAATTAACTCACAGCTGATGGAAGTAATGAAATCAGATCTTTAACAAGAAAAGTGGAGAGAGGAGAGGATATCATATTGCTCCACTTGCAAAGAAATCAGTAACACTCTGGTGTTTTCTAGGTTCTTTTCATCTATTCTTTCTTTTATAAAGATTTTGTACCCTTTAAAATCCCTTATTAAATGACAATAAACTATGGTAAAATCTATTCTTTTATCTCTTTACTGTCAACAGGTTGTTTAAAGAGTTAAGATTAGAGATGCTTTAGTTGAAATGGAAAGAATGTAAATTTGAAGTGACAGCCCATTAATGTGAATCTTGTCTCAAACACTAACCACCTACACAAACTTAGGTAAGTCACTTAATTTTGGTGGGTTCTAATTTCCCCATCTCTGAAAGAGGGCCAACTATAAGGCTTCTGACATCACTTACAATTTTCTTTTCTTTTCTTTTCTTTTCTTTTCTTTTCTTTTCTTTTCTTTTCTTTAGTATTCTAATATGACATTGACTTTGACGTGCACTCTAAAAAGTCAGTCAACATACAGATTATGAAATAAGCGCTCCATGGGTTACCAGACATTAATTTCCTTTACATTGAACTATTCATTTCATCTAAACTAAATCAATAAAATTAACTAAAAGCTAAATACAATTCATTTTATTTCATGCTTAAGCTAAATGTTTCTTTTTTTTTTTTGATGCTATATGGTATTGACCATGTTCTTTTTCTCCTAAAACACTTCTTGAAGAAATTATTCATGACATGTATACATGTGATTTCAACATAGTCAATAAGCCTTTTACCCTCTTACTTCTCAACTCTATTTTCCATCATATAACCCATCCCCTCCATATTCCCCATTGCTCCCCTTTGAGATTATCAACCATGAAAATATATTTTGGTTTAATTTGGAATGATCTATCCTGTTCTTTATATAATTTCTCTATACCTTCATTTTCTGCAATAGATTTTCCAAATTAATCAATTGACAAGCCTGTGTTAAGCACATATTGAAATTATTTCATAAGATTTCTCTGTCATTTACCATGAGCATTAGAAAATGTGTTAATCAAATGAAAAATTAAATATTTTTTTTACTCTTAAACACATAATAAAAGCAACTCTATCTACTCCTTTAATTATCTTTCCAAAGAGGACTTGGCTTCCTTTTCTTTCAGATCCAAGTTCCTTTGTCTTCTTTTTTGTTTTGTTTGGTTTGGTTTCATTTTGACATCAAATTTGATGTGATTTATTTCTTCCAGTCATGTGCCCACATGGTGACTGGCTGAGGACTTTACATATAAAGTACCAACAGCTAGGGTAATTTTTATAGAGGCTCTAAAAATGGACCATCTGCTCCCTTCTCTGCTATCCTTCTGCATCAGCGCAGAAATATAAGGGGCTTCATGCAATTTATGGATACAGTTTGTTTATCTTTGGGTTGCTAAGATGGAAGAACAAAAGTCACAATTATCCATAAAAAATGAATTTGCTTAACTTGAAAGTGTTTCTGGAGTCTTAATTTATAAGTGAGAAATATATCCTGTCTGTATAATTCCAAATTCCTCTTGCTTTTTTGGCAGGGAGTATAAACTTGTCATTTCATTTTAGCACAGTATCTGGCATCTAGTAGGAACTTACTAAATGCTAGTTAATTCACTGACTGACTGATGTGAAGATCTGGCATGGAAATTTCTGTCACTGATGTAGATCAAGAATTTGTAAGTTACAGTTTTAGAGAACAGACTTGAAGAAATGAAAAGTAAAGTGATTTACTCTTGATTTTACAATCAATCTGTATCAAAAGAAAATGAATCCATGTTTTCTTAAAGGTCAGTTCTCCAAGATCCTCAAGTTTATAAGCTAATTTAAGGTTAAAGGTTAATTATTTTTTAAAGTTTTCACCTTGTTTCCTATATATATAAAGATATCATTTATCTAAATATTATCAGTACCTTTTAGAAAATGAAAGCCTCTTAGTGCTTAGGATTTGACCTATATTCAAAGACATGAGGACACAGGTGTCCTTAAAACATCATTAGCATTCCTCACAGACCTGACTCTTTTACATTAGTGTATGTTTCATTAACACAGGCCATACCTTTATTACTCAGAATTAATTGAAGCAGAACTGAAAATTCTGTTACTTCACAAAGATTCATACTTATTGCTGCTAATAATTTCCCACTGAACAGTTTAACAAAATAGAAACATGTAGTTACTTTTGTTGAACTCTGACTTTAGTTTGACTGTTTTACCTTACTGACAGTATACTTTTGAGAGATAGGAGGTATTTTAAAATTTATTGTCAGTTCACTTTTAAAGAACTATGCAGTAAAATTAATCATTCTGATAAGTCTATCTTTTTTAATCAAAAAATGGAAAAAAAAAGATTAAAGATTTATTTTTCAATGTGTATGGACATTTGCTCTGAAATTAATAGTATATATTTAAAAATAAAAATATAATATTCAAGAGGAATTAGTCCCTTTTACTGTTTTGAAATATTTATTTTTCATCATTTCACAAGTAACAGTTTGTAATATATCATTATTTTTTCCCCTTCTCTCTACCTTGACCAAAGACTTCACCATGAATCATGTGCATAGAAATGAACAATTAACTTTTCAAAGTCAATGAAATACTTAAAAACCAGCAAGGTGAAGAGTAGTGAACGAATTTGTATATTTCTGCTTGATTCACCCCCTAATTCCTAGGAAAGCAAAAAGCATTATATCATATCCATACTTACCTTTTCAGTCAAGCTTATATGGAATGGGAGGAGTCAACACCATTTCTCAATTCTCATCAAAATTCCTTTCACTCTCTCTGGTCTCCTGAAGCTCAAGTATTTTCTTCATTGTATATCCATCTCTGCTTTGGAAGAATAAATTTGTTGGTCCTTTTTTTCCCCTCCTGTTCTCAGTGAAGATTCTGTTGTTTGCACTGTAGTCGTTTCAGTACTACTGCTGTTGTTGTTGCTACTGTTGTCATTAATTTTGAGTTCTTGGTGTTGCTGGAAAAAGGGTTTTCTTTCCACCAAAATCTTGCTGAAGAAATTATGGTGGAAGGATTTGTAATGAATAATTTTTAAGTCTAGGGGATGAAAATGGCTCTCCTTACTCAGAAAGGCAGGCTGACTTCACAGATTTAAGAGGTGGCCAGAAAACATGACTTCTCAATGTTTAAACAGAACCACAAATATTTACTTTGGACCTCCCTTTCCCCCTTAAGATATCTATTCAGGAAATTGAACTAGGGAGAAGGATGGAAAAAGCAAAGTTTTGAACTAAATAATGTACTATAGATGAACCAGAATTAATTTCTTCTTTAGCATAAAGTGGGTAAATGAAGCGATGTTTTGAATAATTTTCCCTTAACAATTGTCCCCTGGAATCTTTTGTGTACATTTCTTTTATCCATTATATTGTTTATAAGCTATAGGAGACCAAAAGATAAGATATACGCAGCATGGTTCCTGCAATTTTGAAAGTAAAAATCACTCAAGTAAAAGTACTAAAAGTAGTTTAAAACCACACTGTCTTCTTTGGCAACCTTTATAATGATCATCATGGCAGAGTAACAAAGTCAGAAGCATTTTTAGTAACTATACACTATAGTAACTATCTGAAAAATAATCACCTCAAAACAGAACCTACATCTGTTATTCCAGCTCTCCCATGAAAACTGATATGTAGGAGTATGCTACCATCTAAACTAGCTAATTCCAATTTGGGATGGGTAATTAATTTTTTTCTTTATATCAGCACAAATTTTTCCTCTTTGAAGGTTGATTCTGCTCCTCATTCTGTCGTGATGGCCCAAAAGAACAATTTATTGAAGTTTTTAAAGGCGGTGTCATATCCCCTACTCCAAACCTTCCTTCTTCAAGTTAAACAATACCACTTCTTTCACCTTAACTCTCACATGCTATGCCATAAAGATCTTTTATTGACCTAGTGTTGTTTCTAAGAATGATCTCTCTCAAGGTTCTTCCAAATATGTGGCATTAGAAAGTAAACTCCTCTAAAATGATAAGCAATGTCTTTCTAAAACCATCGGCAAGCATTATGTGCAGTGATAATAAACTAGAAGCCTTCCCAACAAGATAAGGGGTGAAGCATTATCACAAGTATTATTCAATATTGTACTGCAAATGCTAGCTATAGTAATAGAGAGGAAAAAAAATTAATCAAAAGACTTAGAATAGGCAAGAAAAAACATAACTATCCCTCTTTGCAGATGATATGATGGTATTTTAGAGAATCTTAGAGAATCAACTAAAAAAACTACTTGAAACATTTAACAACTATTGCAAAGTTTCAGGATATAAAATAAATCCATATAAATCATCAGCATTTCTATATATAACAAACTTATCAGATAAGTGTGTTAGCATTCTCCATCTTCTCTTTTGAAGTTAAAAGCCAAAAGCACCTGAAACAACTGCAGAGACTAAAAATAACTGAGAGACCTAAAGAAACTCAAAGAGAGATTCGAAGACCAACTCTGTTATGCTCCTCACACGAGCACAAAGCAATGATCTCCAACGATGAGAATCCCATGCCAGTAGACTTTGGGGCTAGAATACACAATGAAGTAAAAAATAGATTCTTTCTTTAGAGGACCGACAAGTTTGCTTCAATTTCTTCATGCAGGTAAAGACTGAATGGAACTGAATTTGCTTCAGTATAGATGATTGTCTTCACTGCCTATTTTATTTTTCTTTATAATCTTAAAGACACAGTCAAGTCACCGCAACAAACATTTATTAAGTACTTACTATTTGACAAACATTATGTTAAGAGTTAGGAATATAAAGTAAGAAGGAAAAAAAAAAGACAATTTGCCTCTAGGAGTTTATAGATTGATGGGGAAAACAACACATGAAAAGGAAGCTGAAAAGAGGTGAAGTATCAAGGTGGGATCCTAATGGATAAAGTATAGAATCTGAAGTGCAGCCTGAAGAGAAAAAAAAAAAAAAACCACATGACTGGCCTGAGTTCTTGTGTAGTCCTCTTTCAGTCATGTCTGATTCTTTGAGACTCCTTTTGGGGTTTTCTTGGAAAAGATACTGGAAGGCTTTGCCACTTCTTTCTCCAGCTCATTTCACAGATTAGGGAATTGAGGCTATTAGGGTTAAATGACTTGCCCAGGGAGGCTGGATTTGGATTCCTGTCCTGACGACAGACCTGACACTCTATCCACGGTGCCATCTGAGTAGCTTGAGTGTATTGTGTTGATTAGAAGTTTTGGGAGAAAAAAAGGTAGTCAGAGAAAGAGGACCAGGAACCTAAAGTACTTGCACTGTGAGAAGTCCTACAGTAAAATAAATTTTAGAGTGAAGATGATTCCTTCTTATAAGAAAGGTGAAGGAAGCAGAATTGCAGTCTGAAGAGGAATCTCAAGTCTACAACTAATTTAAATTTTCAATAAAATAGTTCTTTGCTTTATAATACTATTAGTTAAATTTTCTATAGCAACAAAGAAATTATTTTAATGGTGCCTAATTCACATTCTAAATTTCAAACAGTCGCTATGCACTGTAGAACATATTTTTTACCTAATGATAACACCTCATGAGTGTCCTTTTGAAGGTTATTATCAAAGCTTCTAAGGAAAGGGAGGTTTTCATTTATTTTCTTTGTTGTGCTTCATAGATTTCAATTAAGTACAATAGTGAAGATGACAGAGTTACTGGTATCTATTTATTTTGGGTAAAATGGAAGATAATTTCTACAAACATCTTATTAACTGTGTTGTACTTTATCTAAATGTTTGTACTTCTTGGCTGTCCTCATTGCAAGGGAAAAATCACCACGAAGAAATACAAATATAGTTTTTCCCTTTTTTGGAGGGGAGGGCAGAGAATTACATATTTAACTTTCAATTATCTTTTAAAAAGACTAAAGTAGACTAAAATTAGAATAGATATAGGGGATAGGCAACTTTTAAAAGTTCATCACAAGAATGATACATGCTGTCACTAGAATATTGCCTTTTAACTCAGTTAAGTATCTTTATAAAAGCTATAATTACATACGTTCCAGGCGCAGAGATTTTGAGCTCACTTATCTTTCCAAGTAGCAGTACTTCATTTAGAATATTCCTCAGAAAGTGTCAGATTTCATGAAGGGTCCAGATTGGCTTATGAAAATGTTGACCTATGTGACTGTTACTTAGGCTGACTACATATGGCCACAAATTGGAAAGGAAGCCCTGGGAATACTTCAATACTTTAGTTCATTTTTTTTTAATTTTTATTTTATTTTATTTTTTGTTGTGCAGCTTACTTCAATCTTGTCTTACTCTCTGTGACCCTGTCTGGCATTGATACTGGAGTGGCTTGTCGTTTCCTTTTCCAGTTCATTTTACAGATGAGGAACTGAGGAAAAGAAGGTTAAGTAATAAGCCCGGGGTCAAGCAGCTAGAAAGTGTCTAAGGCCAAATTTGAACTCAAACATTTCAGACTCCAGATTTAGTGCTCTATTCACTGTACCACCTAGCTGTCTTGTTTCATTATTAGATGCTACCTAAAGGAACAACATGCCTTGAAATTTCCTTGTAAAACATTTATTCATACATATACCTGCTATAGCTATCAGGAATATCTATATATCTGTGTATCTATCTGTCTGTCTATCTATCTATCTATCTATCTATCTATCTATCTATCCATTTGCAACAAATGTGAGAAGACAAATATTCTAAGACTAGCTTATGATTTGTACATATGATGCATTCTTTAGAATTTCCACTGGAGCTAATGTCCATATTAAGCGCATATGAAACACCATCTCTAATTAGCAAGCAAAGTTATTAAGATAGAATACTGACCTCTGTGTTTTTGCTTTGTTTTGAAGGTTCTTGATCTTGAAAACAGATATAATTTACTTGGAGAATGTTACATTATTCAGTTTATCAAAAATTTATAAAAGAACCTTCAGTTGAATTAGTATATTTTTCTCTTATTTCCTCGACTCTCTCTCTTTTTCCTTATTGATATTAAGAATAAAAAAATCACAAAATAACTTCTAAATTTGAAAATACCTCAGTGGCTATCTGGCCCAACATATTGAAAAAAGGAATATGCACTATAACAAACAGCAATTGCTTAAAGACCTACATTACTTTTTGCTATTTCCCAGTCCAATCTGGGACTGTGATAATTGGTAGGAAGTTTTCATGACATTAAGACTGAATTTATCCTTTTGTAGCTTTGCCCTACCGTTCCTGGTTTCCTTTCCTCCTCACCCTTGCCCCAGACCAAAAGAACTCATGCCAATGTATTTCCTTCTCAATATGTTCTTTTTAATGCCTAAAAAACAACAACAACAACAACAACAATTTGTTCAAACACTCCTTATGTGATATGAACTGAAATACCGTCACCATCTATTTTCCCTTGTCTTATGCTGCCTTTAGCTTCCTACTATCTTTGATTTACTTTGGAACAGAGAACTAAACATAGTTCTTGGATCTGAGAGAGTACAAGTGGGAATTTCATTTCCTTATTCTGAAAAAAGAAAGGCGGGGAGCCTCTTTTCATGTAATTTGTGATTACGTTATTTTTTCTGGGTTTTATTTCACCTTGTCATGTCATTTTGAATTTACTGCTCATTAAAATCATTTACCATATAAAGTTTTCAATTAAATAACATTAAATGATGATCCCTGGTATCATATACAATCCCATTTTATGTTTGATGTATATGTGAGTGTTCCTTAATTAGTATTTGAGTTCAAATAAAAATATACTTGAAAAGGAAATAATTGTGAGGTAACTTGGAGGAAGAGGCTCTATGCTCTGGAGAATAAAAAAAAAAACTTAATATACAGAATGACACTTAAGATTTGAAGGAAATTGAGGATACTTCAAAAAAAAAACTTTGGTTAAGTACATTATAGGGACAGTTTGACTGCACCATAAAGACAACTTCTGGATCTTTTAAAATGAATTTTGTCATTAGTTTGCTATGCATCCACTTCACTCTGTGGGCTTAGCTCACGTGTGTATTTCCTTTCTTATCTTCAGAATATCATGTTTCCCTTTCCTTCAAGATGGACTTCTCCTTTCCAAATTTTATAGGATCCTCCTTTTCTTCCTATGAAGACTCTTGAAATCTGCTCTCTTTAAATCTGAGATGTGTATCAGACTGTGTCTACCGTTTCTCATTCCCTATCACAAATTGTGCAGTGGAATAATCATTTATTTCCAAAGAACCGATAATTTACAATTGAACAATGCAATTATCATTGTTAGGGAGAATAAGGTCTATCATAGAATTGCTTATTGAATGATGGGATCATCATAAGTAAAACTGAGTTGTTAGTTGTGCTGCTTTTGACAGAAAGAAAATTCCAACTGTGTCTTGATCACTTCTACATCAAATTTCTATTCATGGCCCATGATCTGTTTAATTGATTCTTCAGTTCTTTCCTCTTTTTGTTTTGGTCACCTGTAGTAATACTGTAATGACAAAATAATTTATGTTTCTACCTTCAGAAGTCTTTATCAAAATGTTCTTTCATATTCCCTATTTTCACACAATGCTTCCCACATTGAATGTTGCCATTTTGTATCATCTTTACCTATTTTCTTGATGTGTGGCAACGTTTAGCAGTTTTTATGATGTTCATTTCTCTTATTAGTGATTTAGAGCAGAGGAGTCAAGCTGGTGGTCCACATGCTGCCTTTTGAACAAAATTAAAATATAATTTGAAAATGTTTAACAAAACAGATTTTAAAACTTCAATAGATACTGTTAACTTGTGATATTCTTAGTCATTATGCATTCCATAGAGATCCATTTTTATATAATTTGGCACCACTGATAAAGAATTATTTCATGTGGTTGTTAATCCTTT
Organism: Pseudochirops cupreus; assembly: GCA_028627135.1. Taxonomy (NCBI): domain Eukaryota; kingdom Metazoa; phylum Chordata; class Mammalia; order Diprotodontia; family Pseudocheiridae; genus Pseudochirops; species Pseudochirops cupreus. The sequence goes on from CM053580.1 coordinate 249,318,489, forward strand.
ATAATTCTTCTGTTGTGAATTTTTCCTTCACGTATGAACCACTTTCTATCAATAGGATGTTCCTTTCTACTCAATTTATATTTTCCATTTAATCAAACACTGGGTTGTTGAGTTCCTTTGTTTCTTATTCTCCTTTCTCTAATGTGTTCCATTGATTTACCTCTCTCTTTTAGCTAACACTGAACAGTTTTAATGACAGCTGCTTTACAACATAGTTTGAGATGTGGAAGTGTGATTCTCCTTTTGTCCCTACCTAATTTTTATCAATTTCTTTGATATTCTTGATATCTTTATGAGATTAATTTTTTTATTCCATTGTAAGTTTCTTTAAAGTATTGCCTTGTTAACATGATTGGCGTAGCATTAAAAGTTTAAATTGATTTTCATAGAATTATGAATTTTGTTATATTCATTTGGCCCAGCAATAAACATTAACTCTTATTTCAGGTACTTTAAATTGTTCTTTATTTCTTTAAGGACCTTTTTTTTTTAAATAATTGATTCTATGAAGTCTTCTGTGTGCTTCAGTACATTTATCATCAAATATTTTATACGTATTTTAGCTATTTGAAATGGGACTTCCTTTTCTATTGCTTACTTTGGATTTTTTATATTATATTATATAAATGCAACTAATTTTGAGATAACATTTTTAGCCCACACATTTTTGTAACTATTAGTATTTCATTTATTACCTTTGCTGATGACTTAAAATTTTAGTACTCTACCGTACTATCATTAGTAAATAGGGAAATTTATTACTTCTTTACAAAGCTTTATGTCTTTAATTTCTTTCACTGTTCATATTGCTGCTGCTAGAGTTTAAATAATAGTGGGAAGAATGGGAATCTTTGATTTAATGAGATAATTATTGGAAGTGATTCTAGTGCATGCCCATGGCGTATGATACCTGCTTTTGATTTTAGATAGGGTTTTTTTTGTGATATTAAAAAGGTTTCTCTACGCGAATACTTTGCAGGGTTTTTAGCATTAAGTGAGTGCTGAACTTTATAAAAGGATTTTTCTGCAACTATTGTGAAAACTGTGTTTGTGGATGCTCTGATTTTTAATTTATTAGTTATATTGCCTTTCCTAATGTTGGATAATTTCTGTAAAATCAAACTTGGTCATATCGAATGATTTCTTAAATAAGTGTAGACTGCTTGAAAGGATTTTGCTTTAAATTGTTTAATTGATATTTATTAATGACATTCAATTATAGTTTCCATATTTGTCTTACCCTTTATCAGTTTATGTGTTGGGAGCATATTTGTCCCATAAAAGGGTTCTGACAGAACACTTTCTATCTTATTTATTTAGAATAATCAATGCAATGTGGGTTGTAAATATTAGTTAAAAGTCAGAGGAAATTCATATATAAATCCAACAGGAGAAGGAGTTTCTTTCTGTTTCGTTTTGCTTTTTTTTTTTTTTTGACCAGGTAATCCTATATAGCTACATTATTTCATTTTCTGTTTGATTATTTAAAATACCTATTTTAGTATGTTTTATTTTTTTTATTTTCCTTTTATTTTTCTTTTTATTTTATTTTCTCCATTTTGTTAGCTTATAAACATGCATAATAGTTTCTGATAATTCTTTTTTTATGTCTTCAAGTTTTGTTGTGATTTTATTCTTTTACTGTTTATTGATTTTATTTTCTATTTTCTCTTTAATTTATATTGCCTAAAGGTTTATCATGTTTGTTTAAAGAATCAGATTTTTTGTTATTTGTAATTTAGATGGTTTATTTTAATTTTCAATTTATATATTTTTTTTGTTTTTATTATATCCTTTTTTCTGTGATTTTAGATATATTTATTTGTTGACTTTATATTGAATAAATACATATTTAGTCCATTAGAGCACCAGGTGGCACAATGGTTATCACACCAGGCCTGGAGACAGTAAGACCTGAGTTTAAATCAGGACTCAGACACTTATTATGTTTTATACATGTGACCCTAGGAAAGTAACTTGTTCTCATTTCTGTAATCTGTTCCATTGCTCTACCTCTCTGTTTACATCAGTTTCCTCATCTATAAAATGAGTTGAAGGAGGACATGGCAAACCAGTTCAGTATTTTTGCCAAGAAACTCAAGTAGAGTCCTGAAGAGTGACACATGACTTAAAGGACTAAACAGCAACAAATGTCTGTTATTATTTTTTAACAACAGATTATAGAGTATTTTTCCTCAGTTTATCTGTCATTCTTTTTATTTCTTTGGATACTTTAATTTCATTTTCTTCAACTTTTTGCAAAAGATATTTCTTTCCTTCAATTTCTTTGTTATTAATGTCTTTCTGTCTATTTTATATTTTTTATTCTTTTTGTGGTCCTTAGAATTATTTGGTCATCATTTATCTCTGTATTACCAATGGATTAAAACTTTTTAAGTCCCAGTTTTGGGTTTTCTTCTTTGAACATTTTATGCTATTTCCATGTAGATCTAGCCCCTTCAATGCTCCTTTCTGTTATGCTTCAGACTTAGAAAAACACCAATTCCTACATGTTACTCCCTTGTTATTATTTTATTGCCCCTTTGTTATTATTTTTCTTATATCCCTAACTGTACAGCTCATTATTATACTTTTGCTCATTTTTTTCCTCCATTTCCCTAAAAAATCTTTTGGTCCTAGGATCATATTTTTATACTTTTCTGGGTGTCAAGTTGCAACCAGGAGCTTTGATTCTCCTTCTAAGGCTAGATGAGAAGTCTCTCTTTAAACAATGAATCTCTAAAAATAATATATATTCTAAGTTTCCCTTTACTTATATCCCTCTTCACTCAGAGAAGCATTTGGTGTCTTCATCCTCTTCAAACTTGAAACAAAGTTTTCCATTTTCTCCCCTTGTAGTTTCCTATAAAGCTTCCTTCTTGAAAGAACAGAGGAGTAGTTTTCCCTTCCTTGTTAAACTTTGATTTGATTAGGGGCACATTGCACATTCCTATCATTTTCCTCCTCTTTGTTTCTTGTGTACCTTCTATGTTGTAATCTAATCTTACAAAAGAAAAAGAAAAAAAAAGATTCATCTGTGGGCAGAACATTGCAGAATTTAGTCCAAAAATGTACATTTAGAAAAAAAAATCAATTATTTCTCTTTTCTTATTTTTGTTGTTATGTTTCTTGGTTGTTATATTTATTTGTCCTTGTTATATTTATTGTCTGAGTGTCTGAGAAGAAAATTATCTCTTCCTCTCTGGTTTTTATTTCAAAATGTTTTGAATATCTCTTTATTATTAAATATCCATGTTTTTGAACTTACTGTTAGTTTTACATTTGCAAGGTAGGTCATCTTGGGTTGCATCTTGAGTCTTATTGCTCTTTACAAAACCTTCTTCCATTTCTACTTACATTTTTTGGTGTAGGCAGATTACAGTTATTTAAATACCTTTTCCTTTATATGGGAAGATATTTCTCCTGGATGTTTACATAACTTATTGATTCTCAATGGAATTGTGAAATTTAACAACTATATGTACTTTAGTGTGCAATCTTACTATTTTTCTGCAGATGATCTATGATGTTTTTTTCCCCAACTGCCACTTTGTTTTCTGTGTACAGATGTTCTAGACAGGTATTTTTTTTCCTGCTTGCATTATGGTGTTTTTATTTTTTTTTTATTTTTACTTCTATATTTTTTCTGGAAGACCTATCATCTGGGAGACCTGCACGTATTGTCTTTGAGATCATGCTATTTTGATTAGTACAGAAAGCATGCTTTCTTTTAATATTTTTTTCTTTATGCTACTATTCCAAATTATACCTCACTACTATGTGTTTGGATTCCCTATCAGTTATTCTTTCTTGTTTCCTTCATGTAGTTTGCCACTAGAGAGTCAAGGTTTTCTATTTTCTGCTTTAAAAGTCTTAAATTATACCCTCAAAATTCTTATTTCTCTTCTAAACCATAGACGAATAATATGCTATGGTTCTTTCCATCATCAAGTATTGTATTTCTTTTGCAATGTTTTTACATAGTTGCATGAACTTATCTACTAGATATGAAGGCCATTTCTTTCTGATCTTAATGTTTTCCCTGTTGTTTAATCTGTTTAAGCTTGAGATTTTGAGGGTTTTTTTTTTCCCATTCATCTTTTCTACATAGAGAAATATAAATTTTCAGACTAAGGACTATTCTGAGTATACCCTGAAAAAGTTTTGTTCTTTCAGTGTTGTCAATTTTAAAGGAAAATTATTGTTTCTTTGATTGATTGATTTTTCATCCTCCAATTTTTAAGATCAATTATTTTGTCTTCAATTATGCATGAATCTTATTTTTAAGTGTATTTTGTTGGTTATAATTTTAACATGTTATACTTAGTAAAGGATATATTTAATATTTCTGTTTTTCTTCACTTCCTCAGGATATGCCCTATTGTCCATTTTTAGAGGCATATCAGAAAGTTGAAAAAACATTCTTATTCTTTTCAGTTTCTATTCAGAAATTGGAAAAGATTTAATAAACTAACTTTTCTAAAGTTCTACTCATGTACCTAAAGATTACCTTCTTTATCCTTGAATTGCTGATTTTTAGATTTCTCTAATTACAAAAGGAATATATTAAAGTTTCCAAATCTTATATTTTAGTGACCATTCCTCCATTCTAATTCAATTGATTTTAATATTTTCAGACTGTTACATTTGGTGTCCAAATCAATATTAAGTAATAATATCATTTCAGTATTTATGATGTCTTTAAGTATAAATGTAGCTTCCCTGACAATCACTTTTAACTTCTCTTTTTTATGATTACTCAGCTCTTTTTAACAGAATTTTAATTTTTCAAATATGTTGCATTCATATAAGCATATTTTTTCATTTTCCTAGCTTATCTGCTCTTCTCCATTTTGTGGGTGATTTCCTCCTCTCCATGTAAATTGATATTATTGTTAATTATTTATCTCTAGCATATCATCTTATACTTTTTAACTTCTCTTTTCAACATATACCACTTTTTGTAAAAGAAGGAGGTAGAAAATAAGAAGGATTGAATTCATCACTGGGGCAGCCAGTTCTAGTTAAACTTAGGTAGATCATTCCACAAAACTTCCCCTCCTCTAGGTTGGGGTGAGGGCTCAGTGTGGCCATACCCCCTCTTGGCTCTACAGCCCCCACAAATTTAGTGCCTTTAGAACATGAACCCACCCATCTGGGGGAGTCGGGAGAAGCCCTGACTTGTTGCTGCATTGCATTACTGCTGCTTTCTGCCTCCCCTGCCTCCACTGCCATCTATGCTGCTATCTGCTGGGAGAGCCAGGTGCCTGCTGCATGCCATAGGAGTGGAATTTGCTGTGATTATTTATATAACACAAGAATTGACTGTAATACAAAATTTAAATGGTCTATTTCTATTCTTCTGCCCTTTTTCCCTTCACTAAGCTGATATCCTGACTGGTAGTACTCTCATATTCTTTTTCCTGTTTTAATAAGTGCTTTTATGATCTACCTTCAGAAGTTTCTTTTGTCTATCACTTTTCTCTTCTTGATTTGCTCCTCCCAATTTAGACGTATTAATTAGGAGTTTGTTGTCACTCTGACAGATCCCAAATGGAAATTACACTGATGTAAGGCCTTCTTCAGAGCACAGAGGTATGGGTGTTCAGCTACTGAGTTGTCTCTTCTTTCTACAGTTCCCATTGCCATGAGGAATATATAGGATTATTTTAATTCTTTATAGAATGATATATGAGGCTGGCTGTTTCTCTGTCCACTTCTTTTTTTAAGACTGGCCTGGAATTTCAGGACTTGATTTCCAGGATTGGAGTTGACTTTCAGTTGGCCTTCTTTTCACCTAGATTTTGGTTCAGAATTCCTTATGGTTTAAGGTGCATTTATTGAACTCTGTGTACAGATTGTTCCATATGTATATGTTCTTTTTTTTTTGCTTTCCCCTCCCCCAACATGGACAACATGGCAATATTTTTTTGCATGACTTCACACTTATAAGGGGAATTGTATTGCTCGTCCTATCGATGAGTTCCTATCCACTGAGGGGCTAGAGGGAAGGAGAGAATTTAGAATTCAATTTTTAAAAAAGAATGTTAAACATATGTAAAAGAAAAGGTAAATGAAAAGAAAAAGTAAAAAACAAACTTTAGTAAAATTAGCCAACATATATGGAATGGGAAAATCTTACATTGTATGGAATTTTTATATACTTATAATCTATAGTCCCCAACTATACAAACACACACACACACACACACACACACACACACACACATCTGCAAAGAAATAAAAATGTTCTATTATCTCTATTATTTTTTACCATATCTTGTCATTATAATCACAAATAAGTATATTTCAATTTTTTTTCATTTATATTGCTTTTTATAGAGAAAAATGAGACTATATATCTTTTTTTTGACTTTCTGTACTGAATTTTAACTACCCATTAGGACCTAATAACATGGGACTTTCCACAAAATATACGCACAGCTATATGTATAGCTTATGGTAGCACCTATGCTAATAGTCCATATCATACATATGTATGTATGTGTGCACAGATGCATATACATCTATACATGCATGTACTAACATGTGTACATACACAGGTGTCTATTTGTGCATATGAGTATATTTACAGGTGTGTGCATACATGTGTGTTTTTCAAAACTGAAGAGTCTCATGTTACAGCCAAAAGTAGTTAATGGAATTGTCCTGAATAAAAGAGCTTTAGTATTATATATCTGCCATCTTTTTTTTTGTTTTCAAAAAGCTTATTAGCACACATTTCATAAATTAAAAAGTAATACAGGTGAAAGGCTTTTAAAAAAGATAAGAAAGCAGTTATTTTTATATTCAGACAATATTCTTCATCCCCAAGTATGTTATATTACTTTTGTTCCCTTTTAACAAATCCTACCAAAATCAAAATGATCCAAAATTTATGATGTAGAAAAGCTATTTAATATTGGATCTTTGAACTAATTTGCCTATTTTTTTTTATTCTTGCACATTTCTAAAAGGTGATATATAAATTGTTACACCAAGTTAAGACAGGCAGTTAGGATAATTACTAGTTGCTCTGAAAGATTCAGTATCTCCACATAAATCAGTTAGGTACTTGTATGAGAATCAGCATATTTTCCAGCTGTGTGACCATAGTATCACAATCAATTTCACTTAACAAAATCAAATGCATTTTAACAAAAATGAAATAAAAACCTAAGTCAAATAATGGGCATTTAAAAAGTGTTTAGTTATGAATTAAACATAGCAAAGAAAATTAAAAAGACATAAAAGTCTTGGTTCTTGTCTTCAGGAAGCTAATACTCTTTAAACATTTTTGTCAAAACAAAACAGTATGAATATGTCCATATTTATTATATACAAGTAGGAATAAATGTCTTCCTTGATTCTATTGCCTTTCATATTATAATTATTCAAGAAAATTAAAAGTTGGAGTCTAGAATTTTTTCAGGATCATTTAACAATGTTAAGATTGAAAAGAAATAACTTATTGGAGATATGTCTATTTTTATCATGCAAAATGCATACTACATAAAATAGAAAGGTTTAAATTGTCTCATAGGAATTCTTAATAAATATCCTTTTTTTTTTCTAATTTCACAGACACTTAGCAACCATCTAAACAATATTTTGCTTCTCACACGCTGTAGTAATAGAAAGGAATTGATGTGGATGAGAGATATAAATACTTTGCTCGCCTGATAAGAAAATTCCATCTTTGTACTGTAAATTAACAAATTGGTTTTCTAGAATAAATCATCTTCTTCCACACCTATTTTTCCTAGTTCTGTCTTCTAGGCTCAGCTGGATAATATCGGTTAACTCCTTTAGAGTATAGCACTTGACATATTTGAAAGTAACTGTCATGCTTCACCATCTTCAGCCTTCTCTTTTCCAACCTAATCATCACTAGTATCTTTAACAAAATGTCTCATGTGACATGGTCTCAGTCAATAATCATTTAAAAGTATATGGTGTTTATCTAACTTGTCTGAATATAAACTTGGAATACAAATACAATACATGCAATAATGACTATAAAATATGAGTCTATATTATAGAGGACTTCAAAATAATAAATATAGATAGAATAAATAGATCCTAGGTAAGTTATATTAACAATATTCACCTCATGTACTAATTAGCAGTTTTGTCAGTTTTGTTGTTAATATGGTCAATTATAATGTTAGTTTTCCTAATATTGAAGCATTCCTACATTCGTAGTATAAATTCTACCTCTTCATGGTATATTATCCTCAAGATAAATTGCTGTAATCTCTTTGTTAATATTTCACTTAGCATTTTTGCATCTATATTCATGAGGTAAATTGGTCTATAATTTCTTTTTCTCTGTTTTGGTTCTTCCAGGTTTAAGTATCAGGCCCATATTTTTATCATAAAAAGAATTTGATAGGAATCCTTCTTCACTAATTTTCCCAAATAATTTATATAGTTTTGGAATTAATTGTTCTTTAAACAATTATT
>CM053580.1:249335563-249349625 GCA_028627135.1 Pseudochirops cupreus
CACAGAGATTTAAAAAAAAAAATCACGGACTGAACAACCATGAGTAAGAATAAGCATAAACAGCAAAGTAAGAACAGCTCCCAAATCCTAGATTCCTTCTTTGGGGAAAAGAAAGATCATGGGAGAGAGAGGGAGGAGGAGAGCGCAACCAGAGCGCCCCCACCAGAGGCCTCCAATAAACATGAAGAATGCCTTAAAGGTAGAGATGAGCTGAAGAAGGATTTTCAAAAACAAATAAGGGAAATGGAAGAAAAATTGGGAAGAGAAAAAAGAATGTTGCAGGAAAATCATGAAAAGAGAGTCAGCAGTATGACTGAAGAAATCAACACCCTAAAAAATAGATTAACCCAAACGACAAAAGAGGCCCAAAAAGCCAATGAGGAGAAGAATGCCTTGAAACTGCTGATACTTGGAAAATTCAAATAATCTTAAATGCTGCTAAGATTGAGAGTAAAATATCAAGAGTGCTGACAAAATAGATGTCAGTTTGATGCAGAAATTCTACAAGAGAAAGCATGGTAAAAACAATACACTGCTGTAAAAGAAAGGAGGAAGAGTATGGGAATTCTTATTTCTCATTCCCGGATTATATGAGAAGAATATCCATACATGGAGAATGAGGTGTGGTAGCTGGCATCAATTGAACTTCAGTCTTATCTGAAACACCTAATAAAAGATGGAAAACATACATATATACACCAGTTTGTTAGAGAAATATATCATACTCAGTGGAGAAAAAGAAAGTAATCATTAAGCTAAGAGGGGAGGCAGTTAAAAAGGATAATACCAGGGAGGCAAAAATCAAAAGCAAAATGTTTCTTCATCCTGAAAGAAGGATGAAAAGGAAAGAGAAGAGGAAGAGAGGTAAGGAGAACAAAGGAGAGGAGAAGGAGAGAATGAGATGGGAAAGGAAGGGAGGAAAGGGTATAATAAGATTATGATGGGAAAGAAAACAATCTAAGAAAAATATGTAGAGGTATGAGTATCTATTTTGCTTTTCTTGTACCAAGAATGGGATCTACCATATTTTGGGGGCTAAGAAAACACAGTAAAGAAGGATGATGTTAAAGATTTGGTCAATGAAAATATGAATCGACAAACAGTTTTAGTTTGGTAATGCTGAGAAAATATGACTGGTAATGCTGAGAAAATATACACAAACATTGATTGATCATAAATAAAATAGTGGAATGAGTTAAAGAGCTATCCTCAAGTCATATTTTGCCTTCCTCATTTAACAAGAAATCTGATTTTTACTTTCAAAAATATCTCGCAATTTTTGTTAGGAAGCGAATAGAATAGGGGAAAGACTTGTCTGAAGTGTAATTTTGTTGCTGTTTAATAAGATGAACCCCTGAGCAGTTTCAACATACTGCATTCCTTTCTCTCAGAAAGTATATTAAACCTAGTTTTAAAAGGGAATCATACACCTTGTCCCTACTGGGATATTGACTCTGGACTTTCTTCACCCTCTTTGTTAAAATTATGAAATATACTTATTCCAAACAATGCATAAGTACTTGCTTATGAGGTACGTAAAGCAAAGATAAAGAAATACCAAAAGAGAAATAAGATGTACTGAATTTATGCTTGCCAAAATTCAATTTCTTTTTTTATGTGCTAAAAAGTAATTATACTTCCAAAAAAACCCAACAAAATCAACTCAAGAATTTCAATTGAATATTTTAGCCTATTTTTAAAGCCATACTTTGTCCACTGTGCCAATTAACTCTCTCTCAATATACATATATAAACATATTGCTAATGATATGTAGATGCATTAATTATTCACCATTATTATCATCATTCGTCATTGTTACAATAATACCATAGATATTGGCATAATCTTTTGGTCAAAGGGGAATGGATTTTGAATTACTTGCTAAATTTTAATTATATAAATTAGAATATTGGAAGCTAGGAGAAGAAAATACAATTACTGAATGCTTAGTTTACTTTCATCTGTCAATCTCATTCAACCAAATTGTTTATTTTTTCAAATACATAATAATGTCTGCAATTCATTTTTATATTTTGAATTTCAAATATTTTTTTTCCTTCTCTTAGCTCCCTTCTTCCTAAAATGATAAGCAACTTGATACAAGTAATATATGAGCAATCATGTAAAACATATTCCCGTATTATCCATGTTGTGAGAAGAAAAAAAACAAAAGAAAAGAAAACATGAAAAAAGAAAATGAAAATAGAAAGCTTCAATTTCATTCAGAGTTCATTAGTTCTTTCTCTACATGTGGATAGCACTTTCCATCATGAATCCTTTTTAATTGTCTTGGATCATTATGTTGTTGAGAAAAGCAAAGTCCTTCATAGTTGATCATCACACAATATGACAGTTATTTGGCATAATCTTCTCCTAGTTCTGCTCATTTCACTTTGCTTCATTTCATAAGTTGTTGTCCAAATCTATTTTTAATAAGTTGTTTTCTTCAGTTGATTTTTGTAGTTATTTTTTCCATTTGTCCAATTCTACTTTTTAAGGACTTGTTTACTTTTTCTAAGCTGTAGAATCTTATTTTTCATGATTCCCTTACATCTCTCTCATTTCTTTTCCCAATTTTTTTTCTACTTCTCTTATTATATTATTAAACTTTTTTGAGCTCTTCTCAATTCCTTTCTGGGGATGAATCAAATTTCCATTTTTCTTTGAGGCTTTACACTTATGCATTTTGGATTTGTCATTCTCTTCTGACTTTGTGTCTTGTTCTTCCCTGTCCCCATAATAACTTTCTATGATCAGATTTTGTTGTCTTAATTAATTTTTTGTTTACTTTTAGTTTACAGGATTCAGTTCCACAATCCCATGATTTTCAAATTTTTCCCCTCCTCCCTTCTCCCCTCATTGAAGCATGCAATCAAATAGAGGACCTGCAAATACTTTCACTTGAGACATTAGTCAGGTTACAAAGAAGGATTGTAAGAGATAGAATGAACACCGGGAAAGAGGAAATAGAACCAAATAAAAAAAAGAACAAGAGCGTGTAGTTTGCTTCAATCTGCAATCAAATTCTGTTATTTCTAGTTCTTCCTCTGAATGTAGCCATCTTTCTCCATCATGAGTCTTTTGGAGTTGTCTTATAACCCTGCATTGCTGAGAAGAGTTCAGTCTATCAAAGTCAGTCATCACATGTACATTGTGTCTGTAACTGCGTACAAATTTCTCCTGGTTCTGCTCCTCTCAGTCAGCATCAGTTTGCTTAAGCCTCTCCAGGTAAATAAGAAGTACATCTGCTCCTCCTTTCTTATATCACAATAGGATCCCATTATGCTCATATGCCACAATTTGTTTAGCCATTCCCCAATTGATGGGCATCCCCTTAATTTCCAATTCTTTGCCACCACAAAAAGAGCTGCTATAAATATTTTTGTACGTATGGGTCTTCCTCCCACTTCTATGATCTCTTTGGGATACAACCCTAGAAGTGATATTTCTGGGTCAAAGGGTGTGAAATCATTTATAGTCCTTTGGGCATAGTTCCAGATTGTTCTCCAGAATGGCTGAATCAGTTCACCACTCTACCAACAATGCATTAGTGTTTCAATTTTTCCACATCCTCTCCAGCATTTGTCATTTTCCTGTTTTGTCATCTTAGCCAGTCTGACTATATTCACATTATTATTATTATTATTATTATTATTATTTTGCTCGTCCTTTCCAGTCTTTTTTTTCCATTTATTTTAAAATTTGAACTCTGCTCCTGGGATGGAAGGGGCACTGACCTTAGCTTCTTGTGACAGGGACTTGAGGCCTTAGCTGTTTGCCTGGTGTTGCACTAGAACTGCCCTGCAGTTATGGTGCCCTGCATCATTAACTAATGGTGGACCCTCCTGTTGCTGTATTGAGGGAGTAGGATAGGGCCAGATGTTACTGGTGATGCTAGAGGCTGCAGGGGTCTGTCTTGGTGCTGTGCTGAGGAAGGTAAGGTATAGTGTCCATTTTCATCCATTTACCTGGTACTATGCTGAGGCAGGGAGGTGACCTCCATGCTATTCAGGAGCCCTGAGGGGTGGGTCTTGTTGCTCATTTGTTGTTGTGCAGAAGAGGGTTTGGGGGTTGACTGGTTCTGTGTGGCTTTCCAAGGGTCTTGGAGCTCACTTGCAGTTGAACTGAGATATGTTGTGGAGGGAATCCTAGTGTTGGCATTTGCCTACTGTTCTGGTGCCACACTGAGATTCAGGGCTTCCCACTGGCTTGCTAAAGGCAGGGACTACTGCTGTCTTGCCAGGTCACTTCCTCTTCTGGACTTTGCTCCCCTTTTACTGGAGGGAGAAAGATATTTACTGCTAACCTTCCAAGTTTCTTGGGCTAAAAGATTATTTCACCCAGTCTTTTGCTGGTTCTGCTGTTCCAGAATTCATTTTAGGAAACTATTTTATAGCTACTTGGAGGTGAATATGGGAGAGTTTAGGCAATTTCCTGCTTACTCTGCTATCTTAGCTCCCCAAAATAACTCCCAGATAAATTGTTAAAGCATGTAACCTACTAAAAACGAAGTTGAGTATTTTTAGAAGCTTTGCAAAATCAAATAATCTATAAAATTAAATTAGTTTATTTGAGGAACATGGAGTTGAGGTCCACAGGCCTAGGCCACCTCTCTAGTACATATATATATATATATATATATATATATATATATATATATGTATATATATATATATATATATATACATATATATATATGTATATGTATATGTATATATATATATGTATATATATATGTATATATATGTGTACATATATATATGTGTGTGTGTGTATATATATATATATGTGTGTGTGTGTGTGTGTGTGTGTATGCATGTACATGAATATATGTATATAGATATACACACACATAGAAGTGTGTGTGTAGTTTTGTATAAATTATACGTCAGTGTGATGGGATGAAAAGAAAAAATGTCGTCAAAAGAACTTGAGACCTGTATCTATCAATTTCCACTTGTGTGCCTTTCAGCATTTCCAAATACAAATATTAGTTCCCTCATGTGTAAAATTATGATAATAAATGCTAATGATATTGACATTATTTGATTTATAGTATTGACAGAAAATGCTTTTAAAATATCTATGTCAACATGAAATAATATTATTCATCTCACAAATATATTTTTTATCACAAAATAACATTGTGCAAAATTTAGTAGATGCATCTGCATCACTCTGTCATCACAACTAGAAATATTCAAACTAGATAAACAGCTCATATTGTATTAGTACATGAGTTCAGATTAAAAAAACATTTTAGTAGGCTACTCAAATATTACATAATAATGATTTTAACTACTTTAAAAATCATATTACACATTTTGACATCAGGCTGATTTGTCATCTCAGATTTATCATAAAGTAGGGAAATAAGGTGAATCCTTTCATGTTTCTGGTACTGAGAATCCTCACCTATACAATGATCAATAAAATTCAATGATGACTTAGGTACTTTCAAATTCTAAATTTCTAGCAATTCATTCTATGCAATGTAACTATGAAGCTTATACAAACAAAATCTTTCCCTTTGTACATCTTTGACAGCTTTTTGACAGCTAAAGCTATTAATATACAAATACTGAAAGCTTCCATGATTTCATCAGGTAGAGAGAAATCCTAGTGTAGGAACCTCTCAACAAGGCAGGTAAGTTAGAGACTAGATTAATCTCTAATAGTCTCTCTCTGTCTCTCCCTCTTTCTGTCTCTCTGTGTCTCTCTGTCTCTGTCTCTCTCTCTCTTTCTGCCTCTTCTCTCTTTCTCTTTCCTTTCATCTCTCTCCCTCTCACCTAAAACCTCAAACAAGAAAATGTACCAAATATAAAATTTTATAGGTTCACTTAAAAAAAATAAACCTTGGTTCATTTTAGAACCTGAAAATATACATAAGAAGATTTAGGGATGGGGAATAAAATATTAATTTAAATATTAATTTCTCACTGGTCACTGAATCACACAACAATTTCTCAGTACCTTGGCCATAGTAGGTAATTTGGGGGGAAATAATAAAATAATTAATTAAAATTAAGAAATTTGTGCACAGTTTTAAAAGACCTAGATTTTACTTTAATTTCTCTAGATTTTTGTTTTTCTGCCTTTTTGTCTTTCTCTTGCCATTAGGTTAGTACTGTGTGAAAATACACAAGTTTAAGAATCTTCATAATATTTTAAGTTTCTTATGCATGGAACTGCAGAAATGTGGGATGGATAATCTTCATATTCAAATTTTTGGTAATAAGAGTATAAAAATACTACCTCACATTTTTAAATACTCATGAGAAAATCAAACTTAAAAAAATACATTCAGAGTAGTACATTTCCCCTGTTCAGTGGACTTTACCTGTTGCAAGTAGCTTCCAACATAAATGGCAGTGACATCTAAGTTCTATTTATTTAGAGATTTATTTCATAGCCACTTGCAATTATGAATAACCTTTAAAGAAAAAATACATGCAGTTTGGCATCATGAGTTATTTCAGAAATTTCCCACAGGTTCAGAAAATGAGTAAATATCAGTGAGCACACAGAGTTGACATTCCCTGCCAGCCAAATAAATTTTTTAAAAAAGGTTTTTCTCCTGTGTTAATATCAACAATACGTTTGTAAGGTATTTATTGAGAGACAATATTTACGACCACAACTTTCCTTTCAGTGAAATCCGTCTTGAAAATCTGTGAGCCTCACCTTTCACTTTTATCACTCTTAGTGGTCAAAGTTGTTCAGTTTTGTTTTGTTTTTTTTAATAATATGAAAACTTAGAAAAAGAATAAATCAGGCACTTGGTGTGGCCAATTGACACTGTAAGACTTGGCTCCATTCCATCAATGAACCTGGAAATTGGAATTTAGAAAAAGCATCCAAAATGAATAGTAAAGTCATGGCAGTTTATGGGAAAAGAAAACAAGTGGAAAGAAGAATGAAAATGTTTGGGTTGAAAATTGTTCTTTTAAGAAATCAACATTGAATCTGTGTAATCACAGATGGATTACACAGGTACCTAAATTCATATGACTACACACATTAACAAGTGTACATAGTATATATACATATATGCGCACATATATGCATGCAGGAATATGTGTATACAAATGAATATATTCAGTGGATGAAGTGCCAAACTATACACTCATACATATAAATTTTACACACACAAACATACATAAACATGTGACAGTTTTTGCAGTGAATACATACATCTACAAATTCATATTTATATGTGCCTATAAATACTCATATATGTGTAGAAATTCACCCATAGCTAAGAAGATTCTTAATAGACAAGACTCAGTAAAGATAAATATTCTGATAAGTAAGAAAAGCAAATGTGTTTTAGAAAATTTTACAGGGTGACCAAATAATATGCCATAATACCAAAAGTTTTATCAAATTTAATATGGAGAAATATTTTTAACTGACTTTACATTTTTTCCCCTTCATATCACTTGTCTTGAAACTCACTCTGCTACAATGCAGTCTACCTTTCTGAGTTGCTCTAGCAAGGCTTTTCCTATGGGATACAAAGGATACAAATAAGGAGTTATGAATTAGGACTTTAGAACTATGAAGAAAGGGAGAATCATTTCAGCTTCAACCGTGCAGGATTCATTGTGCCCTGCTTCTGAAAAAAAAGGCAGTTAGTTGACGGGATTTCTAGATTTTAGTATTCTTTTCATAGATAGCTGTTCTGGTTTATACTTGAAATCCAACCAGCCTTTAATAGCTCTCTTTCATTTTTCACTATGAGAAATAAATCAAATAATTAACAAGCATTTTCTAAACAACTAAGACCAATAAGCAAGATAGAATCATAGAACTAGGCCTAGAGCTTCACAATTTCAGAGATATGAAGGGGACAGTATGTCCACTCACAAAACTATGTTAATTTTCTGATTTGGCTAGATTCATGGTTCCTCTGCATAGACAATTCCTCTATATTGAAAGAAAAAGACTGATTCAAAACAACCCTCTCTTTTTTATTCCTTCGCATATGTTTTTCTATTTCATAGAAGAGAACAAAGGGTAATAGAACCCACATAGTGATTAGATCTTCAGAAAAATTAGTTGAACTATTGGTGTTTTAGACTGTGTTCTCTTTGCAATGAATTCTACTTGATGAACCAAAGCAATTAAATATGGATGTTCTCTGTACATTAAATCAAGAGACAAAGAAGATGCCATTAAATGGTTGAATGGCTAGCAGCTTCTCCTGGGAGAAGCAAATGAAGATGGCATAATGGAAGGTACTATTGAGGCTTTCAAAGATAATAATTACCATAAAAAAATAGGAAGAATTTATATAGCCTTCTAAGGCTTTGAAAGCACTTTACTTAAATATATATTTCTTTCACTTTACCAAATATTCAATAACTAAAGTGTCCTTTCTGGGAGTCTTTGTTATCTTGTCTTTCAAGGGCTTACAATGAACTTAATTATGTATTATGAAACATTTAATTTGTATGATAAAATTATTTGGGAAAAATATTAGTAATTAGAATTCTAGAACAAAAAACCTTTGTAAAAAAAACTTTTAAAATTAAGTTAGCATATGATTCAACCTTTGACAGCTTCAATTTCCATACCAATATAGCTCTAAAATACTCCTACTTCGCTGTATTGCTATGATGTGGAAGCTGTCCTTATTTTACAGAAGTCATGTCAGCAGAATAAAATTACTGACATGGTTTATTAAGCTAGGAAGGTTTTAGGCAACATCTTTGTGACAGACTTTGTATAACTGGAGAGACAAGTATAGTTAAAAAAAAACTAATTGGTTAATGGATTGTTCATTTCTGATCATGGAAATTCACGAAACAGGTACAGACATATTCAATATTTCAAGGATTTGTGGTTAAAATACTGGGAATATTCCTTTTGCTGAGATAAGTCTTAACCCTTCTAGAATTCAGTAGACTGTCTACAAGAGTTGCTGTGACTGGCAGGGGATTCTGGGAAGATGGAACAATAGATCATAAAATTCCAAGTTCTCAAGATTTTGCACCTCTACCCCACAAAAGAGATAAATAGCACCTCAGGTGGAGATAAATGAGAATAGGGGCACAGCAGAGGTCTTCCTGGGACAATTTGAGAAGATCAGAAGAAAAACCCCAGGACAAGGTTTGGTCCTGTGAAGAGAAAATGCCTCCAGGCTAGGTTTCATTTTAACAACAAGGAACAAGCCCTGGAGTTAGTTGGCTTGAGAGGCTGCCTTGGCCCCAGTCACAGGAACTTTTACCCCCGGGATAGTGAAGGGAGTTGGGCATTTGAAGCCAGAAAGGTGGAGGGAACCTCTGCTGACAAGGAATGCCAGACCTAGCTGTAATACAAAGAGAAGTGGGGGTGGGGAAGAAAACAGCACATGCCCAGTGAGTGCAGAAGCCTTAGAGGAGAAAGCCCCTGGATGGGGGCACTTATAGGAGGTTGGCTTTAGTTCCAGGCTAGAGGGGAGGACTGGAGATTGGGAGCAAGAGGCACAATTTCCATACTCCAGGGCCAGAGGGGATTACAAAAAGTAAGTTATTTTCACCAAAAAAAAGGCACATGCAAAAGAGGAAGAATTAAACCACAGAAAGCTATTATGGGAATAGAGATGACTGGGGTTCATCTTCAGAAGAGGATATTGAAGTAAAGAAATCCCCAAAGAGTAATGTCAAATGGTCATCTGCCCTAAAAAGAATTTATAGATTATCTTTAAAAAGATTTTAAAAATCAAATGACAGAGATGGAGGAAAAACTATAAATGAATGAATGAATGAATGAATGAGAATAATCTAAGAAAAACAAGAAAGTTATGTAAAGAAAGTCAACCAATTAGAAAAGAAGATTCAAAATCTAAAGAAAGAAAAATGACACCTTGAAAATTAGAATTGGGCAAAGTGAAGACAGCAAAATTATAAGACACCAAGAAATAATTATTCATATTTTAATATGAATAATGAAAAAATAGAAAAGAAAGTGAAATATCTTATAAGAAAAAAAAACAAATTTGAAGAATAAATCAAGAAGAGAAAATATAAAAATAATTGGACCAAATGAAAGTTGTGTAGGACGACCGCTTGTAGTTCTGGTAACCCAGTTTCATTGAGAATGGATTTAAGAGAAAACAATGCATATATATATATATAGATAGGCAGGAGGAATAGGAAATAAGAGATATGCATAAACATAAAAAACAAAGATCAGGAGTAGAATAGGTTTGGGAATGTATTTGTGTGTGTGTGTGTGTGTGTGTGTGTGTGTGTGTGTGTGTGTGTGTGTGTGTTTATCTATAACTATAGAGAATCATATCTAAACTTCATTGTGGCCCTCTGGCAGTGTGGGAGCAAGAAAAAAAGAACAAAGTAAAAAAGTGCACAGCAGAGAACAAAATAAAACTTACAAGGAAGTAAAGAAAAGGTGGACAATTCTCAGTAATGTGTACTATTTATCATACAAGCTTTGTTGAAATGAAAATTTATTGCTGCATATTTTGACCCCTCTCTTATGTTCTGTTCTGCACACATCATGCTTTTTTTTGTCCAATTTGCGCCAGACAATGATGCTTTAGATGTTGCTGACAAAATTAAAATCATATAACCTGTGTCCAGCTATCCCATTCCACCCACAATAAAAATCTTTTCCAAAAAAATGAAAAAATACTAAGCAAAATTGTCAATTTAATCTTAGAGGATACTAAAGGGATGGTGATAAGAGTTATAAAAGCTAGTAAGGATGCCATTCTACATTTAGAATTGCCATTTCATTTCATAAATAAGGTTATTTCATGACAGGACATTAAATGACTTGTTTAGGGTAAAAAAGAAATAAATTGTAGAGGTGGGTATCAAATCCAGGTCATTTGAATAGCACAGGTAGCGAGGATCATTATCACTTCTTGTACCAAATGAGCACAGGACCCTAAAGAGCAATATCAGTTGTAATACCCAAAGGTCACAGTTTCTCTCTGAATAAGGACCAGGAGAGTGAAAAGAGAATAGTGACCACACCTCTCCCCAGATCACACTCCCTTAGAAGCACTGAGAATTTCCAAACTCTCAGAACTAGTTCACAAGAGCAGTATGAAAAGGTCTGAAGTTTGGGACAGAGATCCTCCTTCTCCCCACAATGGGAATGGAGCACAAATTCAACTTAAATTTTAAAATCAAGAAATAGGGTAAAAAAGAAAAAGAGCAAATGATAACAGAGACAGATGATAAAAAAACTATGATAAAAAAGGAAGATCCAAAAACAGACACAGGAAAAAAAAAATGAAGTCACAGAGCTACAAGCAAAGCCTCAAAATGTAAATTAGAAATAAGCCCAATAATAATTCCTGGGAGAGCTAAAATGGTTTTCTATATCAAATAATGGTGGAAGAAAAAAGTAGGTGAAGAAATGAGTGGAAGAAGAAAATTGTGAAAACAAAGACTTGCTTTTTTAAAAAGGCATAAAAATGTAGAAGGTGAAATTAAAAAAAAAAAGAATTGGCCAAAATGAAAACTAGTTTTAAAAATAAGCAATATTTTCAAATAAAATACTATAGTATTAAAAACATAGTGATGATAGGTTGAAAAAAAAAACCTAGGAAGTATGCCATGTCATTTCATAAATTAGCTTATTTGATGAAAAGATACTAATTGACTTGTAAAGTGATAGAAAAATTCACTGATGAAAATAAATTGATAAAAAAAAGTAGAATTGACTAAATGGAAAAAGAAGTACAAATGTTCATTTAAGGAAATAATTCTTAAAAATTTAGAATTGGGCAAGTAGAAGCTAATGATTCCATTAAACGTCAAGAAATAATAAAACAATAAAACTATACAAATTAGAAGAAAATGTGAAATATTTCATCAAAAAACTGACTAAAATCATATTATCAAGTCCTTAGAAGCAGAAAAAGCTTTTGATAATATACCACTCGCATTTCTGCTAAAAACACTAAAAGCCTTCAGAATAAATGGTGCCTTTCTTTAAAATGTTAAAGAACATATGAAGAAAAATGCTATCTATATCTAGAGAAAGAACTAATAAATAGAAGTACATAGAGAATAATATGTGTGTGTATACACATATCCATATATGCACATATCTACATATATGTGGTGTGTGTGTGTGTATGTGTGTTCAGTGGTAGCCATCTCCAGGGCAGGGGTAGGGAGGGGAGAAAAAAACATTATAATTTTGATGAATACTTGGAAGAATAGCAAGAAGTGTATAGTAGATATATAGTTTCATATATAATCATCTTTTTATTGTACTATCTTATGAAAATCTCGTTTTATTCTACAAACTAAGAAATAAAATTTTAAAAACTATAAAAAATGACAAGTTGTATCTATCTAAAACCAAAAGCAAGCATTATCTGTACCAGAGATAAATATGAAGACTTCCCAATAAGATCAAGAATGTCCATTAGCATCTTTATCATTCAGTGTCATACTAGAAATGGTAGCTATAGCAATATATAGATGTAAAGAAATTTAAGGAGTACAATAGGCAATGAAGAAACAAAGCTATCACTCTTTACAAAAGGCATAATATTGTTCTTAGAGAAGAGAACCAACTGAAAATGAATTAATTTATTATTATGTTAATAATAAACCAAATATATATTATATAACAATATATAATGAATACATATTTCCATAAAATATATAATAATAAATAATCATATGAATAATTATTTCTAATTAATAAACCCATATCAACATCAACATTTCTACATATTACCAATAAAGTCCAGTAGCAAGAGATAGAAAGGAAAATTCCACTTAAAATAACAGCAGATAATATAAAATACTTGGAAATCTACCTGCCAGGACAAATTCAGGGAGTGTATGAACACAATTACAAAAATACTCTTCACACAAACAAAAACAGAGCTAAACAACTAGAGAAATATAAAATGCTTATGGGTAGGCCTGACCAGTATAATAAAAATGGCAATTAATTTATTTATTTAGTGCTATTCCAATAAAATTACCAAAGAATAAATTTATAAAACTAGAAAAAATATAATGAAATTCATCTCGAAGAATAAAAGGTCAGAAACATCAAAGGAATCAAAAAAGAAACAAACAAAGAAAAAATGTGAAAGATGTTGGTCTAGTAGTACCAGATTTTAAATTGTCGTACAAATCAGCAATCCCCAAAATAATCTGGGATGGTTAACAAATAAATGAGTACATCATTGGAATGGATTCAATTCATGAGTACACAGTAGTAAATGACCATAGTAATCTCATATTTAAGAAAGCCAATAATTCCAACTTAAGGGACAAGATCACAATTTTGGCAGAAACTATGCATAAACTAAAATCTCTTTCATGGCCTAACTTCACCTCTCTTAACAACAAACCACAAACTTATAGACTTAGAGAAAAATATTGTTAATGGCCACAAAACCTATTAACAGTACACAGCAACAACAACAATAATAAATGAAGAATTCAAAGAAGATTTTAAAGTTTCATTGGGAGTGAAAGCCTTTGTTATTTTTTTCCACACCTTTTATACCTGCCTAAAGGTTTTCTGTAGAAAGGGTGGAAGGTTTCTGTAGAAAGGGATTCAGATTCAGATTTTTTCATCAATGTCTTTAGGGAAAAGCAGAAAGAAAATACTTGTCAAAGGGATCTTGCTCTCACCAATTGTACAACTACTGGTCTTTCATCCTCTCACTCTCTTTCCTACACTGTCCTCTTAGCTCTCAAAATCCCAGGAAGGTACCTACTCTCTCCCTTCCAGTAGTATTTTTTCCAATTACATGTAAAGATATTTTTCAACATTCATTTTCATAAGTTTTGATGTTCCAAATTTTTCTCCCTCCCTCATTCCCTTACCTCAAACCTCCCCCAGACAGCAAGCAATCTAATATAGGTTATACATTTACAAACATGTTAAACATTTTACCACATTAGTTATAGTAGGAAAGAAAAATTGGAAGAAAAGAAAAAAAAACATGAAAAAGAAAGCAAAAACCAAAAAAATGAAAATGGTGGGCTTCAATCTGCATTTGAATTCCATAATTCTATTTTTGAATGTGGCTACAATTTTCCATCATGACTTTTTTTTTTTTTTTTTTTT
>CM053580.1:249350125-249360488 GCA_028627135.1 Pseudochirops cupreus
ATTTTGGGGTGGCTCTGTGAGAGCTGCAATGTGTTGCTGCTTCTACGCCGCCATCTTGGCTCCGCCCCCAGAATTTCTTGAAGAATGCTTTCTAAGGTCTTTTTTTTTTATCATGGCTTTCAGGTAGTCCAATAATTTTTAAATTGTCTCTTCAGGATCTATTTTCCAGGTCAGTGGGTTTTTCAATGAGATATTTCACATTGCCTTCTATTTTTTCATTTGTTTGGATCTCTTTAATTGTATCTTGCTTTCTCTTAAAGCCATTTGCTTCCATTCTCTCCACTCTAATTCTGAAGGAGTTATTCTTTACAGTGAGCTTTTGAGATTCTTTTTCAATCTGGCAAATTTTACTTTGTAAGGCATTCTTCTCCTCATTGGCTTTTTGGGCCTCCTTTGCCATTTAAGTTAGTCCATTTTTTAAGCTGTCATTTTCTTCAGTCAAGTTATTGATTTTCTTTCACCATTCTCATTTCTCTCTCCCATTTTTCCTCCACTTCTGTTATTTGGGTTTCAAAATCCTTTTTAAGCTCCTCTATGCCTTGTATCCATTCAGTTTGTATTTTTCTTGGAAGCTTTTGGTGTGTGTGTTCTTACTCTGTTTTCTTCTTCCTCTTTGATGCTGTTGATTTGCTGTGCTTGCTTTGTTTCCTTTGCCTGCTCATGTTGCCAGTCAATTACTTGGCTTTTGGGTTCCGTAGTACTCTGCTTTCAGAGAGGTGAACTGTGTCCCAAATCTCTGGGGTTTTTCCAGCTGCCAGAGCTATTAGGAGGCTACCATTTCTGCAGCCCCCACCAGCTTTGGCTCACTGAAAACACACCTCAGGACCACCACCCAAGACTGAGATCCTGATCTCAGCAGCTCAAGGCAAGAATACTTAGCCTCTGAATGATTGCTTTTCCCCCTGCAATCTGCAGGCCAAGAGCTTCTGAAGCAGCCACGTGGAGGTAGCTGCAAGGCCACCACTTCAGACTGCTTCTAGCTCTGGAGGCAGTTTGGCCAGACCCTCTCTCCCAAATTTAGCTGAGTTCCACTGACCTTTTCCCTTTGTTCTTGGCTCTTATGGGTTGGTAATTCTGGAAATTGCCAGAGCAGCTGATGATCTGCTTCTCCTGAACTCTTCAGCTTCTGCTTCTCCTGAACGGCCTGGGGCTAAAACTTCAAGGGCCTGGGCTCTGCTGCTAGCATGCCATGATGACCACTTGCTGAGCTGCCTTCAGTAGAACTTGTGTTTTTCTGTCATTTTTGTGGATTCTGGAGCTCTAAGATTTGTTTAGTGTCATGTTTTATAGGTATTTCATGTAGTTATTGGGGGAGCTCACAGGATTTTCCTTTTTCTACCAAGTAAAAAACTTCTTGAGATAATAAATAAATTTAGTAAAGTTGCAGCATATAAAATAAACCCTCATAAATCCTCAGCATTCCTATATATTTCCAACAAAGTCCAACAGCAAGATATAGTAAGAGAAACCTCATTTAAAGTTACCATAGATATTATAACATATTTGCAAATCTACCTGCCAAAGCAAACCCAGTACCTAATGAACACAACTACAAAACACTTTTCACACAAATAAAATCAGATCTAACTAATTGGAGAAACATCAGTTGATTATGGCTGGGTCGAGCTAATATAACAAAAATGACAATTTTACCTAAATTAAATTACATATTTAGTGACATAAAAATCAATCTACCAAAAAATTACTTTACAGAACTAGAAAAAATAGTGACAAAATTCATTTGAAAGAACTGAAGGTCCAGGATATAAAGGCAATTCATGAAAAAGAATGCTAGCCTTACAAGATTTTAATCTGTATTATAAAGCAACAGTCATCAAAATTTCTTAGTACTGACTAAGGAATAGAGAAGTGGATCGATGGAAGAGATAGGGTACAAAAGACTCAATAGTTAACGATTATAGTAATATACAATTTGATAAGCCAAAGACCTCAGCTTTTAGGAGAAGAACTGACCATTTGATAAAAACTGCTGGGAAAATTGGAAAATAATATGGCAGAAACTGAGCACAGACCATCATCTAATGCTGTACAACAAAGTCAAGTCTAAATGGGTGCATGATCTAAGTATAAAGGCTGACACTGTAAGTAATCTGGGGAAGCAAAGAATAGTTTACCTGTCAGATTTATGGAGTAGGGAAGATTTTGTGATCAAAGAAGAGTTGGATAGCATTATTAAATGCAAAAGGGATGATCTTGATTACATTAAATTGAAAAGTTTCTGTGCAAACAAAGCCAACGTAACCAAGATTAAGAGGGAAGTGGGAAACTGGGAAAGAATTTTTAAAACCATTGTCTCTGATAAAGGCCTCATTTCTAAAATATACAGGGAATTAAGTAAAATCCATAAGAATACAAGTCATTTCCCAACTGATTAATGGGCAAAGGATATGAACAGGCAATTTTCAGAGGTAGAAATTAAAGATATCTATAAGCATATGAAAAAATGCTCTAAGTCACTATTGTTTTGAGAAATGTAAATCAAAACAACTTTGAGGTACCACATCTCACCAGTCATATTGTCTAACATGAGAAAACAGGAAATTGACAAATGCTGGAGGGGATGTGGAAAAATTGGAATACTAATGTATTATTGGTGAAGGTGCCAACTTATACAACTATTCTGGAGAGCAATCTGGAACTATGCCCAAAGGACTTTAAATAATTGCGTCCCTTTGACCCAGTAATACCACTTCTGGGGTTGTATCCCAAAGAGATCATAGAAGTGGGAGTAAGACCCATATGTACAAAAATATTTATTGCAACTCTCTTTGTGGTGTCAAAAAACTGGAAATTAAGGGGATACCCATCAATTGGGGAATGGCAAAACAAGTTGTGGTACATGAATGTAATGGAACACTATTATGCTATAAGAAATAAGGAGCAGATTGACTTCATATTTACGTGGAGAGCCTTATACAAACTGATGCTGAAGGAGAAGAGCAGAACCAGGAGAAATTTGTACATAATCACAGACACATCATATGTTTGACAACCTACTTTGATAAAGTGGACTCTTCTCAGCAATGAGGGGATGGGAGGGGAGAAAATTTGAAACTCAAGGGATTGTGGAACTAAATCTTGTAAACTAGAAATAAAATAAAAGTAAATAAACAAATCAATTTTAAAAAAGAATTTCTGTGAAATTTTGATGATATGATGTTGGTGAAGCAGTTGGCAAACTTTAAAGTATTAAAGAGATTTTACTAAAATGCATCTTTTGCTATTACATAGGTAATATATAGTGGAACTGAAATCCAACCAGGTCACCCAAACCAATGATTCTATTTAATCAAGTTTTGCAGGCTAGAAATTTCTTCCTTAAGGGAATTAATATGAACTTATAACCATCTAGTTCACCAATACTCTTTGATACAAAGTGATGTAACTGCTTTTATCCCAACTCATTTTCTGGTCTTCAATACTATGGGGAAGGAAGTATCTTACTTCTAGGTTCAATCTGTCTCAGGTCAGAACTCAAGGCACAGGGCACCAGTATCTCACATAGAATCATAGTTTAGCACTTCTTCCTGGGCTGCTTTCCCAATTCCCACTTGAATTGGTGAATAGATTTCCCGGAGGGCAGCTGAAACTACTACACAGGGTCTTAAGCACATCTGGATCTCTAGCACTAACATGCATGAGCTTCCTCAACATTGTGCTTACTAGGAAGAGGACTTTGTACCCACCAATGAAATTGCATGTCCATGTCTCTCCTGCTTCCCACTCAACATCCTAAAAACCCTTGTTCTGTTAGGTAATTTCTCTTTTTGATTTAAAAGAAAGTTAACAAAAATATAATGGTGAACATATTTATTTTTGTTATCTGTGTGAAGGATTAATGCTTCTCCAGGACAACCAAAGTGACAGCTCACTACAGAGGAACCCATCAATGTTAATAAAAAGCAAATAACCTTCTGACTTACCATCACTCACTTTTACATTTTAAAATAAAAAGAAATGGCTGTCTAGCAATCGATTGTAAATTTGTCTATTTTAGAGTACAAATTGCTCATAGCTTTCATGCTTTGGATTATAGATTCCCAAAGTTATCTGGCCTACTGCCCATTTAAAAATCACTCAGCAAGGAATAATTTACCTGCCAGATTTATGGAGAAGGGAAGATTTTATGATCGAACAAGAATTAGAGAGCATTATGAAATTAAAAATAGAAAATTTTGATTACATTAAATTGAAAGGTTTCTGTACAAATAAAGCCAATGTAGCCAATATTAAGAGGGAAGTGGAAAATTGGAAAATAATTTTAATTAGCATTTCTATAATTTTAGTTTACATAATTCAATTCCACAAGATTTTGAATTAAAAATTCTCTCCCCATCTTTCCCCTACCCACCACCCTAAAACACCTATCCCACTGTATACCCACTCCCCCAATTTGCTCTCTCCTATATCCTCCCCCATCACCCTTCTGACTTTCCAATAGGGCAAGATGGATCTCCCCACCCCAGTGCCTGTATATCTTATTACCCAGTTGCATGTTAATAATAATAATAATGATGATGATGAAATATTTTAAACATTTGATTTTAAAACTTTAAATTCTAGATTCTTTCCCTTCCACCCCCATCCCCCACCACCATTGGGAAAACAAACAATTCAATACAGGCTGTATATGTGTACTTATGCAAAACATCTCCACATTAGACATATTGTGAAAGACTGACTACATTTTCCTCCATCCTATCCTGCCCCTCCACTTGTTCTAATCTCTACTTTGTCCCTGTCCCTTTACAGAAGTATGTGCTGCTAACAAAAATCCCTGACCCCCAATGCCCCAGATCCCCATGCCCTGCCCTCCATCATCCTCCCTGTCATTCCCTTCTCCCCTACTCTCCTGAAGGGCAAGACACCCAAGTAAGAGTGAATGTCATTTCCTCCCGAAGGCAAATTCAATGAGGGTAAGGTTGACCCATTCCCTATTGCCTTACTGTTCTTCCCCTCCATTGTAACAATTTTCCCTTGCCTCTTCTATATGAGATAATTAACCCCATTCTGTCTCTCCCTTTCTCCTCTCACTATAGTCCTCTCCCACCTCTCAATTTAAGCTTTTAAATATCATCTCTTCCTATTCAATTGATTCTGTGGCCTCTGTCTATACATATCTGTACACATATATACACACACTCACATATGTATTCATATGCATATATACCCTCCTATATAGAAATATGTATATGTAAACATATATATATATACACACACACACACACATTTATATTCCCTTCAACTATCCTCATACTGAGAAAAGTTTCATAAGTTACAATTATCGTTTTTCCATACAAGCATGTAAATAGTCCAAATGTGGTAAGTACCTTATGATTTCTTTTCCCCATTTACCTTCTCATGCTTCTTGTATTTGAATGTCAAACTTTCTATTCGGCTCTGTTTTTTTCATCAGGAATACCTGAAAGTCCTCCACCTCATTGAATGACCATAGTTTCCCCTGAAACATTACACTCAATTTTGCTGAGTAGGTGATTATTGGTTTTTAATTCTAGATCCTTTGATCTCCAGAATGTCATAGTCCAGGTCCTTTGTTCCTTTAATGAAGAAGCTGCTAGATCCTGTTTTATCCTGATTTTGTTTCCACAATATTCAAATTGTTTCTTCTTGGCAGCTTGTAATATTTTCTCCTTGATCTGGGAACTCTAGAACCTGGCTATAATATTCTTATGAGTTTTCTTTTTGGAATCTTTTTCAAGAGGTGATAAGTGAATTCTTTCAATTTCTATTTTGCCCTCTGGTTCTAAGATTTCACAGCAATTTTCCTTGAAATATCTTGAAATATGAATTCTAGGTTATTTTTTTGATCGTGCCTTTCAGGGAGATGAATATTTAAATTGTCTCTCCAGGATCTATTTTCCAGGTCAATGTTTTTTTTTTTAATTAGATATTTCATGTTGCCTTCTATATTATCATTTGTTTGGATCTGTTTAATAGTATCTTGATTTCTCATAAAGTCATTTGCTTCCATTTACTCCACTCTAATTCTGCAGGAATTATTCTCTTCAGTGAGCTTTTGAGAGTCTTTTTCCATCTGACAAATTTGGCTTTTTAAGGCATTCTTCTCCTCATTGGCTTTTTGGACCTCTTTTGCCATTTGAGTTAGTCTATTTTTTAAGCTGTTATTTTCTTGTCAGTTTGTTGACTTTCTTTTCATGATTTTGTTGCATCATTCTCATTTCTCTTCCCAATTATTCCTCCACTTGTCTTATTTGGTTTTCAAAATCCTTTTTAAGCTCCTCTATGGCCTATAATCAGTTTACATTTTTCTTGGAAGCTTTTGTTGTGGGAGTTCTGACTGTGTTGTCTTCCTCCCATTCCATGCTTTGATCCTTTTTGTCCCCAAAAAAGGAATCTGAAGTTGGATTGCTGTGCTCGCTTTGCTTCCTTTTCCTGTTTGTTGCCAGTCAACTAGCTTGACTTTTGAGTTCTTTGCCACAGTAGAACTCTGCTTCCAGAGGGAAGAGCTTTGCCCCAAATTGCTGGGGTTTTCACAGCTGCCAGAGCTATTAGGAGGCTGCCACCTCTACAGCCCTCACTGGCTTTGTCTAATTGGTCATTCACCTCAGGACCACCACCCAAGATTATGTTCCTGATGGAGACAGATTAAGGCAAGAGAACTTAGTCTCTTAATGATTCCTTGGCCTCCCTGCAATCTAAAGGTGAGGACCTCTGAAACAGCCACATGGATGTGGCTGCAGGGCCGCTGCTTCTGCCACTTCTCACTCTTGGGGAAGAGGACTAGACCTGCTCTTTTACCCCCCCCCACCCACCCACCGAATTTCAGCCAAGTTCCACTGACCTTTCACTTTATCTTTTGCAAAGATTTTTTTTTAATGTTTTGCTTTATAGTTCTGGAAATCAGCACACCTAATGAAGATCTACTCTACTGAATGCTCCAGCAGGGCTGGTCCTGGCTACCCTGGGGCTAAAATCACAGGTTCATTCCCTGCTGGGCTCATCTCCCAGGAAGCTGCATAAACCCTTCCTGTCTGCCTGCCGGGCTCCCTTTACTGGGAGATTTTTTTCTCTGTCACTTTGTGGGTTCTGTAGCACTAAAATTTGTTTAGAGTCATATTTTCTAGGTATTTGAGGTGCTTATGAGGGGAGCTCACAGAGTTTTCCTGCTTCTATGCCACTTTCTTGGCTCTGCCCCTGGAATCTGTAAAAGAATTTTTACAGCCAGTGTCTCTGTTAAAGGCCTATTTCTAAAATATACAGAGAATGGAGTCAAATCTATAAGAATACAAGTCATTCCTCAATTGATAAATGGTGAAAGGGTACAAACAGGGAGTTTTCAGAGGAAGAAATTAAAGATATCTATAAGCATATGAAAACATGTTTTAAATCACTATTGATTAGAGAAATGCACATCAAAACAATTTTCAGGTACCATATCTGACCAGTCAGATTGGGTAAGGTAACAGAAAAGGAAAATGATAAATGCTGGAGAGGACTAATGCATTGTTGGTGGAATTGTGAACTGATTAAAATGTTAAGAAGAGCAATGTGAAACTATGCCCAAAGGGCTATCAAAATATGCATACCCTTTTGACCCAGAAATAACACGTCTAGGGTTGCATCCAAAAGAAATCATTAAAGTGGGAAAATAACCTGTATGTACAAAAATATTTATAGCAGCTCTTTTTGTACTGGCAAAGAATTGGAAATTAAGGGGATGCTCATCAATTGTGGAATGACAAAACAAGTTGTGGTACATGAATATAATGGAATACTATTGCGCTATAAGGAATGACGAGCAAACCAAACAGACTTCATAATAACCTGGAGAGAATTTTATAAACTGATATTGAGTGAGAAGAACAGAACCAGGAGAAATTTGTACACAATCACAGAAACAACATATGTCTGACAACTAACTTTGATAGACTGTGCTCCTCTCAGCAATGCAAGGTTATAAGACAACTCCAAAAGACTTGAGATGGAAAGAGATATCCACATCCAGAGAAAGAACTACAGAAGATGGAGGCATAGGAGCAGCAAGGTACTGCAGCTCCCACACAGCTACCTCAAATTCCCAGAAAATATGAGTCTAAACAAATTTTAGGGGTCTAAAACACACACAAATATACTCCCCACTGAAGTCAGATCAGCTAGCAGAGACCATCTCAGCAATGGGAGCCAAAATCAGCCCAGCATGAAACTGTGGCGTGGCCCCGGGGGTGGCCAGTCTAGCCAAGCCAAGCTGCAGCTGGAGCTTCTGGAGAGTAGATCAGTGGCAGCTGTGACAGTTTCCAGAATTATCAAGCCATGAGAAACAAGGACTTACTGAAAGGTGAGTGGATCTCAGTCAACTTTGGGGAGAAAAGTGGGTCTGGCCAAACTGCCTCCAGGACAAGGAAGCAGCAGAAGCAGAGGCCCTGCAGCCACCTCCATGTGGCTGCTTCAGACTTCCCAGGCTGGAGACTGCAGAGGGGCCAAGCTATCATTGAGAGGATAAGTGCTCTTGCATTGAGCAGCCTGGATCCAGATAGTGGTCTTGGGTTGGTGGTCTTGAGGTGCGTTTTCAATGAGCCAAAACAGGTGGGGGCTGTAAAAAAAATGGCATCTGCCTAATAGCTCTGGCAGCTGCAAAACCTGAATGATTTGGGACAGAGCTTTCCCCTCTGGAAGCAGAGTTCCACAGAGCTAAAAACGCAAGTAATTGACTGGCAACTACATGAACAGGCAAAGGAAGCAAAGTAAGAACAGCAATTGAACTCTAGCTTCCTTCTTGGGGGACAAAAAGGAACAAAGCATTGAATGGAAGGAAGACAACAGTCAGAACTCCCACACCAAAAGCTTCCAAGAAACATGAAGACTGTCTAAAAGCCATAGATCAGCTTAAGAAGGATTTTGAAAATCAAATGAGAGAAGTAGAGGAGAAATTGGGAAGAGAAATAAGAATGATGTAACAAAATCATGAAAAGAGAGTCAACAACCTGGCTGAAGAAATTAACACCTTAAGAAATAGATTAACTCAAATGGCAAAAGAGGCCCAAAAAGCCAATGAGGAGAAGAATGCCTTACAAAGTCATATTTGCCAGATGGGAAAAGAATCTCAAAAGCTTTCTGAAGAGAATAATTCCTTCAGAATTAGAGTGGAGCAAATGTAAGCAAATGACTTTATGAGAAATCAAGATACCATTGAACAGATCTAAACAAATGAAAAAACAGAAGGCAATGTGAAATGTCTCCATGAAAAACCACTGACCTGGAAAAGAGAACCAGGAGAGACAATTTTCAAATTATTGGACTACCTGATCAAAAAAATAACTTAGAAAGCATTCTTCAAGAAATTCTCAAGGAAATTACCCTGATATTTTAGAACCAGAGGACAAAATAGAACTTGAAAGAATTTACCAATCACTTCTTGAAAAAGATTCCCAAAAGAAAACTCCTAGGAGTATTATAGCCAGGTTCCAGAGTCCCCAGATCAAGGACAAAATGTTACAAGCTGCAAAGAAGAAACAATTTGACTACTGTGGAAACACAACTAGGATAACCCAGGTCTAGCAGCTCCTACATTAAGGGATCAAAGGGCCTAGAATATGTTATTCTGGAGATCAAGGGAGCTAGGATTAAAACCAAGAATCACCTACCCAGCAAAATTGAGTATAATGTTCCAGGGGAAAATATGGTCATTCAGTGAGATGGAGGACTTTCAAACATTCTTGCTAAAAAAAACCTGAACTGAAAAGAAAGTTTGGCACTCAAATACAAGAAGTGTGAGAAGGTAAACATGAAAAGAAATCATAAGGAACTTATCAAAGTTGAACTGTTTACATGCCAACATGGAAAAGTGATAATTGTAATTTATGAAACTTTTCTCAGTATTAGGATAGGTGAAGAGATTACAAATATATATATACATACATATATATATATATATATATATACACATTTGTATACATACATATACATACGCATGTCATATACATACACATACACATATACAATATATATATTGTATATATACATATACATACACATACATCTATATAGAAGAGTTTATATATGCATACCAACACATACCTCAGTATGTGTATATATGAATACATAGAGGGCACAAGATCAATTGAAAAGAAAGGGACAATACTCTAAAAGGTGAAATTCTGAAGTGGGAGAGGATTAGAATGAGAGGAGACAGGGAGAGACAGAATGGGGTTAATCATCTCATAGAAGAGCCAAAGGATAATTGTTACCATGGAGGGGAAGAACAGGAAAGCAAAAGGGAAAGGGTCAATCTTACTCTCATTGAGCTTTGCTTAGGGAAGGAATGACATAAACTCTAAACTGGGTATCTTGCCACACAGGAGAG
>CM053580.1:249360588-249371161 GCA_028627135.1 Pseudochirops cupreus
ACAGGCACAGGGATAGGGTCTAGAATAGAACAAGGAGGGGGTGGGATAGGAAGGAGGGACATATAATCAGTCTTTCACAATATGCCCACTGTGGAGAGGTTCTGCGTAATTACACATGTACAGCCTGTATTTAATTGCTTATCCTTCCAGTGGGGGTGGGAGGAAGGGAAAGAATCTAGAATTTAAAGTTCTGTAGTCAGATATTAAATACATATATATATATACATATATATATATATATATACACACACACATAATTATTATTATTATTATTATTAACTACATCCAACTGGGAGTTAAGGTACACAGTCACTGTGGTAGGGAGATCCATCCTGCCCTACCAGAAAGTCAGAGGGGCAAGGAGGAGGACACGGGAAAGAATAGATTGGGGGAGGGGCAATACAGTGGGATGGCTGTTTTGAGGTGTTAGGTAGTGGAAAGATGGGGAGGAAATTTCTAACTCAAATTCTCATGGATATGAATGATGTAAACAAGAAAATAAATAAATTAATTTAAAAAAATAATCATAGCAAAATAAAAATCAAAATAAGTTAATCATAATAAAAAAGAAAGAATTACAGAGTCTGAATGCAGAATGAAGCAAACTACTTGCTCTCTCTTTTGTTTTGTTTTGTTTCCACTTTCTCATTGTTCACTCCATTGATTATAATCCTTCTTTACAACCTGACTAATGTTTAATGTGAAGGTATTTGTAGATCTGATATTTGATTGTGTGCTGCCATGTGGGAGGAGAGGAGAGGCAGGGAGAGAAAATTTGAAACTCTAGAATTTCAAACTGAATGCTGTAAACTAAAAGTAAATAATTAAATTTAATAAAGAGGACAACACTGGAAATCTACTTTCTCTAACCCTTCACATTAAAAAAAAATAGTATCATTCTCTCTCTCTCTCTCACTCTGTGTATATGTATATATATATATATATATATGTATATATATTTATATATGTATGTATATATGTATATATATATACATAAGTGACACATCTTAAATTTAATAATTTATTATAAATTTATTGTTTTTTTCTTTCATTCAAATTTTTATGATGTAATATTACATTAGATAACCATGTAGTATCATATTGTAAAAAATTCATTACAGGCACATATTCCTATCAAAGTATGATGAACTTTCTGACAACACTTGACATGGTCTCCTGACACAACTTCTGTGTTGAAAGCTATAGGAAGACTTGATCACTGGTTGGTTATAATTTGTGTTTTGTGTGTTTATTTGGAAAGTAATATAATTAGAGCATTTATAATAATGTAGTTTGTAAAGTAATGTAATCACTATGACTTTAACTCTGCTTAGAGGGCTGTGACATTCTCCAGTCCAGGAGAAGGCTATATATATGCCCTGATGTGAGGTTTTACTTTGGGGCTCACTTTGGAAAGAGTTGTGTGATTTGGCCAGATGAGACTCTGGGAAGCCGTTGAGCCCCCGGCTTTTAAAAAAAAAGTTGATGCTTCCCTCTCTGGTAATTGAATAGGTATGGATGTAATGGTCAGATGGTTGGAAGTTTGTCTGCTGATCTGTTTCTTTGTCTGCTTGAAACTTGTGTTTGTAACTTATGTTTGCATTCTCTGAAGTTCAGGGTGCTGCCTTTTTCCATTGAACTAGGTAAATGATGTTTGTTTGACTGATTAAAGTAAGATTGTTAACCCATTTTGAGTTGCTTTCCTTTAGAAAAGCAGATCTAAGAACCTGTGCATGCTAAGGTGCTTGCTGATACAGCATCAAAACTAGAAACTGCTCTGTTTCTCCAACCTGTCTTTCAGTATCAGGGTTTATACATCCTTGGCCCTCCACTCTCAGTGCTTACCCACCCTTGTCTCAGAGTTGATGAAGACACCCAATCAGTTTTAGCCATACTTTGGCACGGGTTATTTCTAAATCACAAAAAGACATCAGAGTAGAATTTAGTGCTAGCATATAGATGAACAACTAGTTGAAGATGTTTGCTCATTATCAAGTACTTGAAAAGAAGAAGGCTGCTCTG
Source organism: Pseudochirops cupreus (assembly GCA_028627135.1). Taxonomy (NCBI): domain Eukaryota; kingdom Metazoa; phylum Chordata; class Mammalia; order Diprotodontia; family Pseudocheiridae; genus Pseudochirops; species Pseudochirops cupreus. The sequence goes on from CM053580.1 coordinate 249,362,611, forward strand.
TTGCCCTATCTATTCCAGGAAAAATCTGAAATTAATATTGAGGCTTAACAATGATCAATAAATTCAATGAGAAATTTTAGTAAGTGACTTCTTCCATTCCAGAAAGGGCAGATAAATATGTACAAATCAGATATCTAGAAGATAAATAGAAAGTAATTAAAATGGGGAAGACACTAGAATTAGGAGGAATTGGGAAAGACTTTCTGTGGAACACAGAGTTTTAACTGGGACTTGAAGGAAGACAGGAAAGTCAATAGGCAGACATGAGGCGTGAGAGAGCATATAGTATATGGGAAAAGAAAGAGAAAATATCCAAGGATAAAAACTAGAGAATCGTGTGCATGAAACAACAGAATGGCCAAAGTAACTAGATCAGAAGTGGCAGATATTAAGGTATAAGAAACCTGGAAGTGGGGAGGCTAGAGAAGGATGGGCTAGATTGCTAGGATATGATAGACTTTGAATATTTAAAAAATTATGTTTGATCCTATAAGCAATAGGGAGCTCCTGGAATTTATTGCATGAAGGGCTATGACAAGATCTGACCTGGAAAAACACTTTGGTGATGGAGAATAGGTCAGAATGGGGAGAGATGAACATACTCAAGGGGAAAACACATATACATATACATATACATATACATATACATATACATATACATATACATATACATATACATATATATTTGTATTTGCATGTATGTATATACACACAAATATATACACACATATATCCACGCATACAAAGTCAAGAATATTATAAAGAAACAAACTTTGAAAGATATTTTCAAAGGATTGATGATGAAAATGTTACTCCTGACAGGTGAGAGTCTCAAGAAGGAGACAAACATGGTTTGACGTAGCTACAGATTTGTTTTCACTTGACAATGCTTATTTGTCACAGGGATTTTCTATTTTTTCCCTTCTTTCCTTTCCTTCCTCTTAGGTTTTTTTTTTTCTTAGAAGGGAGTGAGGATGAGGGTAGCAATGTGATACCACCCCCCATAGAAAAAAATGTCCTTCAATTCATAAGTCAGCAGAGATCAGCAAGAAAGCCTTAAAAGTAAATTCTGGGGTTTATCATAAATCATATACAAGAAAAACAAGTCTTATGAAATGGAGTTTTAAAACTTTCAAAAGTAATTTCCTGTCTTTGTGCTTCAGCAGGGCTGTTTTGTTTTCCTTTATCTCATAGCTAAAAGTAACTGCTCAAGTTGAGATGAATGTTCACATCTTTATCCAATAGCAAAGACTTGAGCAAATCATAAAACAAAGTAGCATTATACAAATGTTAGTGAAACCAGCAGTTTGCATTCAAAAGCATTTCAAGGCTTATGCAAGGTAAAATGAAAAGGGTGTATATGTGTCTGATTTTTCTATTGCAGAAAACCAAGGCATTGAGGCCCGTTTCATTCTTCCTGAGCATGAATTTTAAATAAATCCTTGTTTTTATTAGTGGGCTAATTTTTCAACCTCATCCACGATTATGAATTTATCACATGTGGAGATGATTTTATCAAACTTCTCTACAGTCAAGCTAATACCATGGTCTATAAACCAATGAGTAAGAGGTCTAGAATGACTAATTAGAACTGATGAACATCGTGTGTTTGAGTGTGTGTGTGTGTGTGTGTGTGTGTGTGTGTGTGTGTGTGTGCATGGGTGCACATGCACATGTACATGAGACAGAGACAGAGAGAAAAAGAGAAAGAGATACAAAATGAGAGAGTCAAAGAGACAGAGAGACAGAAAGAGGAAAAAATCTATAAGATAAACAAGAAAAACCTGGCTATTTCCTTCATTGATCCAGGAAGACAACATGAAAAACTCTGAAAATTGTGGCTACTGATGGTGTTAATCATTAGATTTCCAATAGATTTTGCTAAGTACTGATGGTCTACACATAGACAAGTTGTGGCCTGACGATGTGACATAACAGGAAAAGATCCAGGAGCCAGAATGGTGGCATGAGAATATATTAACAATGGAAATCAAGAACTAGAAAGCTCATCTAGTCAAAATTCTTGGTGTCAAAGCTGAAGAAATTAAGAACCTGAGAAAGTAAGTGATTTTTACAAAGTTATATAGTGACAGTAGCAGGACTAACCCCACATAAAAACAGCAAATTACAGATCATATTTTACTTATTTTATATGTCAAGATGTGGATTTGTGTCCTTGCCTCATGTCTTTTGAACACAGAAGGCCCAGACTTCTACAACCAATCAAAGGTTTAAACTAGGTGCAATAAGATCTTAATCATTTTGACAGCAGTAAAGTACTTGGATTATTGGATGAAAGGAAGGCCACACAGGAAATATTCTGTGATTGACTGAGAGCTTCAGACCATCTTAGGGCCTATGTATAACATAGTAAAGCTAATTTCGAAGCTTGCAGTACAACAGTGAAGTAGTCAGGCTTTGAGACCTTCCAAGCTCTTGAGTTCCTTGTACCTGATCCAAAAGGAAATTGGAGAAGAGGGGGATGAGCCCAGAGGGAATGTGTGTGTGTGTGTGTGTGTGTGTGTGTGTGTGTGTGTGTGTGCATGCGTGTATCTGTCTCTGTCTCTGTCTCTCTCTCTCTCTCACACACACACAAATACACACACACACACACACACACATAAACACACTCACACTCACACTATTGACCAGTCATTGACTTTGGAGCTAAGAGGCACAAAAATGACAGACATCTGCAGAATTCTTGAAGGGCATTGACCCCCAGAGATTAGAAAAAGGAAAAGAAATATACGTTTATAAAACATCTAGCAATTGTTAAGCTCTGTGTAAGCACTTTACATATACTGTGCTCACTAAAACCTATGAGGTAGGTGGTATTATAAACCCCATTTTATGCTTGAGGATATTGAGACAAATATAGGTTTAAGTGAGTTGCCGAGGTTCACAAAGCTAGTAAAATCTGGCCAGTGCTTGAAGGGAGATTGTTACTCAGGTATTCATGACTCCAGGTACAACACTTCTTCCACTGCTCTACCTAGCTGTCTCCCAGGAGAAGATAATTAAACCTAATGGTTTCGTGGAAATTCAGAAAGAATCACAGATTCTCGGTAACCAGGAGCTGTAAGTTACCCCTTTACCAAGTGTGTCCTCCAAATGTGTCTCACAACCTTTATAGTCTATGGTGTACGACTCTCTCTATGGATCTATTTGTACTTGTAGGAGTATGCCCCCAATTTTGGGGGGAAAAATATTATTTAAATCCACAGCCCTTATAGTTTACCTCTAGAAGCTGGAGGAGGGAGGTAGCTAACCTCTGAGGATGCATGTTGACAATATCAAGGGGGGTTGGGGATGCTCCAGAAGGGATGCTGTATACATTTGATGTCCACAGGCAGTGGGATAAAATGAGACTATATCTATGTAACAGTCATTTGCAAACAAACTGCATAATTGCTGCTGAACCAGATTTCTCAAGAAATCAACAATGCCAAAAATGTGAATCAGCAAGAGAGCAGATTGCAGTCTAGATAGCTCAATTTTAACAGCTGAAGTAGTTCCCTTCTTAATTCCAATGTTTCTTAGGACAGCTGATATGAATAAATAAGAATGAGATCCCAGGGTCTTCACTAATGAATGATTCTAGTTTCCTGTACGACTGTGAAATGGACAAGGATCAAATAACCTTTCTCTTTAATCTTTGCCTTCTTCTAATACTCAAACAAATCTCTCTCCCAGGATAGATGTAGCCTTATTAGTTCCTTTGTGATTGGCAAACTATTGTATAATTCATCATGGAGGTTAAGGGATACTCCAGTTCTGTATATATGTTGTATTATTATCTAATGGAGAAGCAGGTGGAAATATTATGTGACTATCAAGAGGAAGGAAGTAAAAGTGATGCAGAGAAAGTAGTAGCCCTAAAATGTATAAATTGGGTTAATTATCATATAACAGTTTTATTAGTGGAGGGGAAGAGAATGAGTGTTTCTACCATTCCCATGACTATCTTTACCAGATGGAGTGTAGTGTTGCAGATGAAAAATGGGGCTTAACATTAAGAAGAATGGTGTTCAAGTCCTGCCACTGACCCACTTAGCTTCTCATTACCCAAGGAAACTCTTTAAGATTTTAAGTTATGGAGCAAGTGCCAACATATATCAGTGGATGAGATTTTCTCTTCAGGAGCTCATTATATTGATGAAATTACCGATATGCTAAAATAAATAAATAAATAAATAAAACAAATACAACTAGAACCTAAAAAAGCTAGAGCATGTGGGAGAATGACTTCTTCAAGATTTTTTTTTACTTTTAATAAATACAAAAGGGCATAAATACATCATGCAATGTCTCAGATTCATAAGAACACTAACATTTTAATCATTTTCACATATATATGTAATATATATATACAAATATGCATACATGTATATAAAACCAGTGATGATGGTGATGATGATAGTAATAACACATTGGTACCATGCTTTAAGGTTGAAAAGTTTTATGGCCTTTCAGAAATCTGATCTGCGTATATGCATTTAATTATTTCCTTCCCATTTCTCATATGTTAAAAAAATTTCTGAATAATGAGAGCTGCCCAAAAATATAACGGGCTATCCGGGTAAAAAGTAAGTTTCTCAGCAGAATAAGTCTTCAAATGGAGTCTGGATGACCAACTGTCAATGATTTATGAAGGAGATTTGTGCCTACGTTTGAATTGGATGACATGACCTCTGAGGTCCTTTCCAACTCTGAGATTCTATGATTTCATCAAAAAGATAGAATCATAATTAGACTTCCTCTGACATTTTTCAAATTGATTAAGGATATAAGCTGCATTCTTATGTGAGTAATTTTACTTTATTGTTTCATGCCTTTTTGCTTGCAATCTGAACTCAGATGTCAATCGCCTTAATATATTAGACATAATTCCTAGTGATATGCTGGCATTCAATGTTCATTTCTCTAACATTTTTCAGAAAAGTAAGAACCCGAGATACGGTAGCAGTTAAAAAGGTGAACAGCATTGTCCTATTAAACTCCAGTAAAAAATACAATAACTAACAGTTATTTACTCTGGTATTCTGTAACACCATTTGCAATTATCATCTAAACCCTTGCTCCTTTCTGGTTTCCTAAGTCAGTGTCTTAGTCAGATCATCAATGTGACAACATGGGGAATGAACATTCATGAATACTAGATTCACATGATTTATCTTCTTAATTGTTCTTTCCGTTATTGTTTTCATTGTATACACTATAATTTACAAAGTCAACTCAACTTAATCTCCAGAGAACTTTCTTTTATTTTTAATTGCAGTTGTCAAATGACTTGGATAATGATAAAATGTTCATTAAAAATATTGATATAGGAAACTGTATGAAGTATCCTGTATGAATAACATGTTACTTGGTTAAAAAATGCTTGACTTTGCAATGGTTTATAATAAGATTTTAAAAGCAAAATCAAAGCTTTGGTCTAAACCATTGGTCCTCAATCTTCCTAATGTTGTTACCCTTTAATACAGTTCCTCGTGTTGTGGTGATGCCCAACTATAAAATTGTTTTTGTTGCTACTTTATAACTGTAATTTTGCTACTGTTATGAATCGTAATGTAAATATCCGATATGCAGGATATATTTTCATTGTTACAAATTGAACATAACACGTAGGTTGAGAATAGCTGGTCTAAACCAATGGTGGGGAACCTGCAGCCTTAAGGCCACATGTGGCATTCTAGGTCTTTAAGTATGGCCTTTTTACTGAATCCAAACTTTGCAGAAAAAAACCCCTGAATAAAAGGATTTATTCTGTAAAACTTGGGTTCAGTCAAAACACCAAACTTGAGGACCTAGAAGGCCACATGTGGTCCCAAGGCCATAGGGTCCTCACCCCTGGACTTAACAAGTTTTCTTTAAAAAATGGATTCAGTTCAGTAGTGTATTAACATTAAATGCTTTTAAATAATATTATCCTAAAATAAAACATGCTTTATTATGGTGTAATGGTAATGTGGATTTGAAGATCTTCCCTGCCCCTTGTATTGACAATAAAAAGATACTTACGGGTGGTGGAGCCAATATGGTGGCGTAGAAGCAACACGATTCTGCAGCTTTCATATAGCCACCTCAAATATCCATAAAATATGATGCTAAACAAATTTTAGAGCTCCAAAACTCATAAAAATACAGAAAAAAAAACAAATCTCCTGCTGAAGGCAGCTCAGCAGGAAGGTCTCATCACTACATGCTGGGAGCCAAAACCAGCTCAGCCTGAAACCACTGCTTGGCCCTGGGGTGGCCAGGACAAGTGGCAGCTGGAGCATTCAGGAGAGTGGTTCAGTGGCAGCTGTGGTAATTTCCAGAATTTTCAAGCCATAAGAAACAAAGTGAAAGGTCAGTGGAACTCAGCTAAACTTGGGGGAGAATAGAGGTCTGCCCAAACTGCCTCCAGGGCAAGGAAGAGGCAGAAGCAGCAGCCCTGCTGCCACCTCCACATGGCTGCTTCAGAGCTACCAACCTGAAGACTGAAAGCGGACCAAGCAATCATTCAGAAGCTAAGTGCTCTTGCATTGAGTGGCCTGGATCCAGATCATGGTCTTGGGTGGTGGTCCTGGGGTGTGTTTTCAGTGAGCCAAAGCTGGTGGGGGCTGCAACAGCCACCCAATAGCTCCGGCAGCTGTGAAAACCCCAGCAATTTGGGACAGAGCTTTCCCCTCTGGAAGCAGAGTTCCACAGAGCTAAAAAATCAAGGACTTGACTGGCAGCATGAGCAGCAAAAGGAAGCAAAGTAACAACAGCAACCAAACTCTAGATTCCTACTTTTGGGACAAGAAGGATCAAAGCATGGAATGGGAGGAAGACAACACAGTCAGAACTCCCACACTAAAATCTTCCAAGCAACATTTAGACTTCCTACAAGCCACAGATCAGCTTAAGAAAGATTTTGAAAACCAAATAAGAGAAGTGGAGGAAAAATTGGGAAGAGAAATGAGAAAGATGCAAGAAAATCATGAAAAGAAAGTCAACAACCTGACTGAAGAAAATAATGCCTTAAAAAATAGATTAACTGAAATGGCAAAAGAGGCCCCAAAAAGCCAATGAGGAGAAGAATGCCTCAAAAAGTTGAATTTGCCACATGGAAAAAGAATCTCAAAAGCCTTCTGAAAAGAATGATTCCTTCAGAATCAGAGTGGAACAAATGGAAGCAAATGACTTTATGAGAAATCAAGATACTATTAAACAAATCCAAAGAAATGAAAAAATAGAAGGCAATGTGAAATATCTCTTTGAAAAAACCACTGACCTGTAAAATAGATCCAGGAGAGACAATTTAAAAATTATTGGACTACCTGAAAGCCATGATCAAAAAAAAGAACTTAGAAAGCATCCTTCAAGAAATTCTCAAGGAAAATTGCCCTGATATTTTAGAACCAGAGGGCAAAATAGAACTTGAAAGAGTTCACTGATCACCTCTTGATAAAGATCACCAAAACAAAACTCCTAGGACTGTTATAACCAGTTTCCATAGTCTCTAGATCAAGGAGAAAATATTACAAGTTGCCAAGAAGAAATAATGTGAATACTGTGGAAACACACTCAGCATAACCCAAGATCTAGCAGCTTCTACATTAAGGCATCAAAGGGCCTGGAATATGATATTCCAGAGAGTAAGGGAGCTAGGATTAAAACCAAGAATCACCTACCCAGCAAAACTGAGTATAATGTTCCAGGGGAGAATATGCTCATTCAGTGAGGTGGAGGACTTTCATACATTCTTGCTGAAAAAACCAGAACTGAAAAGAAAATTTGACGCTCAAATACAAGAAGTAGGAGAAGGTAAACATGGAAAAGAAATCATTAGGAACTTATCAAAGTTGAACTGTTTACATCTCAACATGGAAAAACGATAATTGTAACTTATGAAACTCTTCTCAGTATGAGGATAAGTGAAGGGAATATACACACATACACATATGTCTATATAGGAGGGTTTATATATGTGTACAAAGACATAACAGAGTTTGTGTATAGATGTGAACATAGAGGGCACAGGATCAATTGAATAAGAAGGGATGATACTTTTAAAGGTGAAATTCTGAGGTGGAAGGGGTCTAGGATGAGAGGAGACAGGGAGTGACAGAATGGGGTTAATCATCTCATATAGAAGAAGCAAGGGATAATTGTTACAATAGAGGGGAAGAAGAGGAAGGTAAAAGGGAATGGGTCAACATGACTCCCATTGAACTTGGCTTAGGGAAGGAATGACATGAACTCTAAACTGACTATCTTGCCACACAGGAGAGTAGGCGGGATGGGGATGAGAGTTGGGATGACTGAGAGGAGGGCAGGTGGGGGGGGAGGGTTTCTGGAAGCACACACTTCTGTAAAGGGACAGGGAAAGGGTAGAGAATAGAACAAGGGGTCAGGGATATGAAGGAAGGACATATAATCAGCCTCACAATATGTCCACTGTGGAGATGTTCTGCGTAACTACACATGCACAGCCTATATTGAATTGCTTGTGCTTCCAGTGGGGGTGGGTGATGAGGGAGGAAGGGAAAGAATCTAGAATTTAAAGTTCTATAAT
>CM053580.1:249371661-249392291 GCA_028627135.1 Pseudochirops cupreus
TGTGTGTGTGTGTGTGTGCGCGCTTTTATTCAATAACAAATCATTTTAATTCTCTCAAGTTGATTAAGAAATTATTGTCATGTAGTTCACATTTTTGATTAATGAATTGGGTCAACCTTGCATGATTCTATTAATTGGAGTGGGATGAGAGGAGAAGGAGGAGGAGGAGGAGGAGGAAGGAGAAGAGCCATTATAATATACAAAAGCATAGGATATCATTTGATCCTCATAAAAACTTTTAAGGAAGGAAGGCGATATTATTATTTTCATTTTATAGATGAGGAAACAGAGATAGAGTTAAAGTGACTTGTCCAGAGCTATCCGTCTAGTAATTGTCTGCAGTAGGATTTGAATTCACATCTTCCTGACTCCAAGTCCAATATTCCCAAACACAAGCATACTTACTAAAGCTTCATTCCTTGGTTCCCTTTTCATCTTTCCATTTCCTGAATGCTAAGTCCCATCTCTTGCTTCCTAGCACTTCTTTTTCTCATTCTGCAACAATGGAAACATACTCATTTCCCCTTCCTCCACCATCTCCCCAGCTCTAAGAATGACACTGTCATGAAACATCACCTTAAGGTTCCCAACCCTGAGTTAGAAAATAGCTCCAGTATCATTATAAGCAAAGCAAACTTTGAGTCAGGAGACTTGGATTTGAATATTATGACCTTGTAAAAGAACTTTGCCCTCTCTGGGCCTCAGTTTCCTCATCTATAAAATTAGTTTTTTGACTAGATGACTTCTATGGTCCCTTGCTGTTCTGACATCCTGAGATTCCTCATTTAATGTTATACCTCTCTTCTTCACTTACCATAATCTATTGTGTATTGTAATATTTAAATAAATTTTCTCTCTCTCGATAGAGGGCAGACACTCTTTGTAATTCATCTTATCATTTTCCACATTTCAAATCATAATGTATTGCCCTTGAGAGAAACTTAAAGAAATTTTTGTTGAAATTAAGTAAAAATTAAGTTTAAATTTCCTGTTTATCCATCGGACTCCTCAGAGAATTCTCACCCCCACTAAACTGTGTCTAGAGCACTTAGACTCTGGCCTATATGATGTGTTATCATATCCCTTCAGTAAATTTACACTCCAAAATGGGACTAAGAATAAGAATATATTCATAAGTTTGTATTTATTGTTCTTGTTTTTGCTACTTGTTGTTCTTTAACTTAGGTTTCCAGAACCCAGTAAAGCATTTTGTTTTCTTCTAAGAAAACCCTAGTATCCAGGGAACAAGATATCTTCAGGTACCAGGCTTCAAAATACAGTAGAAATTGATTTGAATGAAGCAGTTGCCAATAAGAGGTATTCAGTAAATTCTTTATTACCTGGATGACCAAGTAAACATATCGCAAGTATAAGGACCATATCTTTCCTTAAAACACAGATTGATAAATATACCCTCCCCTAACTGATGATAACAGCATAAACCTCAAAGTCTAAAACTATTCAAGGGAAGGTTCACATTATGGAAATTTAGAGATATGATCACAGGTTCTCCATATGCAATGATGGCAATTCTGCTGCAGTGCCATGCTTCTGGCAAACAAATGCTTCCAGGACTGTGATTTCTTGACAGTCATTTCCAATAGGTGCTATTTCTAAAATCCTATCAGAACAACAGTGAATATCTTTCAAGAGTGAAATAACAAATAACTGATAAAGCCTATGTCATTGGAGAAATGAAAGAAGCACCTCGATACTTTGCCTATAGATGTCTAGAATTCTAATTAAATAATTTGCAAAATGTCCACATCAAATAGTAAAATGTTTCAGCTTTGTTCACAAGGAATGAAAACAACAAGGTTGTAAAATCAAAAAGCAAGGAAAGAAAATTGATAATTGTGCTTAGTCCTATCACTGATTAGCCAGAACAGGAAAAAAAAATGGTTAGAATAAGCATTATGTTGAATTCAGATGTAATAAACTCCCATTTACCTATAGGTACATTTTGTATAAATTATTGTGTCTATGTGGGAATGCAGTGAAATTGGTTGGGAGCAGGGGGTAGAATTTTAATCCAAGGCTGGTTTCCTTTTAATATTGAATACACTACTAGACTACCTCTTTACAGACATTAGGAAGGACACCAGATTTGGAGTCAGAGAAAATAGGTTCAGTTTCCAGTTTAGCTTCTCTGGGCTTCAGCTTCTTCATTTGTAAATTGTGGATATGAGGACTATATGCTTTCTAAGGTCACTTAAAGCTCTAAGTTCCAAGTGTCTTAATCAGTATTGAAAGGAAGTATGGAATGCATCCTAATATAGATTCCTGGACTTCGAGTCAGGAAAACCTTGTTCAAATCCAGTCTCCAAAAAATGCTAGTTCTACAACCATGTAGAAGTCATAAAGTCTCAGTATCCTCATTTGTAAAGTCAAATTCCCCAATGGATCTTTGATTTCATCATTTTTGATACTTCCTCCAGTGTAGCGTGTCACACCCCAACCATGCCTGCTTTTTCAACATTCTTCCTCTTCCATAAGGTCATCATAGAGGATTCACCAAAATAAAGTCCTCATCTGTGAAATGGGAGTCAAAGTATCTTTTATATATGTCTCTCAAGCTTTTCATGGGGTTCAAATGAAAACAATGTGTGTAAAGTTTACTTTGTAAAGCTTATAGGATTATACAAATATCAGTTGTTATCACCACATAATTGTTTTAATATTACTTCCATATAGAAATGATTAAAACTTCCATGAAGAATTGTGTTTACTCTAACTAACCCTGATCAAACTCATCTTTGCATAAGGAAACTGTCTTTGAAAGCTTTGTAGCTGGCGAATTCATGATCAAATGACTCTTCTGGCAATCATGCAATCACAAAATTTGATATCTAGAAGAAATTCCAGCCACTGTCAACTCTAACCCAATGAGAAATTCTGAACTTTGGCAGACTATTTATATCAATTGACAGACATGCACCTGTCGCTAGTCACAGAATCAAAGCCTTTCCAGCTTGGTGGGACTTAATAGAGCCAGGGTTTTTTTTTTTGTTTTTGTTTTTGCTTTTTTGGAGAGAGAAGGTAGGGAAATTGGGGTTAAGCAACTCGCCCAAGGTCACGCAGCTAGTTTTTTTATCTTAAGTTTCTGAGGCCAAATTTGAACTCAGGTCCTCCTGACTCCAGGGCTGATGCTCTAACAGGGTTTTATTTTCACAGTCTTCAAGAACCCAATATAAGCTTCACACAGTTCTGAGGCATTATAAGGAGACTTGATCAGGGGAAATTTGGTATAAGGAAAACATAAAGATGAAGGTGATTCTGCTGTAACTCCTTTCAGTCCCTCAAAACAAAGTCACAAAATGCGTTCCAAACCAAATGAGAGCTTTTTGCCCTCTCAGTACTACTTCTTGCCTTTATTAACCTGGAGAGACTAGGGTCACCTCTTTAAAGAAGCTCTTCTCCTGGCACAGTGCATGCATTAATTTGACTCCTGACACATAGACTGTGGTTACAAAATGGAAACCTAAGAGCACTTAAGTTTTGTGCACTCAGTTATCTTCAAGCCATCAAAATTACTCGGCAAGGTTGGATTTAATATTTAATGAACCAGGAATAATCTTAGACACTATGTTTTCAAGGTTCTTTGGAGTGACTATATGTTATTCAAACATATACTGAGCAAGCATAGTAAGATCCATCTAAAACCCAAAACAGGATTTTAACATTAGTTTCCAATAATACTTAAAAGGTACAAGTTACAGAGTACAGAGTTCTCCCACCCCTAGGCCACAGTAAATGATGATTTTCTCAGTTGCAAAGCACGTTACATACATTAGAATATTTCATTCAATCCAAGCACAATGAAGTGGGGAAAATGCTAGAGTTAGACGCAGAGAACCTTTATTTGAATATTGTTTCTGTGAATGACTAGGTAATCTTAGACAAATCACTTAACTTCTCTCTGGGCCTAACTTTCTTAATTTGTAAAATGTGGGCCCTTAGACCACAGAATACTCAGTTATCTTCCAGCTCTAAAACCATGATCCTATTAACAGCTCTATAAGATAAATTGTTCAAATATCATCATTCCCATTTTATAACTGCAAAAAAATGAGACTGAAGTGATTTATCAAGGTCCCATGCTTATTCAGTGGAAGAGACTAAATGTGACTCCATGTTCAGTATACCACAATAATTATCTGGTCAAGATAACTAACTGCATTAACTATAAAAAAGTTTTTATGCTATTATGATTCCATTAAGTCTTCTAATATTAGTTTGAAGCAAAACTCATTTTTTATTATGGTCCATCTATGGATTGGCCTAAATATTTGTTGAATATATATATATATATACACACACATATATATATTTATATGTGTATATATTTATATGTATATGTGTATATAAATGTAAGTATATGTATACATGTATATATAAACATAGACATACACATATACATTCTAACAAAATATATGTGCATATGCATTTATGTGTATACACAAACATATATTTTGTTAGTATGCAGAATTATGAGAGTGACCTATCTTTATTCTACTAAATGAGACTGACTAACTCAAGGGTCATATCAAAGACCATATATCCTACAAAGACATAAGGAAATCACCCCCAATGATGATATACGTACATTTCACCAGTCATCCTTTTTTCTGTTGATAGAATTGAATATAATTGCATATCGATCATCCAAATGTGCTGTTCAGAACCATTGTCATGCATTCAATTTAACTACTTAGATAACTGAAAATTAGATTTGTATTATACACTGATCATTTAAAGCTAGAAGGAATCTAATAAATAATCTATTCCAAGTACTCATTTTATAAATACCTCTGAAGGTCAAAGATTTTAAGAAACTTTCCCATGATCACACATGGTAAGTTAGTTGAAGGTCTGAATATCACCCTTTTCTCAAAGGTCTTGGGTTTACAATTTGGTACTGATACGATTTGAAAAAAATCACATAATTTCTCTAGGCCATTTCCTCATCTGTAAAATATAGGAGCTGCAATAAATAATTTGGAAAATTCCTTTCATCTAAAAATTCTGTGATGCTTTTGATTCCCAGCAGAGGGCATTGTGGCTAGCTTTGGGTGTGATTTTCTCTTAGAGTCTTAACTTCCCTCCAACTTCCCTCCCCTCCCTCTTATGGCTGTAGGGAGAAGAATATATGATCATAAAACAGTGTTTTAGGAGCTGAAAGATTTACATTAGGAGGAAAGGTTCCAGTTCTTCCAAACTTCTCATCTCTGCATAGGGAAAAAAAAAATAACAAAAAGCTTAAAAACACAAAAGTCAAACACAATTTATAACTTTCTTTGAACCTACAAGAAATCTATTAATTGCCAAGAGGGAAGAGTGATCTCTTAGCCAGAAGAATTTAGCAGAATCAAATATCCACAGGTTTTCCTACCCTCTCACACTCCCTGTAGGAATAACACAAATTTGTTATCTCATCTTTATCTAATGAATCACACTTAAAAAATAGCTGACTCTAGGCAAAATGTTTACATAGAAAAGAAACCTTTAGTAGTTAACCTGCACTTATGGCTTAAGGCAATTTTTTTTTTTAAAGAGGTTGATGGATGAGTGCAGTAGTTTCTCCATGTTCCAGAGTTCCAAGAAGTCAAAATTCAGTCTGTCCACTGGATTCTTTTAATAAGCAGACATACAAGACAGGAAAAGAAAAAGACTTAAGATGCTTCTAAGTGACACTGTGTCCTGGGAAAAGTGATCTCTCTGCTGATCCTGCTGCTGCTGACTCCTGTCTGGGCTACTAACAGTTTGTCTGCGCTCTCTCTCTAGCTCCTCTCCTGAACTTCTCCAGGATAGTGCTGTTGTTTTTTTTTTCCAAATGTGGAACAGATATAAAAGTTCTTTCCTCCAGTCCTGATCCAAAAATGCACCCTCTTGTCTCCCTTTTGGTGATTATGTTTGATTATATCAGTTTTTCTGAGCTTACATGACCTGTGTGCCTTCATAAAATAAATACACTCTGAAGGAAAGAATAAATTAGGTTGTTGTAGTTGTTTGTGTGGTGGCTGTCTGGACCTATGATTTCATCAGCATCTTATGAAAATGCCCTTTAGCAAAGCAGATCAACAACCCCATCTATAACTCATAGTCTTGATAGTTTTATGGAAAAGTAAGATGCCCACTAGGTGCGAGACACAGTGCTAAGTACCTTACAAATGTTGTCTCAGTTGATCCTTACAAAAACCTCATGAGGTACCTACTATTAAGTTGTGCCACCTTTGCTGCATCTGAAATCCATCAAGGTGATTTGCAGATCAAATTTCCCCTTATAAGCACACAATTCTCACTGTTTGATAGTTTGATTAAAATGGAGAAAATTATACAGAAATCCTACATTGAGCATCCATTATTCATCTTTAAGATACTGTAAATCCACACACGAGCAGCTTTCCGGAAGAATGCTACTGCTGTGAACAGCTTTCAAGGTTCTGATTACATAGTATAGTAAACACTCTATTTATTCAATAACTAATCAGAGCAAAACATTCACAGTAAATCAAGGTACAACATTCACAATGTTACGACTTATCACAGAAGATCAAAATACAGCATTCACGATGACTTGTCACAGAAATGGCTGCATAGTTTTCAGCACAGTGGTCACAAAGTTTTGAGCAAAGTATAATCATTTAGTTAATTAATCACTTAGTAACTCAATCATTCAATCAACTCAATCATTCAATCATCCTTAAGGAGGCTACAATAGTCAAAGTTCTCCACTCTTCAGGCACACTAAGTTACAGTATCAGTCACTACTGAGCACTCTCTAAGTGGTAGTGTAAAATACACAGGCCATCCATCCCTCAGTCACAAATAAGTTAAAATCTTATCAGTCAGTACACAGTATTTATCCAAGTAAAGTCTTCTTTCAGCTTGACTCAGAGTAGCCTCTCAGATTCCCTGGATCCCCTTCCATGGTCCCAGCTCCTACCTGGAATCACCAAACTGTCACCTGGGTTCAAAGGGAGACAGCTCCCAGTTCCTTGTGCAGCTCTCTGTGCTGTTCCTGTTCCACCCTGAAACTCACAGTGTCCAGTCCACCTTAAATCCTTCACAGTCTTTGTTCCTGTGAAATCAGGGCTTAACAAAGCCACAAACAGGTTCATATAAAATACCAGCATCATAGTCATGCTTCCTCACTCTTTGGAAGCTCCCAGCAGAAGCTGGTAGCTCCCCAGCAGAAGCTGCAACTGGTTCCCAAAATCAAAATCACTCCACCCAGGTTCCCAAAATCAAAATCATTCTCTCCAGCATGGTCCTTTCCTCTTTAGCTTCCTCAGCAGCAGCTGCTTCTGCCTCCAAGAAGTTTATGCCAAGAAGTTCTGATTCTCCCTCTCTGGGGCTTTTCCTTTTATACAGTATTGCTCTTCCATTTTCAGCCCCTCCCTGTTACATCAGCAATAGGAGTTCATACCTTCTGTTTCTTTAACAGAGACTTAATTTGAACTAGGTGGTAAGTACCTCTTAGCTTTCCAATACAAAGGAATCTTTAAACTTCATTACCATTACTAATACATGAGTTGCTTATCAAATTATCAGAGTTTCCTAAAACTTGGTAGTACCATCCAAAGTTTATAGTTGACTGAGAAGTTATTTTAACCTCTCTTATAGTTTTCTCATCTAAAATTATCAAATTACAAAAGATTATATCTAAGGTACAGTATAGTTTTAAAAGCTTGATCTGATTCATTCTTCTCACATTGATGAGCATTTGATATATCATTATTATAGATAATGCATGAAAACTGCAATAATCATTAGGAGTGACATTGAAGAGTTGGTCCCTTTCCGATGGTTTCTCAGTTGCTAAATAAGATTAAGAATATTTATTTATTTTATATATTTTTTTTGAGAATGCTCTTGGAACTGTTGGGCATTCTGGAAGCAAAGAATATGCATAGTTCTCTGAGCAATTTTATTGTTTTTCAGCAATTTCAGTTGTGCCCAACTCTTTGTAACCTCATGTGGGATTTTCTCTTAAGAAACCTCACATCCTACTTATGTAAAAAACAAAACAAAACAAAACTCCAGATGTCAACTGAATTCTGAAAATTTGAAATCCCTTAGAACTCAACAATGATGCCAATGAACTAGATTTCAGGAAAGGTTCTATTTGTTCTTCTAGCATTTTCCCCTGTCCTCCTATAAGCTTCTTTATGAAGCATCCAGGCTCCTATTTTAAGATGGTAGCATCAACAGTCATCTTTATAAACTTTACAATCAGATTAAGTAAAGATCCTATGAGGCCTAGAGGAATAGTCTGTAGAACATCAGAGGCTCTTATTTAATTAAAATTTAATATTTCTTTGTGGAGCTAAGGATGAATTAGCCTATAAATAGAGGCCATCCCACATGGCATTTGTCCAGAGCTCCCTTGGAAACTGCAAGCAACTCAACTGACAATGTGACTCAACATTTGTGTGCGGAAATACCAAACTCCCTGTGGGCTCCCAGTTGGGTGATGACCCAACACTGAAATGACTTGTTGTTTCTATATGATATGTCCAGGTTTACAGGGAATGTGAGTTTGAGAGTGTCAGACATCCTGGTTCTATTGAATGAAGCTAACTGACCTTGAGGGAGTTTTCTTCATTGGAAAAGATCACTGACAAAAGGAGTTCAAGCTCTGGGAAAGGCTTGTCATGAGAAACAAAATATGAGGTAGACAAAGCAAAGCCAAAATATAATATAAAATGCCTAATTAGCAGTTATGCAACCAGTTTTATTTTCTGGTGAGATGTAAATACCAATCTCAGAGTAACTTTTTTCAGTAGTGATAAGTCAAGTTACTGAATCCTGTTTTAAGTTTGTTTTTGTCAAGTATATACTTGTTAAAATTCAATATTTAGATTTCCTTTTGTGTATAGTAACAAATACCTGTTGCATACCAGATTCATACTGTAGAAGAAATACCTTTCTACTCCACCCTTTTGGGAGAGTGGAGACATGAGTTATGACATAAGCTACAAGTATCCTATCCCTCCATTCCACAGGATGCTGGGGTAGCAGTTTAATGGGATAAAGATTGCAAGAAAACAGAATTAAACACCTTTCATTAGAGGTCAGACTTTCCCAAGACTGAACTTAGTATGGACAGAGTACCTCGGCTCAAAGCAGAGGGAGAAAGGAGGAGGGGAGGAGGGCATTAGTTGTTGTCCTCTGTTGAAGAAAAGGGCCAAAATGACCTCACTATGCTAGAGTCCATGCACAGTACAATATGTCAAAATGTGTCTCATCAAGAACTTTTGTTTTCAAATGGAGTTCAAATGGCTCTACCATAGGTTCGGCACAGTATTCAATATGAACATTTGGAATGGAGATATCTCTAAATTTGCACATATTACATTTCTTTTCAGCTCCTACAATTCTACTTTTCAGGTACAGGGCCACAGATCTTCTGGTAGAGCAGTAATTCATAATTGTAAGATTTGTTGCATACTTTCCAGCATAATGTCTTACAGAGAACAATTACTAAAAAGTAGAAAGACAGATAGATAGATAGATAGATAGATAGATACAGCCTTGATTAATATCACTATCAACATTAAGTTCTATGTTCCCTATGTTTATACTTTAAATGGAAAGTCCCAATCTTTTTATGATGCTTCCTGGTCACAATGACTTAGTGTAAATCAAGTCCAAGAGAGGAGATCAGAGAATCTTAGCATTATAGATTTAGAGTTGGAAGGGAATTGAAAAGTCAACTAATCTAGCTTCTTTTTTTTCACAAATGAAGCCATTGAGGCACAGAAAGGTTATAAAATTTACCCCAAATCACATAGGTATTAAGTAATAAAGATAGGATTCCTAATCAAGTATTCTGTTGCCAATCTAGTATTCTTTTTTTTTAATTTTTAAATTGATTTGTTTATTTACTTTTAGTTTACAAGATTCGATTCCAGAGTCCCTTGAGTTTCAAATTTTCTCCTCTCCCTCTCCCCCTGCCCCCAACATGGTGGCATGCAATCAAGTATAGAGTCTGCAAATACTTTCACATTGGATATTAGTCTGGTTGTACAGAAGGATTGTAGCCAATGGAGTGAACAATGGGAAAAAGGAAATAAAACCAAACATGGAAAAGAGTGATAGCATGTGGGTTGCTTCAGTCTCCATTTAAACTCTTTTCTTTCTAGATTTTTCTCTGAATGTAGGTATCTCTTTCCATCCTGAGACTTGTACTGTGCATTGCTGAGAAGAGTCCAGTTTATCAAGGTTGGTCATCACACATATGATGTGTCTCTGATTTTGTACAAATTGTTCCTGGTTCTGCTCTTCTCACTTAGCATCAGTTTGTATAAGCTTCTGCAGATGAATATGAAGACTGTCTCTTCCCCATTTCTTATAGCACAATAGTATTCTATTACATTCATGTACCACAACTTGTTTAACCATTCCCCAATTGATGGCCATCCCCTTAATTTCCAGTTTTTTTGCCACCACAAAGAGAGCTGCAATAAATATTTCTATATACATGGGTCTTTGTCCTCCTTCTGTGATCTCTTTGGGATACAACCCCAGAAGTGGTATTAGTGAGTCAAAGGGTATGCAATTATTTATAGCCCTTTGGGCATAGTTCCAGATTGCTCTCCAGAATGATTGTATTCATTCACAGCTCCACCAACAATGGATTAGTGTTCCAGTATTTCCATATCCTCTCCAGCATTTGTCATTTTCCTGTGTTTTCATCTTAGCCAATCTGGCTGGTGAGATATGGTACCTCAGAGTTGTTTTGATTTTCATTTCTCTAATCAATAGGGATTTAGAGTGTTTTTCCATATGCTTATAGATATCTTTAATTTCTACCTCTGAGAATTGCCTGTTCATATCCTTTGACCATTTATCAACTGGGGAATGACTTGTATTCTTATAGATTTTACATAATTCCTTGTATATTTTAGAAATGACGCCTTTATCAGAGACACTGGTTGTAAAAATTCTTTCCCAGTTTCCCACTTCCCTCTTAATCTTGGTTAAATTGGCTTTGTTTGTTCAGAAACTTTTCAATTTAATGTATTATCTGCGTCTTTCCCTCCAACCTATTTCTTCCCCTATTTATGCTTTTGCTTTTCCCCTTCTCCCTTCCCCTTCTTAAGAGTTTTCCTTTTGACCACAACCTCCCTCAGTATTCTCTTCTTCTCTGCCCCCTCCCTTTTCCTACCCTTCTCCCTTACTAATTCTTCCCTCTCTTCTAACTCCCCTCCCCCTTTTCTTCTTGGCCCTTGCCCCCTCCTACTGCCTGTAGGATATGATCGATTGTTATACTCAATGCTGTATGTTATTTCTTCCTCAGAGCAAGACTAACGAGAATAGATCTCATGCAGTGCTCCTCTCCCTCCTCTCTTTCCCTCTATTATAAGTTTTATGTCTCTTCTTGATAAGAGTCTTATCTTTAACTGGTTGTGTTTTTCCCTCCTTGTACCAGATCCAGTGAGGGAAAAGCTCATATAGTTTTCATCTTCCTCCCTTCTTTCCCTCTTCTATATTGTTTTTATGTCTCTTTGTGTAGCATAATTTACCCTTTTCTGCTTCATTTTTCCTCTTCTTCCATTACAATCCCTTAATAAGGATTTTTGTTATCATTTTCCATAGTTTATACCCACACCCTCTGTTTGTCTATATCCCTTATATCCCATATAAATGTTGCCATAGGTATAGAGTTCACAATATTAACAGGTAACAGCTTCCCATATAAGGATGCCAATAGTTTGCTCTTGTTAAATAACAAGGTATGTTTGTGTGCTTTTTTCCCTTATTTTACCTTTCTATGTCTCTCCTGGGTCTTGTAGTTGGAGGTCGAATTTTCCATTGAGGTCTGGCTTTTTCATGAGGAAGGTCTGGAATTCTGTTATGTCACTGAATGACCATCTCCTTGACTGGTAGATTATGCTCAGTCTTGCTGGATAGGTGATCCTTAGTTGTAGCCCGAGGTCTTTTGCCTTGCGAAAAATCATATTCCAGTTCCTCTGGTCTTTCAACTCTGAGGCTGCCAGGTCCTGTGCAATATTCGCTTTGGTTCCACAATATCTGAATTGTTTCTTTCTGGAGTCTTGTAGTATTCTGTCCTTTACCTGATAGTTCTGGAGTTTGGCCACAATGTTTCGTGGAATTTTCAGTTTGGGATCTCTTTCAGGAGGCGTCCAGTGGATTCTCTCGATTTCTATTTTACCCTTTGGTTCTAGGATCTCAGGGCAGTTTTCCTTAATGAGCTCTTGGAAGATATTGTCCAGGCTCATTTTTTCATCTTGACTTTCTGGTAGACCAATGATTCTCATGTTGTCTCTCCTGGATCTGTTTTCCAGGTCAGTTATTTTTCCATTGAGATAGTTTACCCCTTGTTCTAATTTTTCAGTCTTGATGTTTTGTTGGACTGATTCTTGGTTCCTCATAGAGTCATTGGCTTCAATTTGGTTGATTCTAGTTTTTAGTGAATTATTCTCCTCAGTTAGTTTTTGAAGCTCCTTTTCCATATGATCAGATTTAATTTTTAATTTACATATTTTACTTTTTAAGGAGCTGTTCTCTTCATTGTGATGTTTTTCTAATTTCACAATTTTGTTTTGGTAGGAGGTATTGATTTTGTCTTCTACCTGTCTAAGCCAGATTTCAAAGCTCTTTTTGAGCTCATCTAGGAATGCTTTCTGTGCCTGAGACCAGGTCATAGTCCCTGTTAAGACTTCAGCTATGGGTATGGAGTCAGTACTCTCTCCTTCTGAGTTTGATTCCTCCCTCTCACCATAATATGATTCCAGAGTCTTTGTCTTTGTCTTTGTAGCCTGCTTTCTTTGCATTTTGAGGCAGGACCTAAGCCACACCCTTCCTCTGGGGTTCCTAAGCCTTTACTGCTTAGGATTTTCCTCTGGGGCAATAATTACTGTGTTGTGGGTTTGGAGGGGGGGATTGGAGCAGCTGGGGTTCAGTCTGTCATCTTGGTCCCTGGAGGTTCAGCTAGGGGCTTTTTAAATTTCCAGGCTGTGAATCAGTACTCCCAGGGGGTTGCTGCTTTCCCTGCTGTGGGCCCTCCCTTTGTTTCTTACCCAGCTCAGTGCATCCCCACCCTGTGGTGATATGCCTAGGAGGGGCCTTTGTGGTTGGTGGGTCAGCAGGCCACGTCCAGTGAAAGTCTCTCAGCGGGCCACAGGTCTCCAGGCCTGCCTGGTGGGTCGTGCCGCTGCCCAACCTAGTATTCTTACAAGTGTCTAAATGACCTTTACAAATAATGTCATGTTAGAAATTTTAAATTTTAGTATTTTAAATTATTTAAATCCTGCTTGAAATATGCACCCCAGGGGGTATTTAAAAGATTGCTTTCTAATCACTTGTATCAGAAAAGCAAGACTGATAAAATGAAAATAATTACTTGTAAAATTAGTGGGAAAATAACACATCAGTATGTCTCTATATACAAATAACCTGAAGCTGATATATAATGCAACTTGTCTCTCAAAACATTGGTTAAAACTCAACTTTTTATTATTATTTTCATTTGCAGCTAGGTATTGTTATCCTTTGACAGCTGTACAGAAGACAGTGGGAAAGTAATTGGTTTCTCAAGGTTGCCAACTCTTGTTTCCAGTGAATAGTTACCCACATTATAAAAACAGTTGCCATAATTACTTTACCTGTGGGTATTCTTATCTAAAAGGTAAAGCAGGATTGTAGTTTCATATTAAGCACTGAAGGAAATGTTGCCAAACCAAAGGTGCCCAAACTGGGGAAAATAGTATATTTTTCTGAATCAGTGGAGCTCAAAATATTTAGTTACAAGTCTTCTACTAAAAGTTTGTAGAACTTTAAATAATTTAAAGAATAAAGGACTAAAAAGAAAAGAAATCAACTCAGTAAAAATAATCTTTGGAAGATTTTTTAAAAATGAAAATCATATCTAGACTTGGCTCTAGGTATTAATTTATTGTTTCATTTATGGACCATTCTCATTTCTCTTCTTGACTTTTGGTGTCTGTGTATACACTGAGATGTAATTTATGTCTTGGTTTCTGAGACACAGTTTTTCCTTGGCGTACACATTTAGGACCTGTTCCTATCTCTGACTCATAACTTTTCTTCCTCTTTTCCCTTTCCCCAACCTTCTCCTGCCATTCCTATCTGGCTGCCTATCTTGTTTTAAGATTTACTACCATATACATTCTTTGAATCATACACACACACACACACACACACACACACACACACACACACACACACACACACAATCATATGCACCTATCCATATAAATTCTGAATCATAAAGGAATGGATCAGTAAGGCATTTGATCTGAGTGATTCTTTTAAAGATTTTTTTTGCCCCATATATTAAGGGTAATATGAAAAAAAAATATGCGGAATTTGGGCCTTAGGAATTCCTCAAGTATAGAAGAAAATCTGATGAGGCTAAAACATCACATTACGAGTTTTAAAACATTTATTTGGTGCAAAGAAAATTTGAAAATGATTTACAAGTTAGTGAATTGAACTTAAATGTCAAAACACCAAAAGTTAAAACAAATCACTAAAACAACTTTTATCAAATTAAAATATCAGGGAAGCTAAAATTTTAAATTTATATTTTGAATTTGCAGGATTTTTTTTTTCCTTTTAAGCTCTTTTTGCCCTTACACAAGCAGCATCTGTCATTGTATAAATGATATAGTCACTATAATTCTTTGATAAATTGCATATACAGTTAAACTTAATTTGCTTTATAATTAGAGTAAAATTTTATTTCCTTTGCTTCATTTGTCCAGTACTTTGGGCTGTGGCTAAAGTTGAAAATTTATAAAAGATGGACACTTGTCAATTTTATATATATTTTACTGATAATGCTGGTCAACTTAGATTTCATATAAACCTAAACCTTTACTCTGAGACCTAAGATATCCAATGATATTTTCTTTTTATTAAATATATTGCATAGTTGTCAAATCTCTTTTTTCGCTATCATTTACTACGATTACTAGTGCTCAGACAATTTCTTCCCATTATTTATTTATTTATTTATTTTTACTCACTGTCGGTGGCTTGATCATCCTGCTGTCCTAGATGATCGTTTAATACGGCTCTTCAGAACATTCATGCTTATTTTCCTGATGTTAGTGCATATGTGTGTGCATGTGCATATGCATGCATGTGTAAGTCCTAACAATTCAAAAATTTTCCCTTACTACATGGCTTGTTTTCATATATTCCATAATGAATATTTATCATAGAACAAATCCTCCACAACAGTAATTTCTTAAATGTCTATTATATGTAATATATCATGCAAAGCACTAAAGAATGTAACAAGATACATATGATAGACTCTCTGTTCCCAGAGTTCTTCAATTTAGTGATGGAAATAATATGCATATAAGTATAAATATGAAATGGATATGAGTTTTATAAAAGGACTATGGGAATAGAGCATTTAGCTTACCATACTGGTATATTATTAAAATTTGAAAGCAAGAGGGTGGAGTCAAGATGGCAGAGTTAAAGCAGGAGAAGTCTGTGGCTCCCCCCATAACCACTTCAAATACCTATAAAATATGACTCTAAACAAATTTTAGACCTCCAGAACCCACAAAATGACAGAGTAACAAAGCTCCCACTGAAGGCAGCCCAGCAGAGAGACCGAAAGGGTTCAACGCAGTGTGCTGGGAGCAGAGCCCACCCCCATGCAGTTTTAGCCCCAGGCTGTCCAGGAGAAGCCACAGCTGGAGCTTTCAGGAGAGCAAATCACCAGCAGCTGTGGCTTTTTCCAGGATTATCAACCCATAAGGGCCAAGGACAAAGGGAAAAGGTCAGTAGAAGTAGTCTTAATTTGGGGAAGAGGGTTAGGCCAACTGCCTCCAGAGCTAGAATCAGTTTGAATTGGCAGCCCTGCAGCTGCCTCCATGTGGCTGCTTCAGACCTCCTGGCCTGTGGGTTGCAGGGGGGCCAAGGGATCATTAAGAGGCTAAGTGTTCTTGCCTTAACCAGCCTGGATCTGGATTGTGGTCTTTGGTGGTGCTCCTCAAGTGTGTGACCAGTGAGCCAAAGCTGGTGGGGGCTGCAGAGATAGAGGCCTCCTAATAGCTCTGACAGCTGCAAAAACTCAAGCCATTTGAGACAGAGCACTCCCCTCTGAAAGCAGAATTCTACTGAGCCCAAAAGTCAAGTAACTGACTGGCAACATGAACAGGCAAAGGAAGAAAAGCAAAAACAGCAATCCAACTTTAGATTCCTTTTTTGGGAACAAAAATGATCAAAGCATGGAATGGGAGGAAGACAACACAGAACTCCTGCACCAAAAGCTTCCAAAAAAATGTGAACTACTTACAAGCCATAGACAAGCTTAAGAAGGAATTTGAAAAACAAATAAGAGAAGTAGAGGAAAAATTGCGAGAGAAATTAGAATGTTGCAAGAAAATCATGAAAAGAGAGTCAACAAACTGACTGAAGAAAATAATACCTTAAAAATAGATTAACTCAAATGGCAAAAGAGGCCTAAAAAGCCAATGAAGAGAAGAATGCCTTAAAAAGTCGAATTTGCCAGATAGAAAAAGAATCTCAAAAATCTTACTGAAGAGAATAATTCCTTCAGAATTAGAGTGGAGCAAATGGAAGCAAATGACTTTATGAGAAATCAAGATACTATTAAACAGATTGAGAGAAATGAAAAAAAATAGAAGGCAATGTGAAATATCTCATTAAAAAAACCACTGACCTGGAAAAAAGATCTAGAATAGATGACTTAAAAATTATTGGACTACCTGAAAGCCACAATCAAAAAAAGGAACTAGAAATCCTCCTTCAAGACATTCTGGAAAATTGCCCTGATATTTTATTTTATTTTTTTAAACTTTTATTTATTTTAGTTTACATCATTCATTTCCATGAGATTTTGAGTTACAAATTTTCTCCCCATCTTTCCCCTACCCACCACCACAAAACAGCCATCCCATTGTATAACCCCTCCCCCAATCTATTCTCTCCTAAGTCCTCCCCCGTCACCCTTCTGACTTTCCGGTAGGGCAAGATGGATCTCCCTCCCACAGTGCCTGTGTATCTTAAGTTCCAGTAGGATGTAGTTAAAAATAATAATAATTATTATTGTATATATATCTTAAGTTCCAATTGGATGGTCTTAAGTTCCAGTTGGATGTGCCCTGATATTTTAGAATCAGAGGGCAAAATAGAACTTGAAAGAATTCACCAATCACCTCTTTAAAAAGATCCAAAAAAGAAAACTCCTAGGATGTCAGAGCTAGGTTCCAGAGTTCCCAGATCAAGGAGAAAATATTATAAGCTGTCAAGAAGAAACAATTTGAATACTGTGGAAATACAATCAGGATAATCCAGCATCTAGCAGCTTCTACATTAAGGGATCAAAGGGTCTGGAATATGATATTCCCGAGATCAAGGGAGCTATGATTAAAACCAAGAATCACCTAGCCAGAAAAACTGAGTATAATGTTCCAGGGGAAAATATGGTCATTCAATGAGGTGGAGGACTTTCAAGCATTCTTGATGAAAAAATGAGAACTGAATAGAAAATTTGACATTCAAACACAGCAAGCACAAGAGGGTAAACATGGAAAAGAAATCATAAGGAACTTTTCAAAGTTGAACAATTTACATGCCAATATGGAAAAATGATCATTGTAACTTATGAAATTTTTCTCAGTATGAGAATAGGTGAAGGGAATATAAATATATGTATTTATATACATATATGCACACATATATGTGTGTATATGTGTGTATATATGTACATATGTATGTATACATACACATATGTCTGTATAGGAGGGTATATATGCATATGAATACATATGTGAGTGTTTGTATATATGTGTGCAAGCATACATAGACAGAGGGCACAGGATTAATTGAATAGGAAGGGACGATATTTTAAAAGGCAAAATTGAGAGGGGAGAGGAATAGAATGAGAGAAGACAGAGAGAGACAGAAAGGAGTTAAGGACCTCACAAAGAAGAGGCAAGGGATAACTGTTACAATGGAGGGGAAGAACAGCAAGGCAAAAGGGAATGAGTCAACCTTACTCTCATTGAATTTGGCATAGGGTGGGAAGGACATACACTCTACATTGGGTATCTTTCCCTACAGGAGAGAAGGAGGAAAGGGGATGAAAGGGGGGATGATGAAGGGGAGGACAGGTTGGGGGGACAGTTGTTAGGGGAGAGGGTTGTTTACATACTTCTGTAAAGGGACAGGGACAAAGTAGAGAATAGAACAAGTGGAGGGTGGGATAGGAAGGAGGGAAATATTGTCAGTCTTTCACAATATATCCATTGGGAGAAATTCTGTGTAACTACACAAATACGGCCTGTAGTGAATTGCTTGTTTTTCCAGTGGGGGTGGGTGACAAGGGAGGAAGGGAAAGAATCTAGAATTTAAAGTTCTAAAACCAAAAGTATATAAATATATTATTATTATTATTATTACTATTATTATTATTATTTACATGCAACTAGGAAATAAGATATACAAGTATTGGGATAGGAAGATCTATTTTGCCCTACCAGAAAGTTAGAGGAGTGATGGGGAACAATATAGGAGAGAGTAGATTGGGAGAGGGGGTATATAGCGGCATCACCATTTTGGGGTGATCGGTAGGGGAGAGATGTTTAGAAAATGTCTAAGTCAAAATCTCTTGGAAATGAATGATGTAAACTAAAAATAAACAAAAAAATTTGAAATCAAATCAAACCTTGGGCACTTAATTAATTTGTTTGTTAACCAGTATAGTGAAAAACTTGATTTACCATTTATTTCTCACTTTTCAAACTATATGTACATCAAACTTTCTGTTTGACTAGTGCAACATATGCATTCTGGACTCACTCTCCTAGAGGTAGCTACTGCATTTGCTACTTAAGGTGATAGAGCACATGAGGTATTTGTAACATTCACTCACATCTACTGCTATAATATCAAAACCCAACTAGAATTCTGTAACTGACACCTCAGTTCTATTTTGCTATTTAAATCAATTAGCTTTACAAACAGACATTTACTTACACTGTTTACAATGTAAATGCTTACAATCATTTCCTCCCACATACTGGTTGGAATGTTCTTTCCTATATCATCTCAGTCTCTAGGGGAATAAGTTGAAAACTTAGTTCAGATTTTACATAATAGTTGTCCTACCATGTCATGTCTTACATGTGACCTGACTACAGTTAATTCTCTAACTCAATCTTTACTGGTTTGGTTCTAGAACATCATTCTTTACTCTACAGGGCATTGATTCCAGGCTAACTGAAATACCCTGATACTCAGGTTCTGGAATGCTGAGATTCCAGTATACCCTAGTGAAATTTTGAAACCATTAGCT
Source organism: Pseudochirops cupreus (assembly GCA_028627135.1). Classification (NCBI taxonomy): domain Eukaryota; kingdom Metazoa; phylum Chordata; class Mammalia; order Diprotodontia; family Pseudocheiridae; genus Pseudochirops; species Pseudochirops cupreus. The sequence goes on from CM053580.1 coordinate 249,390,998, forward strand.
TTACCTAGAGAAGAAAAGAATGAGCAAAAAGGCCATAGACCTAGACCTATTTCTCCTGCCCTCAGAAAGGATAAGACTTCTTCTCTTATATCATGGTCTCTTAGGAGATGCTGTGGGGTGTGGAGTCACTCCATTAGGAAGAGATTAGTCAAAAGTATAGAGGCAAGAATGATGGTGGAAGCCAACCAAGGGATTTTCAATGCCTCCATAGTCAATCAATGCACTTCCCATTCAACATGTAGTTAGAAGACCAAAAATAGATACAGAATATTTGCTAATGCTTCATTTTCCCTGAAGTAATTCCTTTTCCAAAAGCAAGCTTTCCAGTGTCCCCCAAAGTAAGAAATTTTACACAAATTTTATCTGAATATTTTAAGCAACTCTGTGTGTGTGTTTTATTTTTATTTTTTTTTGAGGCAATCCAGGTTAAGTGACTTGCCCAGGATCACACAGCTAGTAAGAGTCTGAGGCTGGATTTAACCTCAGGGCCTTCTGACTGCAGGGCAAGTATGTTATTGACTGCACCACCTATATGCCCTGTTTTTAGTGTTTTTAGCAGAAATAGGTATTGTATATTATTAAAACTTTTTTTCTGAATCAATATAATCATATTTTTGTTGTTTTGTTTCTAACACGTTCGGTTCAACTTTTCTTAATATTGAACCTGTCCTGTGTTCTTGATATAAATCCCGCCTGGTCACAGTGTATCACATGTTTCTGCAGCCTTCTTGCAAATATTTTGTTGAGATTTTTGTATCTGTAATTGTTAGGATATTGATCTATTTTTTCCCTCTATTTTGATTCTTCATGGTTTATATACTGTCACATTTATATCATAGAAGGAATTTGGTAGGATTCCTTTTACTATTCTTAAAGAGTTTATGTTGTCTTCACATTAATTTTTCTTTAAAAGTTTGAAAGGATTCACATGTAAATACACTGCTCCTGAGAATTTTCCTCACCCTCTAGGGTGAAGCTCATTTGTGGATTTATTCAGTATCTTTTTTCTCCCTAGGATAAGAATAAGTTGCCTATTTCCTATTTTTTTTTGGGGGGGGGAAGCAATTCATACTTTTTTGGTAAATATTTACCTATTTCATTTAAAATGGTAGTGTTTTCATTGTTGAGATATGGCTGGGCAAAAGAGTTCCTGTTATTTACTTTTTTCTTATTAATAAGGGTGAATTCGCCTTTTGCATTTTTGACACTGATAATTTGGTTTTCTCCTTTTTAAAAAAAATTAGGAGATGGATAACACATTTTTAAAGTTTCTAGTTTAGTTTTTAATGTAACA
>CM053580.1:249392791-249426665 GCA_028627135.1 Pseudochirops cupreus
TTAGAAACTGGAAATTTTTATTTCATTGGCTTGATAGTTTTTGAGGATTTTTTTGTCATTGTTTTTTCTTTTTAGTTGCATAGCCAATTAACTTGTATGTTCTTTAGTTAATGTTGAAATTGCTTGGAATTATTAAGATTCTCCTATATTACACTTTGCCTAAGTTCAAAAAATTTTAGTATGTTGTCTCATTGTTCTCATTGCTTTCAAAGAAATTATTAATTTTTCCCTATTGTTTAGGTTCAAGATATTTAGTTTTCAATTAATTTTTAAATTTTATTTGAGGCCATTTATATAATATTATTTTATTACAATATAGTTTCTTCTTTTCTTATTTGTTTTTGAGGTTTTGTACCCTAATATATGATCAAAGTTTTTGAAGGTGCAATTTACAGCTGAAAATAGGTATACATTTTTTACTCCAATTCAATATTATCCAGGGGTATATCATAGCTAACTTTTCTAAAACTCTATTTAGTTCTTTAACTTATTTTTATGTTATTATTTTGGTTAGATTTATCTAGCTCAGGAGAGGTGAGGTGGCACAGTGAATAGAGCACCAGCCCTAGAGTCAGGACGACCTGAGTTCAAATTCTTCCTCAGACACTTAACAGTTACTAGCCATTTTACCTAGGGCAAGTCACTGGTTACAATCGCCCTACTTTACCCCCTACCAAAAAGCAAAAAATTATAAAAAAAGATTTATCTAGCTCTGATAATGTCAAATTGTGGCCTTCCACTATTATAGTTTTATTCTCTGTATTTCTGTAACTCCTTCAGCTAGTCATGTAATAATTTTAACACTGTCATTTTGTGTATATGTTTATTACTGGTATTAATTCAATGTACCTCTTTCTACCACTAACCCCACTTCCTCTTCCCCTTTTTGGAATTGTTATGTATTACATCCCCCCTCCTTATTTTACTATAAGCATCTTGAGGGTATTGACTGTCTTTTTTCCCCTTATTTGTATCCCTAGTACTCAGCACTGTGCCTAAAAAAATTCATTTAATATATGTTTATTGTATTATATAGTATTGTATTTTCTTCATTGCGATCTCTAAATCCTAACCTATTTTGATATCTAGTTTCTTCATTGAGAGGTTCTTTTCCCATATGATCAATTTTGTTTTGTTGTTACATTGCCATTGTCATCATAATTCTGTATTTTTTTTTTAAGATTTAGTAGGATTCTGGATTTCTTTAGGCCTTGGTTCATTTTGTCATATATTGTTAATCCAACTTCATATTTTCTTGAAGATTTACTGTTTCTGATTGCTATACTTTCTATTTAATTGTGCTCTTGATTTATTTTTGTATTTTTAAGTTACAGAATAAAGCAAGCATTTATTTACGATTTTCCTTGAAACTTTTGTGTTTCACCCTTTACAGATGTTTTCTCAACACTTTCTTTCTTACTCCTCTATCTATAGGTACACTAAAGCTGTCCTGTTAGCAAGTTCTTACCTCCTCTCTAGAGAGTATATGGCTTGGTGGTCTGTTTATTCTATGGGTTCAGGACTGGTCTTATCTGGGTTTCAGTCTACTTTCCTTTAGATCTTTTGCAAGTATTTATGATATTCCCTGCCCAGTTCTTCTTATCTTTCCTCTTTTACTTTTCCAAATGGACTGAATCAAAAATAGTTACTTTTTGTAGGGTCTTCCGCTCTGAATCTGTACCCTTAAAAGTCCCTAAAATATGATTAGACCTTGATCATCAGGTAACATGTTTACATCCTCTCTGCATTTCCTCCACAATTACATGTGACTGCCTATAGTAGGGGAGGACATCCATGATGGTTCCTAGGCATGGACCTGTGAGTTAGACTGTATGTCTGCCATAAGTGCATAGAAGGTAGAAAGGGAGGAATGCTGAATGATCACTGCAAGAAATAGGGTACTCTGATACTAATGCATTTTAATGCCAAATTCTCTCTCCTTTATCTTGTGGATTCAGCCATAATTGCTTTAAAAATAACAATTCATTCTTTTGAAATGTTAGGTAGTTACTCGTTCTAAAGACTTGATATTCTTGGTTATATGACTTGGAAGTCTTAGAGATAGTTATTTGGTTTTCATTTAAATATAGCTAATAGGTGGTTTTATCAGAGTGTATAAATTCAATAAGTGAAAATTTAAAGAGAGAAACAAAGAACTGAACATTTAACAAGCAGGAATATCTATGGTTAGCAAGCAAAAAGAATAAACAGTTCTAACAGTGAAAAAGGAACAATGGTCAGAGAAGGAAAAGAAATAGAATAATCTAATACCTTGGAGGGTAATGAAGGAAAAGGTTAAAGAAGCTCAATAGTGCCAAATGCTAATGGCTATGGAAACAGGTTAACAACAAAATATGTCACGAAATCAAGTGATACAGATAAACTGGCAGAGCTTAGAGGAGATCAATAGAATTTGTAGAAGTTAGAAAAGGCTATTGGAAAGAAGGGGTTAGCCTTGAAAAATAGGTATATTTAGGAGGAAAAGAAACAAACAAACCTGTCTGTGGAAAATGGAATGAACTCAATGCCCTTTTGAGGACTATTCAGATATTATTCCTTCATCCAATAGAAGGAACTTATAGGAATAGAACAGAACCAAACTAAGTATTCTAACAAAATATTCCCTTTCTCTTATAACTTCACCATGCAAATACAAGTACTAAGCATAAACAAATAGGAAATTTCCTCTCCAAAAACATTCTGTATTTTGGTTTTCTGCATCTGCCTAGTAGAGCCATCTCAATCTCAGTGTGCGCAAAAGTCATCTGCATGACCCACTTGTTTTTGCCAGGAGCTAATCCTCTGTATACTGAATTACCCAGAAGTACTTGGAATGATCTGTTCCATTCCTTCTCTTGTCTCTCTATTTCCTGAAATGTGTCTATTTCATTTCTGAGAAGTCAGTAATCCTTACACCTTAGCAACCTCATTTAAGAAGAAACTGCTTCCCTTGGGATCCTAATAGGAAAAATTATATGTGTGTGTGTGTGTGTGTGTGTGTGTGTGTGTATGTGTGCGTGTCTACCTTTTAGCATATCCTCCCTAATTTTCAGCTTACAGCTCCCTTATCAACTCATCCTTTTTCTCCATTTTAATATTTTTCTCCTCCTGAAAACATTTATTCTGTGGAATTTTAGCTGGCCCACATGAGACTATCTCAGACTTACATCTTTATTTCTATGGTTTCAAGTTTTAGTTTAATAGGAATATTACCTTCATTATCTCACAGGGTGTCTCCCAGAGGCCCTGATCCCAATTGTTTGATTTCCTGTCTTTATCAGAACTAAAATAATGTTCATATTTACATGCTGTTCATTATGACTACACAGTTTGAAGGTGAATACAATCTGGTATTAGAAGGCTGTTCTTATAAATTGAAAACAATGAATTACAAAACAAAGACTATAAGCCAAAAAATTGTCTTGAAATAAAATAAATAAATCTCATAGCATTAATTTTACTATAGTTCTAACAAATTTTGAACTTCTTGAAATATGTTGAATGTTGGTCTCTAGAGAATGTTCATTGCTTCCAGCTGTGAAACAAATGTGGATCAGAAATAGGTCAGCTGCCTCACACCATCTGGAAAATACATGTAAGCCCAACAAGGGAAAAGTATTTCTAAGAAAAATTAGATAGATTTCATTCCTTTCAAGCCCAATAAAGACTACCATCTAGGTTATCAACTGCAAATTTAAAAGTGTATAGACAACCATGTAGAATATATTTTGTTTATTTGCTTCTTAAGTGATAATAACTTTATTAGCAGTTCCTTGGAACTGGATAATAAAATGACTCATTTACCATTGTTTTCTTGAAAAGCAACTGTTTCCCTCATTATCAGGGTAAAAGGAATAGGTGTGTGTGTGTGTATGTGTGAGTTCATGTTATGTTGTCTTGTTTTCTATGATAGTATACAAGACAAAATAAAGATTATTTTAAATTAATCATATTGTGTTAAAAGTATATATGTGTGTGTGTGTGTGTGTGTGTGTGTATATTTTTTTTAATTCAGCAGATCATGTAAGTTATTCTTTTCAATAATTGCTATTGTAAAGCCCATTGGTATGGAAAGAAGATTGATAGTAAGATGAAAATCAACAAAATTCTTCCTCTCAATTAACTTAGAATCCATTTGGAGGAGGGTTGACCATGACAATTATATAGAGCAGAGACCTCTGTTCAAATCTTACCTTTGACCTTCAGGAATTCACTTTCTTTTCTTAGACCTCATTTTCTTCATCTAAAAAATGAACAAATGGGTGTCAGAGCCAAGATGGTAGAGTAAAAACTTACTTGAGCTCCCACTCCAACCACCTCCAATACCTGTCAAAAAATTACTCTAAACAAATTATACAGCTACAGAACCCACAAAGTGATAGAGACAAACAAATCTCCCACTGAAGGCATCCTGGCAGGCTGACAGAGTCTACCACAATGGACTAGAAGCTGACCACAATCATGCTAGCCTAGATTTACAGCCCAGACCTGCCAGAGCAGACTTCAGTAGAGTGAATAACCAGCAGCTGTGATGATTTCCAGTCTTCTCAACCCATAAACACCAAAGAAAAAGTAAAAGGTCAGCAGGGAACTCTGTTGGAACTGGGTGAGAGAAGAACACATTCTGGTCCCTGCACACAGGGCAGCAGAGGTGGTGATGGCTTGGGGCTGTAGCTCCTGCCACATGGCTGCCCCTGTAGTACCTGGCTTATAGATCATAGGAGTATGTGACCATTCAAAGGGTAATTGCTTTTGCTTTGACCTGCTTGGATCTGGGTCACAGTCTTGGGTTGTGGTCCTGGGGTGAGGAACGCTTGCATGCCAAAGCTTGTGGCATTTGTATAGAGGGTGTCCTCTTCATAGCTATGACAACAACTATGCAAAAACCTCAGAAATTTGGGACACAGTACTATTCACTCTGAAAGTAGAGTTCTACCATGGCAAAGAGGTCAAAAGTCAAGTAATTGACTGGCAAGATGAGCAAGCAGAGGAAGAGCAATCCGAATATAGAATATTTTGTGGGGGACAAAGAGGATCAAAACATGGAACAAGAAGAAGACAATAAAGTCAAAACTCCTGCATCAACAACCTCTAAGGAAAAAAAAATATGATTGTGTCTCAAGCTATGGAGGTGCTCAAGAAAGATTTTGAAAATCAAGTAAGAGAAGTGGAGGAAAAATTGGGAAAGGCACGAGAATCATGCAAGAAAATCATGAAAAAAAAGTCAACAGCCTGCTAAAGAAGACCCAATAAATATTGAAAAAAATTACACCTAAAAAATACACTAACTCAAATGGCCAAAGGGGCCCAAAAAGGCAACGAGGAGAAGAATGCCTTGAAAAAATCAAAAAGGCAGATGGAAAAGGAATTTCAAAAACTCACAGAAGAGAATAATTACTTCAAAATTAGATTCAAGCAAATATAAGCTAATAACTTTATGAGATATCAAGATTCTATAAAACAAATCTAAACAAATGAAAAAAATAGAAGGTAATGTGTAATACCTCATTGAAAAACACAACTGACCTGGAAAATAGATCCAGGAGAGATAACTTAAAAATTATTGAACGATGTGAAAGCCATGATAAAAAAAAAAAGAACCTAGACTTCATCATTCAACAAATTCTTAAGGAAAATTGCCCTGGTATTCTAGAACCAGATGGCAAAATAGAAATTGAAAGAATTCACCTATCTCCTCTTGAGAAAGATCACAAAAAGAAAATTCCTAGGAATATTATAGCCAAAATCCAGAGTTTCCAGTTCAAGGAAAAAATATTACAAGAATTCAGGAAGAAGGAATTTGAGTATTGTGGAAACACAATCAGAATAACACAAGACCTACAACCTTCTACATTAAGGGATTGAAAGACTTCAAATATGATATTCCAGAGGTCAAAGGAGCTAGGATTAAAACCGAGAGTTTTAATCAAAACTGAGTATAATACTTCAGGGGAAAATATGGACATTTAATGAAATAGAGGACTTTCAACCATTCTTGATGAAAAAAACTGAGGTGGACAGAAAATTTGACTTTCCAATACAAGAAAAAAGAAAAGCATGAGGAGGTAAACAGGAAAAAGAAATCATAAGGAACTTATTAAAGTTGAAATATTTATATTCCTACATGAAAAAACAATAATTGCAACTGATGAGACTTTTCTCAGTATGAGGATAGTTGAAGGGAATAAATATGAATATATTTATGTATACATACACATATATATAGTTATAGGAGGGTATGTGTGTGTATATGTGTGTATACATGTATACATAGACAGAGGGCAAAGAATGAGTTGAATATGAAGGGATGATATCTGAAATATGAAGGGATAGACACTGGTGTATGGAAATCCATCTGGCCCTACAAGAAAGTTAAGATGGATTGATGCGGGAGGATATAAGATAGAACAGATTAGAGAAGGGGTATTCAGCAGGTTTGCTATGTTGGGGTGGGCCATGGGGGAGAGATGGGCAGAAAATTTGTAACTCAAAATTTTGTGGAAATGAATGTTGAAAACTAAAATTAAATTTTAAAAAAGAGGCATGTGAAATAAGAAAAGAAATAAATGAAGTGGTCTCTGAAGTACCTTCCACCTCTAGATCTACAATCACACTTTGGTTACCACTTACATGATACTGAAGAGATGAGGTCAAAGTCAATGAGATCATTAAATTCTACTGGATCTATTTCAACATTTTATTGTCATTGTGTAAGTAATTATAAGAATAAATCAAATTAAATTAAACAAATTATGATCCAATGCCCATTATGTGCTAGGTACTATTTATGATAAAAAAGAACTGTATAGCATATTTTCTATCTTCAAAGAGCATATATCATTGGAAGGTAAACCAGATACCTAATACAGTAGTATAAAACCTTATTGCCAAAATTACATATTTTAGCCCCAAAATTGAAAGTCTAGGTAAAAAGACATAAATGGTAAAGCTCAATTTGAATTTTCAGTGTGATATGGAAACACCAAAAAAAGGCTTGGTCTGTATTAAGAGGGGTATACCTTCCTGATTTCATTGTATTTGCCCTTATCAGATTTGATGTGAATTATTGCAGTGATTCCCAGGCTACATAATTTATAATCATTGATAGGTCACAGACTATTCACAGAAGAGTAAACAGCTCTTTGAATGGCTTTTATTCAAAAATGTATTGGAAGGAACTGGGTATGTTTTATTTTGTGAATAGATGACACAGGTGGGAAATAATAGTGTTCTCTCAGTATCTGAAGGATTGTATTTTAGGAGGAGTATTAGACATATTCAATTTGGCCCCATAGGGCAAAACAAAGAACGATGTAGGGAAATCACAAAAAGGTTCATTTAGACTCAGTGTCAGGAGTTATTTTCCAATAATTAGAGCTTCTCAAAGTAGTATGTCCTTCCTCCAAAATGTGGCAAGGGCCTTTCCCTAGAGGTTCTCAAGCAGAGACTGCACGTTCACTTGTCAGATATGTTCTAGGAGGATTCTTTTTCATGTATGAACTGAACTAGATGTTCACTGACATCTGATTCAACTCTCATATTTTGTGATTCTGTGATTCATTTGGACACTTCTGCTTGGCAACATTTTACAGTAGTTCCTCTCCCTTGAACTTCCAGCAAGAGGTGGGAAGGAAAAAGAATAGATGTGCTCTTTTTCACTCTCCTCAAGAAGCAAAGGCAGGTTACAAAAGAAGCACATGGCAGCCAAAACAAGACCTTGAGATTTGCCTGCTTTATTCTTTCTTTTCCATTTCATTTTGTTAGCAAAAATTCCCAACTAGCAATTTTGAGAAATGGATGCTTTCATCTGTAAAAAAATAACCTTGTGGATTGAGAGATAATGAATTTGGTATTTAGTGAAAAGCAAAGGGGAAAAAAAAATATCTGTGGCGTGTTTCTTTGAGAATGGGAGGAATCATCCTACAACCAAAGGAGAAAAAAATACATTCCCTGCCTGGCAGATATCAAAAGGGGTAGGTCTGAGGTAAATGCTCAATTTTTCTCAAAAAGTCTGATATAGGACTACTTGCCTTCAACTGGGAGCATTATGAATATAATGGACTTATGCATTTTCTGTGATTGGACAAGATAAATGACTGTGTTATACTTGATGTCAATACTGTAGACTCAGTAAGTGCCTATGAGAGGATCATTTTGCTTTCATTCAGGAAAACTCTAAAATCAATTCATATGTAAGCTATATTCAAGGCATTTTACTACATTTTGATCTGCATCTGCTGGTCTGCCTTCTTTATTTTTTTTTTGTCTTTTTGGAGGAGGAAGATGGCAATTGGAGTTAAGTGATTTTCCCAAGGTCATACAGCTAATAAGTATTAAGCATCTGAGGTCGAATTTGAACTAAGGTCCTCCTGACTCCAGGGCCAGTGATCTACTCACTGCACCATTTAGCTGCCCTTGCTCTGCCTTATTTCAACTCCACTGAACAAGATGCCATTCATCACCTCTAATATCACCACTGCACTGCTAGCCCATGTCTGGACTGGCACTACCTCCCTAAACCTTTCCCCTCTGATTGGAGGCCTGAAAAGAGGAGCACCAAACTCTTTCCAAAGTCTTGCTTTATAGAGGGCAGAAATTGGACATTTTGTCTCACTCCACTCTGAATCTGTTGCTCTTCCTAGTTTCAACTCCACCAAAAGATGCCCTCAGTCTCCCCTATACACATTCTTTCCTTACTCCTTTTGGTTGTTGTCTTCCTCCATCAAATTGTAAGGCCAGTTTGGTGACGAAGTGGATGGAGTGCCAAGAGTCAAGAAGACCTAAGTTCTAATATGCCCTCAGACACTAATCATGTGACCCTAGGCAAGTCAATTAACTCTGTTTATATCAGTTTCCTCATCTGTAGAATGAGCTGTGGAAGGAATAGCAAACTATTCCAATTTCTTTGCCAAGGAAACCCAAAATGAGTTCATGAAGAGTAGGACATAAATGAAATGACTGAACCATAACAATTAGATTATAAACTCCTTGAGGGTAGGTATTGTATTTTTTTAAAATTGTACTCCTAATGTTAACACATTGCCTGGCACATATTAGGAACTAAATAAATGGATTAGATGGTGATGCAGCCTGAGAGAATGGACTCTGAATCAAGCCCCGATAGTTTGAACCTGGTTCTGTTTGAACATAGTCACTTATAGAGGACCCTGGGAAATGTGATGCATACAAAATGAGGAAATCAAAACCACAGTCCTTGAATGAGCAGTCCTTTAGGGAAATGCATAAGTCTGAAGAGTCTCTTAGAGTCCTGTGTATGAAGGTCCCCTTGGTGAAAAAGAAATGGTCTTGTTCTGATTCTTTCTACTGTCTGAAGAAGGTGGAGGTGGGGCAGGAGGGAGAAGGGTGGAATTTTAATTTTCCTACTCCAACTTCCAACTATCAATCTTGGGGCTCCTGGCTCTGTGGTACTACCAGCCATTCTATGAGTATCCCAGGCAAGACAAGAATAACTTTCATCTTTCTGGGCTGTCTTCCAATGGAAGTAGGAGGTAGAATACTGATGAGTCCTTATTTTCTTTTCCTATTTTCCTCTTCAGTCTTCCTTTCTTTTCTTCAGTATTTCAGTTACCAGCACCACCCATCAGGATGCAATCCTTGGTGAAGATATTTTGTTCTCCCAATTTAACCAAAGAAATAATGTTGTGAAAAAAGTGATATTACCTTTATATGTCAAATTTTACTCTGCAAGTACAGGAAATTGTTTCTATTTTCTTTTCTCTTCCTTTTTCTTATTTTTCCCCCTTCATTTTTTTCCCTTTTATAAGACTAATTCTTCATATATTACCCAAACTAAAGCTACATTTTTCCATCATAGTCCCAATCCCACTACTGACTTGCACAAAAAGGTTTGATCTGCTCTATTTCTGACATAGGGCTACTTATCCTCCCTCAAGAAGTTTAGTCATCCACCACACACACACATACACACACACACACACACACACACACACACACACACACACACACACACACACACACCAGGAATTTTCTCCATTGATTCTAAGCTTAGTGAGGAAATCAAATTGGTTTTAGCCTTATTGTAGCTTGTAACTCCCAAGTTCAAGTGATCCACTCACCTCAAACCCTCCAGGAGCAGAGAATGCAATAACATGTCCAGAACTACATTAGGCTTTGCCTTTTTATAGATGAAAAGAGGAAAAAATAGGAGCAAATGTTAATACTTGACCATAACAAGCAAATTGTCGAATGTCAGTTAACATGATATCATACTAAATTAACTTATTAAAATATAATTTCATGCCTGGAAGAATCTTTCTATCTGGGCAATTTTTTCATTAAATGAGTTAATATTAAGTGTATGGACTTAAATACTGTCAGTATTTTACACATTAAAATATACAGTCTAGATAAGCCCAGTCACATCAAAGCTCATCATAACAGTTTGATGAAATTCCTCTTTATTTCTGCAAAACATATAACCTTGGAGAGCAATATGCTTGACATTCCATAACGTTTCCAAGGACTACCTTCTTTGATATTTAAAGATCATTTAGAAAAAATGACTCATGAGATAATATGATATTGAGAGATTCATGAGAAAGTACAATTAAATGCTGGCTGCTGCACGTGTCTATCTATATAACATTAAATGACTTGCCAGAGATAGAGTCAAAGGACAATTTATTTAGTCACAGACCTTCTAATAACAAGCACTTATTTATTGCTTGGTTTTAACCTTAAAATAAAACAGTGTCAATGAATTGATAATTCTTGCAAAGGGAGTTCATGTTAGTCATGTTGTTCTCCCCCCAACCCACCCCCCAAACATCTAATCTTTCATACATCTTTTGTTCCAAATAGATAGCTAACACAGACAGTGACATCTGGTTCTAGAACTTAAATTGAGAAAGGTTTGTTTTCTAAAGTCAATAATAAAACCACTGCTATGATAATGCAGGCAGTTTAATGGTGAGAAAACTGACTATCAGACAAGCATTCAAATCCTGCCTCTGACTCATACCAACTATGCAACCCTGAGATTGTTATTTAGATAATTAGTGTCTCAGACAACTTTCCCAAACTATTATGTTGTGTATCTGTTGCTAATGCCTTGGTAGAGTTATACAAATAGGAATCATATAACCTGAAAGAAAATCACACTGTTTCTACCAAATAGATAGACGGATAGATAGCTAGATAGCTAAATAGTAGCTAGATAGCTAGATAGCTAGATAAATATTGTTTATCCATCCATCTATACATATATTCATATCCATATGCATATAGATAGGCTTATATCTATTTATGCAAATCTGTTTACATATATATGTGTATATAGATGATTATATAGATAAGGGAATAGAAATATAAATATTTACTTCAGATCTGTGATTTTTTTATTAGAAATTCCTGGTGAGGAATGTCTCTACCTATATTTATATAATCTATGTGTACATATGTAAATATGTATACACATATGTGCATATCTCTCTCTGATAGAGAGGTAGATGAGAAGCAAGGCACTAGGAAGTGGATTTGTGTAGTCTTTGGCATAATGAACTCCCAGACAAGTGAACTGTCTTTAAGAATCAATAAGTAAATGTTTATTACGTGTCTATTTGGGGGAGTGCATTAAGGGATTGTGCTATACAGCAAAAACATCCCTAGTGCAATGTAGCCTCCTAGAAGAGAAAAGATATGAGTAGATATAACATGTGTGACTTGCATCACTGTGTCCTGAGCATCCAAGAGATGAATGTTCCTTTAAGAAATGTTCACAACGGTCAGAAAGATCCAGGATGGGGATTTACAGACCCAGAGATTAGAAGTAGGGTATCTCAGGCCCAGGGATTCTTAAGATGCTCATACTTTTTCTTCAATCAGTAAGTATTTATTAAGTGCCTATTTTGTGTCAGTCACTGTGCTAAGCATTGGGGAAACAAAAAGAGCCAAAAAAGATAGTCCTTTTTCTTAAAGAGTTTATCTAATAGAGTAAAGAACATATAAACAAATATATAAAAAGGAAACAATGTACAGGGTGAATAGGAAATAATTGTCTTGAGACTCCAAAAACCTCTCTGAAAATCCAGTATCTTGTATCACAAAGATAGTGGTAGGAATCAAGCCAAAAAGATAAAAGGTTACACAGGAATTCAAGGTGAGACTAAGCAGGGTCTACCATACCACATAGGAGCATAACATGGGTTGAAACCTGGATATGAAAGATACTTTAGTTCAGAAGCTACCCTTGGAGAGATAAATAAATAGATAAATAAATTCTACATGATATCAAATATTCCTGCAAATCTTCACAACTCTAATATAATCCTATAGGGGATTTAATCCTTTAACAGGATAGCATATTTATTGAACTTCAATTATTAAAAAGCAAAAAATAAGTCAGAAGGAAAAGAAGGAAGGAAGAAAGGAAGGAAGGAATGAAGAAAGGAAGGAAGGAAGGAAGGAAGGAAGGAAGGAAAGAAGGAAGGAAGGAAAGAAGGAAGGAATGAAGGAACAAAGGAAGGAAGGAAGGAAGGAAGGAAGGAAGGAAGGAAGGAACAAAGGAAGGAATGAAGGAACAAAGGAAGGAAGGAAGGAAGGAAGGAAGGAAGGAAGGAAGAACAAGAACTAGAATAAGAACAAGAATAGGAGGAAGAGGAGGAGGAGGTCCAGGAGGAGTAGTAGCACACATCAAAAAAGTGCAATGTATGTTTATTTTATTTTTCATTTTATTTCTAATTTATGGAATAAAACAAAACAAAATAAGATAATAAAATAAAAACAACAAACATAAAAATGAAATAAAAATTAAAAACTAAATTCCCATAACATTCTACAATACAAAAGATGATCATACATGAAACCGCAAATCTACTATGCACAACTTCCTGTTTCTTTCAAATATAGCACAAAATTGTTATGTACATTTCTCTTTTTTTCTGCCCTCCCTCACAGCCCTGGAGATGGCTACCATTAGACACAAAAGGTCATATTATGTGTGTGTGTGTGTAAAATTATTCCATACATACTTCTATTTGTCAATTCCTTCTCTAGAGGCAGATAATATCTTACTTTATATGTCCCTGATAGTGTATTTGGGTATTTGTAATAGACAAAGTAAATTATTTGCTTTAAGTCATTCTTAAAGCAATATTGCTGTTATTTTATACAGTGTTCTCTTGGTTCAACTCATTTCAATCTTTATTATTTCATGAAACTACTTCCATGTATTTTTTTTTCTAAAATAATTGAGCTTATCATTTCTTATAGCACAGTAGTATTCCATCACAATCATATACCACCACTTTTGCAGACCTTTCCCAACTGATGATCATCCCTGTAATTTCAAGTTATTTGCCATCACAAAGAAAGCAGTTATAAACATTCTAGAATATTGGGCTGGCTAGGTGGCAAAGTGAATAGAGCACCTGCCCTGGAGTCAGGAGGACCTGAATTCAAATCTGTCCTCAGACACTTAACACTTACTAGGCAGGTGACTTTGGGCAAGTCACTGAGCCCCGATTGCCCATCCCTTTCCCTTCCAAGAAAGCACAAAACAAAACAAAAAACATTCTAGAATATATAGGTTCTTTTTTCTTTTTCCGTAATTATCTTTGGAAACCAAGCAGTAGCATAACTATATCAAAGGGTATAGGTAGTTTAATAACTCTTTTGGCATATTTGCAGATTGTTCTTCAAAATATCTGGATCACTTCACAATTCCACTAACATTGAATTTATGTTTTAATTATTCTACATTCTCTCCAACACTTGTTATTTTCTCCTTCTATCTGGTTGATGTAACATTATACCTTAAGGTTTTAATCTGTATTTCTCTCATCAATAATGGTTTAGAATTTTTTTTTAATGTGACTGTATGTTATTTTGATTTCTTCAATGGAAAACTGCTTGTTGATATCAATTGACCATATATTGATTGGGGAATGATTCATTTTCTTATATATTTGAAATACACACATATTTTTGTAAGTATATATGTGTGTATGTATACTCATACATATATACACATACTTCATTGTCTATGGTACTATTTTTTACTATTAATTTTTTTATTTACTATGTTTTATCAAAATATAGTTACCCTATTTATTTCTTCCAATTATATTTATTTATGCCATGACTTTGTCTGAGATCATAATTGTTGCCCCTGCCTTTTTTGCATCAGCTAAAGAATAAAAAACAATTTACTCCAACTCTCCTTTTACCTCTTTATCTATCATTTTTAAATGTGTTTTTATAAACAATATATCATTGGATTCTGATTTTATATTCATTCTGCTATCAATTTCTGTTTTATGGGTGAGTTTATCCCATTCAATTTCAAAATTATAGCTTCTATTTGTGAATTTCCCTCCATTTTAGGAGAACAACTTAGACGGACAACTCCTTTATTTTCGCTGTACTTTGCTCATTTTGTGACAATTATGTATGTTTGTGGAGGAAATCTGGAGAGCGTGAATTTTTCTGACCTATTCTGCCATCTTCCCAGAATGCATCCCACAATTGCACATTTGTGAATCTCCCACTTCTGAAAAGTGATGAGGAGGAGGTATCTTATCATACATTTTCTCCCAAGCCAAGATTGTTCATTTTACCTTAGAATCTTCAACTAGAGTTTTTGTTCTTGTGATTGGTCTATCCGTTTACATTTTTTGTAGTTATTATGTATATTGCTTTCTTGACTTTCCTTACTTTGCTTTTCACCAGTTCATATGACCTTTGATTCTTTATATACATAATATTTGTTATTTCATATAGCTCATTAACACAATTTGTTTAGTCATTCCTTTGTCTACTTTGTTTCCAGTTCTTTTCTATAATTAAACAACTCTATAATGAATATTTGGTGTTTATGAGGATCTTTGTCTATGGTCTTCTTGAGCTATAAATGTAGTATTGGAATATCTAGGTTAAAGGAAATGGACATTTTAGTCACTTTTTTATCTTTGTAATTTGTAAAGTGTGAGATTAAGCCTGATGATTTTTTTTTTATTTGCAGGGGTGTGTGTGTGTGTGTGTGTGTGTGTGTGTGTGTGTGTGTGTGTGTGTGTGATTTGGAGTGTTTTTCATGTGGTTGTGAATATTTAGAAATTTTTATATCGAGAGCTACCTTTGATCACGTATCTATGGGGGGAACGATTCTGCTGACTTGCTGTTTAATGACGTTGTTCTGTCCATTTACATTGTAGTGGTTATTGTCTGTGTTGGTTTCCTGTTTTTATATTTCTAAAATATGTGGGATGATGAAGGAAACCAATGATAATAACATATCATTTTAATAAGTTGTTTGTTTTTAAATTCATCATCTTTAGGGCTTCTTACCTTGATCTATATCAAGGGTCGATAACCTGTGGCCTCAAGGTCACATGTGGCCTCAAGGCCACAAGATCCCTACCCTTGAAATGCTATATGCTTTTAGTGGAATAAGATAAATAGTAAAATATTCGGTCTTCCAATTTTTGTGGTATGGAGAGGTCTGTATCTGTCAGGTATGGGTATTTCATATTCTTCCTGAAAATCCAAATAGATGTACTGGAATAATTATACAAGACAAATCAAGTAGTACCACTCCATTTGTCTATGGTTCTATAGAGACAGCTTTAGCTTAAAATAATCATTCTGTTTCCATTTTTACTCAATTTATGATATAGCTAGTAGGCAAAACCACTGTTCAAAACAAATTCCCTATAGTCTCTTTAAAATCTTTCTAGGTTCTCAAAGGTTAAGTATTTGCCAGGGTTCTCACCTTTCAAATTGGTCTCATTAGCTGTCCTTGTGCTTGGGGACCTGGAAGGCACTCTCAAATAGTCAGATAAAATTAGAAACTTAATTTTCAGGAAACTGTTCTGTTCATGATTTGATTTTGATTGTAAAATACAATGCTTCAAAATAGGAAGGGAATCATCATCTTCTAAGTTTGGGCATAGGTATCTATCAAAGGCTCATTTGTGTGTGTGTGTGGGTGTGTGTGCACATGCACGTACTTTTGCTATTACAAGTTAATGAAGTCATAAGATGAAGTCAATTGATCACGTTGGAAGAAACTAAAAGTAAAAGAATGAAATAACTTAAATAAAAGCCTAAAGAGAGGAGGTGCTTTCTATGTTAGGCCTGCATTAGATTACTTCCAATCTTTTTCTTATACATAGATACACCTATACATGGAAGCATGCATCTGTACATTTTATGAAAAGAGGAGTTGCATGAATATGTAGATGTGTGTGTGTGTGTGTGTGTGTGATGATGATGGAAACTACATTTCTCCTGGTTGAAAGTGCTATGGCACTATTTTTCCCCTTTTAGTCTGTCTTGGTGTGCACATGAGCACACATATAATCACAGATGCAAATTATGTGTACATTTTGCTTTAATACTGAATGTACTGTATACACATACATACACACAGATGCATATGGCAGGTAGGCACATTCTCCACATTGGAGAAAAAGAGGTATATATGTATATGTATTTGTTTATACATTACCATACAGCCTTCTCTTCAAGAAGATGACTAGATAGACAGATAGATAGATGATAGATAGATGATAAATAGATGATAGATAGATAGATAGATAGATAGATAGATAGATAGATAGATAGATAGATAAGAACTGGACCTATGATTTAATTGGTATAGGAAACTTTCTCTATGAATGCAGTAGAGTGTTTTCTCTGTGACTTATAGGCTTAGAGGTTGTAACACCATGAACGAGCAGTTTCTCAAAAGAATGTTACTGTGAATAGCTTTTAAGGTTCCGATTACGCAGTATAATGAACACTCCATTTATTCAAGAGCAAATCAAAGGAAAACATTCACAACAAATCAAGATATAATATTTACAATATCACATCTTATCACAGAAAATCACAATATAGTGTTCACAAAAGCTTATCATTAACATGGCCACATAGTTTTCACCAAAGTGGTCACAGTATTTAGAACAAAGGACAAAAGAACAATTATCTGGTATCTGTAAGGAGATTTGCCTCCTTACTCAATCATTCAGTCATCTCAACATACAGTGGTCAGCCTTTCACTCATGGGGCAATCATAGGTTAACTTAATCAATCACTTATCTAACAGTCACTAAGTATCCTTAATCACTAAAATACAATCATTAGAAAATTACACAAACCCTCCACCCCTTGGTCTCTAGTAAACTTCAACTTCATCACCTCATTCAATATCCAAGGAAAGTCCTTTTCTTCATCTTGACTTGGGATGGTCCCTCAGATTCCCTGGATTCCCTTCCATGGTCCCAGCTCCTACCTGAATCCAGCAAACAGCCACCTGGATTCAGACTCAGACAGCTCCCAGGTCCTTGTCCAGTCCTCCCAGCAGTTCCTGCTACACACCGAAGTTCACAGGCATTTCCTGTTATACACTGAAATTCATAGGGTCCAGCACATCTCAAAACCTTCACAACTTCTGTTCATGGGAACCCAAGGATCAAGCAAGCAGCAAACAAACAAAGTCTTATCCTTGTCATGCTTCTTTCACAGAGGTTTGACTAGGAGCTAAGTACCTGCTTACTTGACATAAAAAGGGGTCTTCAAATTTAAATTAATTACCATTACAGAGGTTTAACTAGAATGCAACATATAAATAGCCACTTATTCAAGGATATATAGTCAAGGCCCCAGAGATGAGACTTGTACTCAGATTTTGATCCAATATGACCTATTACTCTTCCTACCCATGTGTGTATTATAAACACGCAGAGATATATGTATCTACATCTATCTTCTCACACAGAACTATAGCAAAAAATGCAAATGGAAAATTGTGTTCAATCAATATAACCAGATTTGATGTTTAGCTAAGGCCTTCTATGAATTATTAAACTTAATTAAGTTAGCTTTTATTAGTAAGTTGTTAGAGTTTAATTTGTCCTCTCTTGTGAGTCCAAGTCTCATGTTTTACAAGATTTCTCCTTTTCTATATGAGCTTAAGCTCCCTTTTTTGTGTGTGACTTAATTCCTCATTTAGTCATGAAAATTTATAAAACACTCCATGATGCTCTCATAATACAGCAATGATTTGCTTCATTAATCATAAACAGCTGAGCCAATAAGAAAGCAAAACTTTAAATAAAAGCACATGGACTTGGGAATGTTTAGTCCCCTAATGTTACAATTCAACCTACTTCCCCATTCCTGTAAATCTTATGAATATGCATTAGTCTAATGAATATGTATTTTGATTAGTTCCTCTTTTTATTCTACAAAAATGTTCTGCATTGTGCCATTAATGTCTTTGGCTACTAAGGAACCACTGACACTATCGGCAACTGCTAGCTTTGCTAAAAACAAACAAACAAAAAAACCCTGCACATTCTTTGAACTTTTTTTTAACCTCAGTTTCACTCTGTTGCAGATTTCTATGGTGACCATACAACAACAAATTTAGAAATGGAAAGGATTTCAGAGGCCATTGTATCTAACTTTTCTATCCTGGAAATGAGGACACTGAGGTCATAAGAGACTAAATGACTTTGTCTGAGGATACAGAGGTGGGGAGTATCTAAGACAGGAATAAGACACAGATCTTCCTAATTTCTGGTCCTAATCCTCCTTCATAATCCTCTCTCTCTGTTTATTATGTGTGCATAGATATTGAAAGTTCTATATCCCATGCTGACTTTCTAGCATATATATTGAATGTGGTTAGATAAACAAATTAGAAAAAAAAAGTTGTAAAGTTTAAAATACCCATGTCAGAGGGAAGGAACAATTCTCTAAGGCCCCCTTCTCTTAATACCAAACTGAACCCTAATTATTTCCATGTATTAGGAATGAGTGCTTAATGCTCATTTTCAGTCAAAACCTAAAAAGATAAATAAAATTTTACATGTACAAATTATTTCATCAGTTTAGGAAACTCCTGATATCAAAATTCTCTCCACCAAAGCAGGTCAACAACTGTTTTACAACTTTTAGTCTTAGAGAGTTTCCTGCAATCCCTTTTCCAATCACACAGTCAGAATGTTTTTGGGATTCAGACTTGAACCTAGCTCTTCTTGAATCTTCAGCTAGTTGTCAATTCACTGAGGCACACTACACCTCCAATAAAGATAGATAGATAGATATAGATATCATATCATATCATATCATATTTAATATATGTACATATATATGCACACATGTGTGTACATATACATATATATGTATATATACACATAGATGTCTCTACCATTAGTCCTCAGCCACAACCTGCATTTGTGCTTGAACCAATATCTTCATTCTTCATGTATGCAGTGTGTCCATGTGGGAGTGTTATATATTTGTATGTATGTGTCATGTGGGTGGTTGACCAGGTAGACTACTTGTCTTTACATGGGACTGTCTGTATGTAGCTTACATGGAGGCAGTAGCAAGTAGATACGTAATCCCTTGCTTCCAACTTTCTCCAGTAGAGACTGGTTCTTTCTAGAAAGATAGTAGAAAATCTGTACCATAATAAGTCTAGCTACTCTGCTTTCCTCAGAGATGGGGCCACCAGGATATCAGTCAATCAATAAACACTTATTATGCAACTCCTGTGTGCAAGTAACTGGGATAAGCACTATCTTATATATCTGCCCCACTACATCTCACTAGTCTTGGAGAAAAATACTTTAGCTTCAAATAACAGTCCTGATATCTATCCTATAAAAGGGAAACTGTGACTCAAGCTATACATCTGTAATGTCATGCACGAGGAGCTTTCCAGAAGAATGCTACTGTGAATAGCTTTTAAGGTTCTCATTACACAGTATAGTGAATACTCTTTTTATTCCATAACAAATCAGAGCAAAACATTCACAGTAAATCAAGATACAACATTCACAATGCTACAACTTATCACAGAAAATCAAAATATAGCATTCACAACAACATCACAGAAAATGGCCACATCGTTTCCACCACAGTGGTCACAACATTTTGAACAAAAAACAATCATTTAATAATTCAAGCATCTCAATCATTCAATCATCCTTGAGGAAGTTTGACTCCTCAAGGGACACAAAGTACAACAGTCAATGTTCTCCACTCATGGGGCACACTAAGTTAACTCACATATTCAGTCATCAATCACTAAGTATAATCATTTAGTCAATCAATCATTCAATCATCCTTCATCATTCACTATTCAGTCATCAGAAAATACACAAGCCTTCCACCCTTAGGTAACTAATAAATTACAATGTCTCAATCAGTAAACAGTATCCCAGTCTTCTTTCACCTTGACTCAGGGTGGTGTCTTGGATTCCCTGGATCCCCTTCCATGGTCCCAGATCCTATCTGGATTCACCAAACTGTCACCTGGGTTCAAAGGCAAGAAGCTCCTAGCTCCTTGTCCAGCTCTCTGTGCAGTTACTGCGCCACATTGGAGCTCACAATGTCCAGACTATCTCAAATCCTTCACAGTCTCTCTTCCTGGGAAGACAAGGCGTAACAAAGCTACCAACAGGTTCATGAAAGTACCAGCCTCACAATCATGCTTCCTCAGTCTTCAGCATCTCCATCTGGCCCCCAGAATAACTCAGCAGCCTCAGAAGCCCTGGCTGGCCCTCAGAAATCCTCAACAGCCTCAGCAGCTCTGGATGGCCCTCAACTCTGACTTTCTCTTGGAAATTTTCAGCAGCTCTGGCTGGCCTTTGGACTCGGCAGAAGTTTCAGCTGGTTCCCAGAATAAAAAATCACTTCATCCACGTACTCCAAATCAAAATCATTCTTTCCATCCTGGGGAGAGGGCTTTCCTCTTCAATCTCCCTGGCTCCTCTTCAGCCTCTCTGGTGGCAGCAGCTTCTTCCTCCATAGAGCTTGCTCTAAGTAGACCTGACTCTCCCTCTCTGGGGCTTTTCCTTATATACAATTTTGCCCCTCCCTGTTCAGCCCCTTCCTGTTACATCACCAACAGGACATCATGCCTTCTGTTATTTAACAAAGGCTTGATTAATTATTAAGTGCTAAGTACCTGTTACCTTTGCCAGTAGGAAGGGATCTTCACCTTCAAATTACATTACTATTACAACATCCCCCTCCTTTCAACCCAATTACTAGTAAGATAGATACATAGGGAATAGCAAATAAATCCACTTATCCAAGCGAAAAGCAAACAGAAATCACCATATCCATTATGGGATCATATCAAAAATATTCCTTTTGAGTTCAAAATTATTCAGAAACAACAATTTCTCCAAGCTAAAACTACTTTTAGAATTTTCACTTTGGTAAAGTTTTGAACAAAAAGCACAAAAAACCTTTTCTGGAAATGGGAACTAAGGAGAGCAATAAAATATAATTTTTATCTACCTAACATCATTTCCTTCCCCACTCCCCTGAAATTACTGAGTTATGTTCCAGCTGGGAATCTAGACAGCACAGTGGATAAAGTATGTGACCTTGAGTCCGAAAGACTCATCTTCCTGAGCTCAAATCTGTGTGATCCTGGGTAAGTCACTTCATCTATAAAATGAGCTGGAGAAGGAAATGGCAAACCACTAAAATTTCTTTGCAAGAAAACCCCAGATGGAATCAGGAAGAGTCATAAGGACTGAAAATAGCTGAAAAACAACATGTTCCAGAGAGGGGTAGTGCCCTCTTTTCCATTCAGAAACAGGATAAACATATTTATCATTAAGAGTATATTCTTTCAACCACCAAGGGTTAAATCCAACAAGCTTTAGTTTTAGTAGACGATTGAATGACTATTGTTCTACCAAAACTTGCATTTTTAACAAACAGTGATTTTTCCCCTTTGCTCAACATTCCTATAATGTTACCTAAAATTTTCTTGGGTTAGAGAGATATATGCTTGAGGGTATGATGGGGAGTATGTCATTTTGGATATTTCTATATCTAATTTAGAAATGCTTGAATTTAGAATAGTGTTGAATTGATAAACATTGTTTCTATCATACTTATGCCTAAAACTCAGAGTTTAGTGTAAATATTTATCTCTTTGACATGATATTTAAATATTGTGTTAATTTTACTATCACTAATGTAAGTTAGTGGTCCTATATACTAATATAACTGATCACATTTCTATCTACATCTACAAGTGTTTAAGCATTCAAACCGTGTGGACACTTTGTTGAAACACTTCATTTGATGGCACAGGTACATGGTTAAATGCAGTATATTATTTATGCATAACTGTCAGAAGCTTATAAATGTATCCTTTATAGTTCCAGCAAAAAAAGTGAAATTGATTGTATTCTGAAGCATCTTTATGAGCAGTGGGCTGTATGAAGCACTTTCCATCCTTAGTAAAATTTCCACATGATTTGATATTGTCACAACAAATGTACCAGCTTTCAGCTTGTGTGCATTGAAAGTCTTTATATTTTGATAGGTAGGCATACAAAAGTCTATAAAAATCTAAATGTTTTTTTCCAAGCATATCACAAAAAAAAGATGATCTGCATCTATAGGGTCAACCAGTTCAAGGGTCAGAGTATGAAGAGGCAGTAGTGGTAGTTGGTGATTCCCTGCTGAGGAGTATGGAAAAAAAAAAGGAATTTGTTGATCTGATAGACATTTATCTACTGTTTTCCTGTGGCATGCATCCATGACGTGTCCAAAAAAAGGCTCTAAAAACATATTAAATTTAATAATTGCTACCCATTTCTTGTGATGTATAATGTTAACAGAAAGAACATAAATTAAATATAGATAGATATAGATATAGATATATCCATAGCTATTTATATGTATATGTGTACACACACACACACACACACACACACACACACACACACACACACACACACATATATGGAGGCTTGAGGCTTGGGAATGAAACAGAAGACTTTAGAGGCTTAAGTAATGCTATCACTACTATTAAATATTGACATCAGGGCCTTCAAAAAGAAAGGTGGAATTGGGGGGGGGGGGAGAAAAGAAACCCTCAACACATTGTTGTATATGGTATCTTGGGGAGGGAGGATTACAGTTTCTTAACCATGTCGTTGATTATAGGTTCTTAAGCTGAGGTCTATAACCACCATAAAAAATGCTAAATACTATACTAAGCTAAAATACTAATTCCCTTTCATTATGCTTTTTTTCCTTTGTAATCTTATTTATTTTGCCTTATGCATTTGAAAAACAGTATTCTGAGAAGGGGACTATAAGCTTCATCAGGCTGACAGAATTATGTATGACAGAAAAAAAGAAAAAACAGGTTAAGAAACTTCGACTGGATTTATGAGAGGCTAGAGAGAATGTGACCCAGAACAAAGTCTGGGGAGGGCTTTCAAACATTAGTAGACTGAAAGAAAAGTATGTTTCTTTGTGCATTTAGGTAGATTGCATTGGCTAGTAGCAGCTTTAGCTTCTTAGAATACAAAATTGATGGTAGCTTTTCAAGTTTCACTTAGGATACACAATCAATGAGTGGCATTCCATTACAAAATGGAAAGTGGGGAAATGTACAAACCTTGGGGGTCACAGGAGTTGTGAAAGGTTAGTTTTGTCTGTCCACCCCCTCTCTGTGATAATTCATTTGTCAGTGATTAGTTAGTCTTTTCAGAATATCCTGTATTTACAAGAGATTTCTATGGTGGGGAAGGTATCATTTGAGATAGAATCAGTCAGCCTTATCCTGTAATTGCCAGTAAGGGTAGGCATAAATTATACTCATATTGTAGTCTCTATTTACATAGCCTCTTAGCTCTGTTTTGTTTTTGTTTCTGTTTGTTTATTTTGATTCTAAGATTACTTTCCTGAGATGTTTCCTCAAGTCTCAAAATACTTATGTTCACTCACTTCCACTGCAATGGACAGAGCATTCAATAAGCAATTATTATGTTCCAGCAACTATATTAAGTGATAGAGACATGAATATAAATAAACAAGATAGTTACTGTCTTCAGGAAGCTTATATCCTAATGGAAGAAAATACCAGATTTATAGGGAGGAAAAAAAGTCTTGTCTATAAAAAATAAAACGTGTAGAGATATAGATATATGTAAATGTATACATAAATGTGACATTTGCAGAAATAATACAGAAGAATGCTAGAATGCCACTTAAGTAGGGAGAGGTGAAGAAAGACACAGAGGTAAACTGGAGATGTTGCCCTATCAAGCCCAGAGGTAAACAGAGAAGATTTAGAAATTTATGTAATCTTTCCACAAGAGTGCAAGAAAGAAGGCAGAAATGGAAGGAAGTGGGGTGGGAAGATTGGAAATGAAATAATGTTATTAAAGAATGTTCCCAGTGAGTATACAAAGGCAT
This sequence comes from Pseudochirops cupreus, assembly GCA_028627135.1. Classification (NCBI taxonomy): domain Eukaryota; kingdom Metazoa; phylum Chordata; class Mammalia; order Diprotodontia; family Pseudocheiridae; genus Pseudochirops; species Pseudochirops cupreus. Next base: position 249,417,023 of record CM053580.1, read on the forward strand.
ACATAATAACAGAATATTTGTGCAAGACTTCAATTTTTCTCTCTCTGTATTAAATAAATATAACTGAAAGGCAAATAAAAGGGAAAAGATAGAAGTGGAAAAGTGTCATAAGTCACAAATGAAAGACAACATATATTTTGAATAAAAATGTGAAATAATCTACACATTTCTTTTTGCAAAAAATAGACCATGATTTAGTGCATACGGGCAACATAAATTCATGTCAAAAGAAGATACACTAAACACTTTCTCTGTGGAATAAAATGCAATAAAAATTACAATTAGTACAGAGAATAAAATAAAATTAACTAAATATATGGGAAGAACTAAGTGGACCTTTAATAATAATATTATAAATATTAAGCAGGTTAAGGAACAAAAGGTTAAATTTTATAGCTAGGTAACAGTGAATGCTAATGATAAGATCACACTAAGAAAAAAAAAAGGAAGATGTAGCTGAAATTAGCATGCACCAAGAAAATTCAGAGTCAGAATTGAGTATAAAATATTCAGGAAAATTTAGAGAATTTTTAAAAAAGGAGAAATTTTGAAAATTATTGGAAAAAAATAAAATTGAAAACATAGGAGTATAGAAATGAAAAAACCTAAAATTTCAAACAACAAAAATCAAAATATTTCTAGTCAAGCTAATTTCAAAGAGAGAAAAACCAAATTACCAAAATAAAAAAAAACAAAGTAAATTTTAAAAAAAGTAAAAATATTTAGTGGAATATATTGTATATTAATATATGCTAGCAAAACAAAGAACTTGATATAAAAATTATTGTCCACAAAAATATTAAACACTCAGATTAACAGACTATGAGTGACCAATCCCAGACAGTGAATGTATATTCATGCTAAAAATACTCCTAAGGTATTTGACAGGGGAGACATTTTGATGCAGGTAGAGTCATTGGTGAATTCTATCAAATATTAAAAATGAAAAAAGTCTATGCTACAGCAATAAATTTAAACTTTTAAAAGGCCTATAGTGCTGGCACAGATCTGTGATTCATGATACTGGGGAGGCTGAGGTAAATGGATTGCTTGTGGGAGTGGAAATGTGCCAAGTTAGAACTGTGGCTGCTATGTCCTTGGTGTAATGGTAATTAATTTAAATTTGAAGACCCCTTTTTGTTATTTCAAGTAAGCAGGTACTTAGCCCTTAGTAACTAATCAAATCTCTGTGAAAGAAACAGAAGGTGTAAACTCTGTCTCCTGTACCTGACATAATAGGAAGGGGTCGGCTGAAACAGGAAGCCAATGCTGTATGTGTATGTAAGAAAAACCCCAGAGAGAGAGAGAGAGAGTCAAAATTTTCTCCTGACAAGATCCTGGCAGAAGAATTGCAGGGACTGAAGACAGCTGAGAGAGAGAGAGAGAGAGTTTCTTGTGGCAGCATCTGAAAGCTGGGCCGCTACTGCCAGGTTGAGAACTGAGTTGGACTTTTCTTGAGACTAGAATCTGGTGAAGGCTGAAGTTACTGCCAAGAGGGCTGCCTGGAAGGCTGAAGTTGTTGCTGCCACCTGGAAGGCTGAGATTTCTTCTGGGTGCTAGGGCCAGCTAAACTGCCCAGAGGACTGGGGAGGCATGACCCGGATGCTAAGACTTTGTTTGTGGTTTAGTTGATCCTTGAGTTCCCAGGAACAGAAGTTGTGAAGGTTTTGAGATGTGCTGGACCCTGTGAACATCAGTGTATAGCAGCAACTGCCCAGAGGACTGGACAAAGACCTGGGAGCTGTCTGCCTCTGAATCCAGGTGACTGTTTGGTGGATTCAGGTAGGAGCTGGGACCATGGAAGGGGATCCAGGGAGTCTGAGAAAGCACTGTAAGTCAAGATGAAGAAAAGATCTCGCCTTGGATATTGAATGCTGTGATGAAATTGAAGTTTACTAGAGACCTAGCAGTGTGAGGTTTGTGTATTTTCTAATGATTGTACTTAGTAATTAATAATACTTAGTAATTTTGAATCTGAATAAATGACTGATTGAGTTAACTGGTGGAGGTTTTGTGTATTTTCTAATTATTGTATTTAGTAAGTAGTGATACTTAGTAACTGATTGCTAAATAAGTTACTGATTAAGTCAACCTAGTTGCCCCATGAGTGGAAGATTGTTCTGAGATGATTGAATGACTAAGTAAGGAGGCAAACCTCCTTAGGGAAACCAGATGATTGTTCTTTTGTTCTTTGTTCTCAATACTGTGACCACTTTGGTGAAAACTATGTGGCCATTTTAATGTTAAGCTGTTGTAAATGCACATATTGATTTTCTGTGATAAGATGTAATGTTGTGAATACTGTATCTTGAATTGCTGTGAATGTTTTCCTTTAATTTGTTCTTCAATAGAGTGTTCACTATACCATGTAAGCAGAAACTTAAAAGATGTTCACAGTAGCATTTTTTTGGGAAGCTGCTCATACATGGTGTTACACATGAGTGTTCAAAGTAAATTTACCATCAATATTGAGAGCCTAGAAAGAAGTGTATGGAATGGGGAACAAGGCTATGAAGGGAAGGTGAAGCAGCTTGCTTCTGAAACTAAATAATCAATGTCTCATGGCATCAACAATGAATCCAGGTCTGTAAATGGCCTCCATACTTTTAACCTGAATGAAATAGGTAGCCTCAGTCAATATGATAAAAACTGAGAAAGAAAATATAATAACTCTTTAATGAGACAAGTATTATTCTTTTACCTAAAGAGGGATAAATTAAAGAATAATAAATAAATTAAACCAATGAATATTGCTGGACATTTTTAAATATAATCCTAGAAAAAAATCAATACAGTAGTGTATCCAAAAAATATAGTAAACAACATTTTAATAAAATTTCTGCGAGGTATACAGAGAGGATTTTATAACATGGGGGAAATGCACTATAATCATTTTCAAGACAACAACCAGAAATCAAATACTTTTATCAAAAGAAGCAAAAATATTTTGTCTTTTTAATTTAATCAGTTTATGTATTTACTTTTACTTTGAATCATTCAGTTCCACAAGCTTTTGAGTTCTAAAATTTTTCCCCCTCCATGATAATCCCCTATCCCTCCCTATGGCAGCAGGATAAGTTATATAGGTTGTACAAAGACCTTCACATTAAACATTACACAAGTTGTAAAGAAAAATTATAGGCAATGAAATAAACAATGAGAAAGAAACAAAACAAAACAAAAAAGAGAAAGATCAAGTAGCTTGCTTCAATCTGCATTCAGAGTCCATAAAAATTTCTCTGAAGGTGTTTAGAATTTTCCATCATGAGTCCTTTGTAGTTGTGTTCACATAGTTCCTGGATTTATTTGTTAATTTTGGCTGGTAGACTCCCAAATATTTTATAATGTCTACAGTAACTTAAAATGGAATTTATTTTTCTATTTTTTTGCTATTGGTCTTCATTAGGAATACACACACACACACATACACACACACGCATGTACATATATATATATATATATATATATATATATATATATATATATATATATGAGAATGTCAAGGATTTATATGAGCTTATTTCGTATTCTTCAATTTTGCTAAATTTATTGATTATGTGAAGTAGTTTTTTTCTTGATTCTCTAGAATTCTCTAAGTATATTATGCCATATGCAAAGTGATAGCTTAGTCTCTTCTTTGCCTAATTCCTTTTATTTATTTTTCTTCTTTTATTGCTACAGTTAACATTTCTACTAACAAATTGAATAACAGGGATGATAGTAGACATCTTCTGTTTTACCCCCAATCTTAATAGAAATGCTTCTAGCTTGTCCCCATTACATATAATACTGTCTCAAGATTTTAGATAGAAGCTACTTATTATTTTAAGAAAATCTCCATTTATTCCTATGTTTTCTAGTGTTTTTAATAAGAATACATTTTGTATTTTGTCAAAAGCTTTTTCTGCGTCTATTGAGATAATCATCTGTTTTCTATTAGCTTTGTTGTTGATACGATTGATTATACCGATTGTTCTCCAAATACTGAACCAGCCTTGCATTTCTCATCAAATTGTGTTATTCTCAGGGTAAGTTGCTCCAATATGTTTCCGAATATTTTATTTCAAAATTTTGCATCTATATTCATGAGGGAAATTGATCTATATTTTTTTCCTTTGTACTGATTCTTCTTGATTTAGGTATCAGCACCATATTTGTATCATAAAAATAATTTGGTAGAACCCCTTCTTTTCCAGTTTTCCCACATAATCTATAAAGTATTGGAATTGATTATTATTTAAATGACTGATTGAATTTACTTGTAAATCCATCTGTCCCTGGTGATTTTTTTTCCTAGGGAGCTCATTGATAGCTTGTTCAATTTCTTTTTCTGAGATGGAGTTATTTAAGTACTTCACTTCCTCTTTAGTTAATATGGGCAATTTATATTTTTGTAAATATTCATCCATTTCACTAAGATTGTCAAAATTATGAGCATACAATTGGGCAAAATAATTCTTTTTTTTTAAAATTTTCTCTTTGTTGAAGTTAAATTCACCCCATTAATTTTTGACACTGATAATTTGGTTTTCTTCTTTCTTTATTTAAATAAAATTAACTAAAGATTTATCAATTTTATTGTTTTTGTTATAAAACCTATTCTTAGTTTATCTATTAGTTGAATAGATTTCTTAATTCCCATTCTATTAATCTCTTCTTTTGTTTTCAGTATTTCTAATTTAGTTTTAATTGGAGATTTACAATTTGTCCTTTTTCTAGCTTTTTCAGTTGAATGCCCAATTCATTGATCTCTGTTTTCTCCATTTTATTCATGTAAATATTCAGAGACATAAAACTTCCCCTAAAAACTGCTTCCACTGCATCCAATATGTTTTGATATGTTGTCACATTATTGTCATTCTGTTGAATGAAGTTACTGATTGTTTCTATGATTTGTTGTTTGACCCATTAATTCTTCAGAATTACATTATTTAATTTCCAATTAGTTTTTAGTCTATCTTCCCACGACCCTTTATTACATATAATTTGTATTGCATCATGATCTGAAAAGAATGCATTCAATATTTCTGCCTTTTTTCACTAGATTATGAATATGTCCTAGCACATGGTCAATTTTTGTGTATTTGCCATGTACCACTGAGAAGAAGGTACATTCCTTTTGATCCCCATTCAATTTTCTCCAGGTCTATCATATCTACCTTCTCTAAAATTCTATTCATCTCCTTAAATTAATTCCTGTTTAAACATAATTATTTAAAAGTACATTTCTCTAAAAAGAATTGTCACTAATCACGGATACAAATTCTCTCACTCTCTCTCTCTCTCTCTCTCTCTCTCTCTCTCTCTCACCAAATGTAAGCCTTATTTGTAATAGGAAAACAAGATGATTTGCAATAATTATGGAGATAAAAGAAGTATGTCACTTATATTTAATATTAAATCTAGTATGTAATCTTCAAGTGAGTAATAATTATATCATTCAAAGTATTTCTCTTTCCAACACATAACACATTCATTTATGTATTTTTGCTGGTTATTAAATTACATCATTATGAAATATTTGTCAGAAATGCTAAAGTAAACAAAAATTTAAGAAAAATTAATTAAAATCATAAACCCTAGCAAATAAGAGATGAAACCATATTGAGTTCAAAATGACAGGATTATTTCTTGGAAACCTCTAGAGAATATGAAAAAAGAATGATTGGGACAATTGATTAACTAAAGAATAATAAGAAATAAATCTACACAAATCATTAATGTTTTTATGCAGCCTTTTTTTAAAAAGAGGAATAGTTGGAAGAAGTCTCATTCCAAATAAACACAGAGTCCAAAATAGCAGGAAGTTAGTCTAACAAAAAGTATGTTAAACTTTTAGAAATCACAATTATAAAATAGTATTTACAGAAATAATGGTAGAGAGATAATTTGAGGGAAACTTATTGCTCATGGATTAGACCCACATAACACAAATGAAAATACTATCTAAATTGATGTGCAGATTTAGTGCTGTGCTAATCAGGCTATTGCTGTGTGGCGATAAAATGTAGACAAAATAATAACAAATTTTATTTGGGAGGATAAAATTTCTATAACATTGAGAGAAATATTTTGTTTCTTTTTTCCTTCCTTCCTTGCTCTCTTCCTTCCACTCTCTCTCTCTCTTTCTCGCTCTCTCTCTTCCTCTCTTTTTCCTTCCTTCCATTTCTAAGAGCAGCAGTTCTCAACCTGGGGGTTATGTTCAATTTGTAACAATGAAATTATATCCTGAATATCAGATATTTACATTACAATTCATAACAGTAGCAAAATTACAGTTATGCAGTAGCAAAGAAAATAATTTTATGGTTGGGGGTCCCTACAACATGAGGAACTGTATTAAAGGTTCATGGCATTAGGAAGGTTGAGAACCACTGTTTTAGAGGAATGCAAATGAATGTAACTCCAGATACATTATGAAGTTGTAATCATAAAAATTGTAATTTTATGAATAGAAGAGTGCAAAAGATTAGATAAGCAAACAAAAGAAATTACGGAACCCCAAACCCAATTGTCCAATACAGACAAGTTTATAGATTTTGCAGGGAAGGATTTCCTTTTTCACAAGAAATTAATCACCCCTCTCTCTTCCTACAAAAATATCTCACCCTCATTCAGTCTTCTCTCATTCTTCTCTCCTTTCTTCCATGCCTCCCTTAACTTTCTTTCTTTTAATTCCAAATGAATATTAGTGTACTCCTTCTGTTTATAGAAATTGGAATATGTGATTTTAAAGCAAACATGCAGAAGAATAATATCATCCTTAAATAATATAATAGGAGAAGTTTCTCCTTTTTGAGTTCAAGTGTTAAATGTGTAACTGTTGCTCAAAAAAATGCTGCCACACAGCACAAATTAGAGAAGTAAAAACTCAGGTTTTATTAAGAATAAAAACAGGTTAAAGAGGTAGAAAATAGTTCTGAGTCCCTATTAAGATTCTACCAAGGCTTCTTATAAACAAAATTACATTGGAACAGCAAAGAAACATTACATTTACACACTGAAATCTAATACATTCTTTTAGACCATTAGAGTTTAAAATAGAGTAACAATTTCAGGTTTCCTTCAATGTCAAAAACGTTGAATAAACTTAGTTAAGTAGAATTAAAACCTCATACATCTCCTAAGGAACAAGCCTAGTTAAATATACTCTATAAGTAAACTAAGTCAGGTTAGAAATTATGCTACAGCTTATACTAAATTGTCTTTCATGATTGGGTGGTTGAGGAGGTGTAATGCCAAGCAAAGGCAACTTCCAAGGTTTGGATTACCAGCATAGTAAAGCCCATTTATTCAACATTCACAGAACAGAGAAAGTCAAAATACAATGTAACTTGTTCCTTTAGCAAGTAAATTCTCAATTCAAGCCAGGTACTACTCCACCCCTAGACAGTACATTCATTTAGTCAGTCAAAAGTCTCTTCTCAAATGGAGATTAGTCTCCAAACATAAACAAAGTACATTCATTTGGTCAATCACAGAGCACAAAGAAAACTCAAAGGCTCCCCACCCCTGAATCTCAAAAGGGTCAGGAGAACACAAAAGGCCATCCATCCTTAAGTTACAACAAATTTAAACTCAACATTAAATACCCAAGAAAAGGTCCTTCTTTCATCTTCACTGGAGGCAAGCCCTCAGCAATCTCAGTTCCTGAGACAAGGCTCAACAGAGCCATAGCCAGTGTCCTCATCAAGTCACTCTCTGCCTGTTGAACAGTCCCAGAACCCCTGAAAACATCAGCAAGACCCTCTTCCAGGCTTTCTGTGCGGGTACCACAAGAAAATCCTCCTTCAGATCTTCTGAACCAACAGCCAGGTTACAGGACCTCTACAACAGCAGCACTGTTCTTCACCATCAGGTGAATCTGGCAAAACAACATCAAAACAGACAGACAAAATACCAGCATCACAACCGTGCCTTCTCAGTCCTTGGCAGTTCTGGGTGGCAGTTCCAGGTGGCAGTTCCAATGGTCTCTTAGCAGTCTTTCTCTCAGTAACTCAGGCTCCATGATACTGGACACTGTTCTCCCAAAGTCCTTCTGCCTTCTCTAGGCTTGGGCCTCTCTTCCAATTCATGGCTCCTCCCAGTTCAGCCCTCTGTCTTCCCGTCAACAAGTCCATCACACAAGTGGGATTCACAAGCTCTGGGTTTTAACACTGAACCCCAAAACCAAGCCAATACAGGAGCATCTCCAAATTCCATTACCAATACAGGGGGAAGGTTTATATGTCACCTTGATAACCAAGAAATAGAGACCAATTGGGATATTTCCTCTGACTTCTTATTTGAGGAATGTTTAAAACCTTAAGTAAAATCTTAAATCTTATGATGGAGGTTTCAGTCAGCTTAATAACCTCCTAACTAGGAGGGGAGGAAAGTTCTGATCCTCTCACAAAAAAACTCAATAAAATAAATCATAAATGAAATAGTCTCATAAAAATAATATTTAAAATTTGCAAATTCCATGAGGTGAAATTTATACAGTATTTATCTTTGCATTAAGAAAAGCTAGTACAGTATCTTGCAAATTTTAAGTAAAACATTTTCTTGAATAATGAATGAATGAGTGAATAAGTTGGTTATCTGTTTTCTTATGTCTAGAGAGCAGTAACCATTCAGTGAAGAAAACTGCCCATGAGAAGATAGTTATCGCCTTTCTTCGTGAGACAATAAATTAAAATTGTGGTTTTATAACCACTACCATATAAAAATGACAAATTATATACATATCGACATTATTCATATTTTAAAAAGCACATTTTAGAATGAATTGTGGAACAGATAAATTAACCCTGGAACAGAATTCAATTAAAGAGCCACATCTTGCCTTCTTAACTCTAGAAATATTTAAAAGATATAGAAAATTAACTTCAGAAAATTAAAAGACTTTCATCTCATAATCAATTCATAGCTCTCAGAAATAAATATATACTGAATTACATAATGGAGCATAAGAAATACTTCCTGGGAATGTATCATAAGATAATCACTTCGAATATTTACTTAAAGGTCCCATAACATTGTTATTTTTTAAACCATTAAGTAAAAGTCACTAGAAATTTAATATTCATGATGTCAAATGTCACTTTTTGACAGTCATTATAAATCTGTGTTTGGGTCATTCAATTTCAAACTATGAAATTTGATTTTAAGTGCTTTTTTCACTTTTTCACTATAATCAGTTAAAATACAGCTGGAAGCATTTGCAATAAAAATACGAATTTAAAACTACAGTAAATTGTAATTACAGCATGCTTAGTATTAAAAAAAAATTAAGCTTAGATGTATGCTCCAATAGAACTTTAATTCTACATTAGCTTATGGGAAAATTAAAGTTTTAAACTACAATACTGATACATTATTGGAAAACAAGTACTAGAAATGCCATAAGAAGTCAGTCTGAAATTGCGGAAGGAACACAGAATTAGGTCTCTGAAAACTGAGTTCAATTGCATTGTCAACCACAAACTATAACTTTTTACATAATTTAATTTACTCTGTGCCTTAACTTCTTTATATATTCAAAGGAAGTTTTGGATTAGAAGATGTACTTTAATAATTCATATATCAAGGGCATGGTAGGACAGGGGTAAGTTTGAGGTATGGGTTAAATCAAGTCATCATTTTTTTTTATTTTTTTTTT
>CM053580.1:249427165-249469037 GCA_028627135.1 Pseudochirops cupreus
ATGAGAGAGGAAGATACTGACAGAAAGAAAAAGGGAGAAGGAGAATGGGGTAAATTATCTCACATAAAAGAGGCAAAAAGTGGAGGGGAAGGAGATGTGATGAGGGAATATGTGAAACTTACTCTTCCTGGATTTGTCTTAGAGTGAATAACATACACAGTCAATTGGGTATGGAAATCTATCTTACCCTATAGGAAAGCAGGGGAAAAGGGGATAAAAGGGTGAGGGGTAATAGAAGAAAGAGCAGATTGGGGGAAGGGGTAATAGGAAGCAAACACTTTTGAGGAGGGAAAGGATCAAAGGAGAGAATAGAAAAAATAGGGAGCAGAATAGGATGGAGGGGAATATAGTTAGTCTTTAACAATATGACTTACTGAAATATTTTTGCCTGATTACACATGTACAACTTATATAGAATTGCTTGCCCTTTTAATGAGGGTGGGTGGAGAGGGAGGAAGGGAGATAATTTGGAACTCAAAGTATTAAAAAATGAATGTTAAAAATTGTTTTTATGTGAAATTTGGAAAGAAGATACACAAGAAAATGTATATATAAATCTATCTTACCCTACAGGAAAATAGAAGGGGAAAGGTATAAGAGAAGGGGAAAAGGAGTGAGAAAAGGGAGGGTAGATTGGGGGAAGGGGTAATCAGGGTGCATGCTGTCATGTGGTGGAGGAAGGGGAGAGATGGAGAGGAAATTTGGAAGTCAAAATCTTGTGGAAGTGAATTCTGAAAACCAAAATAAATAAATAAATTGGAAAACAAAAAACTAATTGGACTGTAGAATGAATGAAAGTGAGTTGAAGATGACTTCTAAGTTGTAATCTTTGGTGATCAGAAGGGTGGTGTTAACTTCAAGAGGAAATTATTAGGTGAAAAAGAAAATAAGCTCTGTTTTTGTTTTGGTGAGAAATGAATATAGGATCTACATTACAAAATGTTCAATAGGTAGTTAGAGGTACACAACTCCAGCTCAGGAGAGAAATCCAGGCTAGATTCATAGATCTGGGAGTCACTTACATAAAATTAAAAAAAAATAAACCTATTAACGTACCTGTTTTTTCACAGCCCCTCCAACAGTTAATATTCACATCTTTGGAAATTTTCTTGTTGTGAAGTGAAACCTGAGAGAGAGTTGTTTTCACTTGCATTTCTGTTATTTTTAGTAACTAGAATAGTCTGCCATTTGGTTGCTAATATTTTGATATTAGAAGATTTGATTTTTAAATTGATCCAATTCAAAAATGGTCCACAATTATTGGTATCTTCTATATGCAAAACACTATGCTAACTACTGTACAGTAATAAAAAAATTGAATAAAACAAAATCACAATTTCATGTAGTTTAAAATTGAGTAAGGGAGGTAAGACATAATATAAATATGTGCAGAGAAAGGTAAGGAGTGGTAAGAAGTAGGAAAGTTTTTAGAGAGGTAAAAAAAAAAGCATTAAAGGGATTTTTAAAAGAGAACGTACTTGACTGAGGAGATCAGAGAAGGCTTTGTGAATGAGTAAGCATCTGAGCTAGGCCTTGAATCAAAACAAATCAAAATGTAACAGAGGGGCATTCCTAGAGTAGTGAGAAGAATGAACAGTGACGCAAAGGCAAGAAAGCTTAAGAACTGAATTAAGAACAATTAGATAAAAGCAGAAGTTTCATGTTCGGGAGGATTGGGAAATGACACTGGGAAGATTAAGTTGGGACCATGCTGGGAAAGCCTTTGAATGCCCAATTTAGTACTTCAGACTTTATTCTATAGGTGATGAGGAATCTGTGAGAGTGTCTGCATAGGGGAATGATATTATTGAAACTGTAGCATAGGAAATTTATGTCTGAGCGTATAAGATTGATTAGAAAAAGGGAAAACTGGAAGTGGGGATAAAACTTGCCATTATAGCTAAGAATAAAAACAATGAGGCCCTGAATAAAGGTTGGAAGTGAAGAATTATTATGTGTATACTATGACTACATTAGTGCCACAAATGATAAAATTTTCATTTTGTTTTGCCATGACATATGTTTTTGGCGGCACATTTATTAAAAAAAGAAGTCAAAGGTTTCATTCAAACCCAGGAGCTTCCTGCCTATATATCACAATACTTTCTTTAAGAAGAGAGAAAGTCCCAAGTCCATTGAGCCCTGAATAACATCATAATTATTTGTTAGTAATTTGTAAATTTGCTGTTGCCTTTTTTAGGCTAAGTAGAAAGTAAGTCACATAATTACTGGGCAGGTGACTAAGCTAAACAGCAAGGCAAATTATTTTATTTAAGAGCTTGGAAATAGCTTTAAAATTATCTACTCCAAGTCAATTATTTTTAAAAAGGAGGAATTGAAAACCTAGTAAGATTAAATGATCAGAACAAATCACACAGGTAGCTAATGGCTATAACGCAATGTCTTATTGTGTCAGTCATTTTTCAGTGATGTCTGACTGTTTGTGAGCCCATTTGGGGATTTCTTGGCAGAAATACTGAAATTGTTTGCCATTTCCTTATCCAGCTAATTTTACAGATGAAGAATTGATGAAAACAGGTTTAAGTGACTTGCCCAGGTCACACACTTAGATTTAAGCATCTGGGGCCAGATTTAAACTCAGGGAGATGTCTTCCTGACTTCAGGCTAGGCATTCTATCCCCTGCACAATCTAACTGCCTCATAACACAGTATAGCAACTCTATTAGACTATTCTTCTTTAGAAAGGGGACACAGCCAATAAAAACAGAGAATTTGATATAGGGGAAGAATCTTCAATGGGATCATGTTTCAGAATGCTAAGTTACCTGTCAATAAGAGCTTGCTTTATAATTTGGTGAACAAAGTGTCTATTCCTGATTCAGTTTCAGATTTATTGTAGTTTCTGGGTCCTGCTTGTTCTCCACACTAGGTTTATGTCTCATAGTCCTTCCCCCCTCTTATGGAGGTACACCACGACGTGCCCTGTTCTTTCCTCCAGGACCCACAGCGTACTATTGGAGGAAAAAGAAATTAGCCCAATAGAATTCGCCCATTATACTCCTCCTCTGATAAGGGAATACTGTGTTTTGCTATTGCTTTATTTAATTTTTAAACTATCCTAAATATTTCAAATCACAAGCCCTGTTTGCCTCACTTTCCTCATAAGTAAAATGAGGATAGTAATAACGCTTACCTCCCAGAATAGTTGTGATGATACATGGGAAAAGAATTGTAAAGTACTTAGCACAGTACCTGGCACATAGTAACTATTATATAAATGTCAGTTATCATCATTATTAATTATTATTAAGTCCTGTGGCTGTGATATAAATATTTAGTAAAGACATCTCAAAAAATTATGTCTACTTTTTCAGCACATTTGACAAAATAACTTGTTTTTTGAAAAATAAAGAAGTTGGTAAAATTGGGTCTATTATACTTACAAAAGCAAACACATGTGTTCTTATATGTGTGGATGTAAATATAAACACTCATATACATTGTTCATGCATACATATGCATATGTGCATATACACCCTGTGTACATATAAGTATATAATGTGGTTGTATATACAAGCATACCTCTGTATATGTGTATATACATATATGTGTGTACACACATTCACATGTATATGTGTATGTTTATACATGCACACATGTAGACTCCTTTTCATTATGAACAGAACCAAAAAGGCTACATTGCTTGCAGGTAATTGTGATTTATATGCCAATATAATTTGCACATAAACAATAAGAACATGAATTTGATGAAGAAAATGACAAGAATTGTGAAAAACATAATGTAACATGCAACTGCAAAAAAATTCTCAGACTTGATTCAGCCACAGGATTGTCATGCCTATATATTGCAATACTTCCTCTCTTAAGAAGAGGAAGAAGTTATCAGTTAAGAAGAGCACCAAATAACTAATAAAATGCCATAAATGATATTTTAAATCATTAAAATAATTTGTTAATAAGTTTAGAGTTGTTTTTGAATGGCCTTTCTCTGAATAGCACCTTGTTGGAGCAAAAGTCAAAATCAATACCAAATTAGGAAGAGGAGGAAGATAGACCTAATAGAGTGGAACATCAGGAAGAAGCATAGGCAGATGCATTCCCACCTCACAGCCCCCTTCCTTGCCCAACAGATTTAGGAAATGCATCAGACAAAATTATTACAGGCAAATCCAAGGGAAAGAAGAGCCATTTTTCCAGCTAGGTCCGTCAGCATAAAGGGAGACAGAGAGGAAAGGGAGAGGGAGGAAGGGAGGGAAGGAGACAGAGAAGCAAAAGGGGAGAGAGAGAGAGAGAGAGAGAGAGAGAGAGAGAGAGAGAGAGAGAGATGTCTGGTAGACATGCGTGAAAGTTTCTAGTGAGAAGTACACATCACAGAACATTCTAGCACAGGGATAACTTCTGTTGCACACAACCCAATTCTAAGTCACAGATCCGAGGCAATCTGGGGAGATTAGAATTCATCCTAAGGAAAATAAACAGCTAACTAAGGATATGTATGTATATATGTCTATGTCTATTTATGTGTACGCATGCATATATAACATGTGTATGCTTCTTTTTGTAGCATCAACAAATTTAAAATTGAAGGGTTACATATCAGTTAGTGAATAATTGAATAAGTTATTATATATAAATGTAATGGAATAGAATTGTGCTACATAAATGGATTATTTTATTTATTTTATTTTTATATTTTTGCTTTTTGGAGGGGGGAAGGCAAGGCAATTGGGGTTAAGTGACTTGTCCAAAGTCACACAGTTAGTAAGTGTTAAGTTTCTTAGGTCAAATTTGAACTCAGGTCCTCCTGACTCCAGGGTCGATGCTGTATTCACTGTACCACCTAGCCGCTCCCAAAAAGGATTAATTTAGATATCTGGTAAAATACAAATGAAATGAGGCAGAGTGAGTGAGCAGGAACAATTTACAGAATTACAACCATGTTGTAAAGAGAAACAGGTCTTGTTAAATTCAAGAACCAACCTGACAATGACTAACCAGAATTCTAGTGGATTAATGATGAAACATGTTATACTTTTCCTGATTGAGAGGTAGAAGACTCAGAGTCCAGAATATCTTTTTTTTTATTTCTATGTGCTAAGTTATATATGTTTATACCAGAAGTTTTTATTTTATTTCTTTTTCATGGGAGGAGGGATGGAAGGGACACAGATTTTTGCTAAATGAAAAGAACAAAAAATTTTAAAAGTGTCAAGGAAGCAGAAAAGATAAAAATGTCAAATTAGTGCATGCCAATAAAGCAGCTATAATCTCACTTACACAGACAGATTATTTATATTTTAAAAAAGTGAAATGGATAATGGAACAGGCATCAGTATGGCCTCTGACCATTGTCTACAGAAATGTAACTGATGTAAAAGCAACTAGCATAAAAAATCAACAAATAGGTCCAAAGAACTTAAGTAGCATCTTAGATTATATACATACATGCATATGTATGTACATGCATAAGTATATGTGTATGTATGTATGATTTCTTTCCCATCAGTGAGACAAATCATTATAGAACAGCATCATTTTACAATATAAACTTGTTAGCACAAAATTGTTGAAGTTAATTGTGGAAGAAAATGTTGCTTCACAAAACAGCATGAAGTAGCAGAGGCAATGACAAGTTTAAAGAAATGTTGGCATGATATCCAGTTGAACTAGAGCATACAAACAATATTATAAAGGAAACTGACAAATTAGCAACAAATAAAAAAAGGAAATATATCTAATAATATATCTCTAGGAGCCTATTTTCCTTCACAGTGATAGTTAAGCAACTACATTTAGAGTACTAATCTCAGTCCTGAACGTGTTGCTAAATGAAGTAGAAATGACACTGGAAGAAACAAAGGTGAGAAGAGCAGTTAGAAAAAACTATACATGAACAAAGCAGATTTAGTCAGCAGCATGCACAAATATGAGCACTGAGAAAACAGTTCACAAGATATGCAAAAGTGGGTAGAATACTGAACATTTGGAAACAATTATTAAGGATTATCCAATAATCAACTTATGAACCTTTTTTTATCAGTACAAAAATATGCAAGTAATTTCCATTTTTAAACAGAAAATAATTTATGATGGTTTAAGAGACACTGATTTTCATTAGCAATATTCTCTTTTTTATTCATGAACCGTGTTTTATTTTTTTCTTATTAAATTGATTCATTTATTTACTTTTAGTTTACAAGATTCAGTTCTACACTCCCTTGAGTTTCAAATTTTCTCCCCTCCCTCTTCCCCTACCCCCACCCATGGTGGCAAGCAATCAAACATAGGCTCTGCAAATACTTACACATTGGACATTAATCTGGTTGCATAGAAGGGTTGTAAACAATGGAGTGAACAATGGGACAGAAGAAACAAAACCAAACATGGAAAAGAAGGATAGCATGTAGATTGCTTCAGACTCCATTTAAACTCTGTTCTTTCTAGATCTTCCTCTGAATGTAGATATCTCCTTCCATCCTAAGACTTGTAGAGTTGTGTTATAACTGTGCATTGCTGAGAAGAGTCCAGTTCATCAAAGTTGGTCATCACACATACAATATGTCTGTGATTATGTACAAATTTTTCCTGGTTCTATTCTTCTCACTTAGCATCAGTTTGTATAAGCCTCTCTTGGTAAATATGGAAAAACATCAATTGATCATGGCTGGGCTGAGCTAATATAATAAAAATGACAATTTCACCCAATTAAATTAAATATTTAGTTGCATACCAATCAATCTGCCAAAAACTTTCTTTACAGAGCTAGAAAAAAATAGTGACAAAATTCATTTAGAAGAATGAAAGGTCCAGATTATCAAGGCAATTAATGAAAAGAAATGCTAGGGAAGGTGGGCTAGCCATAACAGATTTTAATCTCTATTATAAAGCAGCAGTCATCAAAACTAGTTGATACTGGCTGAGAAATAGAGTAGTGGATCAATGGAAGAGATTAGGTACAAAAGACTTAATAGTCAACGATTATAGTAATATTCTGTTTGATAAATCCAAAGACCTAAGTTTTTAGGATAAGAACTCACTATTTGACAAAAACTGCTGGGAAAATTGGAATATAGTATGGCAGAAACTGGGCATAGATGATCATCTAACACCATACACCAAAATCAAATCTAAATGGGTGTACAATTTGGTATAAAGCCTGATGCTGTAAGTAATATGGGGAAGCAAGGAATAGTTTTCCTGTCAGATTTATGGAGTAGGGAAGACTTTATGACAAAAGAAGAGTTAGAGAGCATTATAAAATGCAAAATGGATCCTCTTGATTGCATTAAATTGAAAAGTTTCTGTACAAACAAAGCCAATTTAACCAGGATTAAGAGGGAAGTGGGAAATTGGGAAAGAATTTTTACAACCAGTGACTCTGATAAAGGCCTCATTTTTAAATTATACAGGGAATTGAGTAAAATCTATAAGAATACTAGTCATTTCCCAATTGATAAATGGTGAAAGATATGAATAGGCAATTTTCAGAGGTGGAAAATAAAGATATCTACAAGCATATGGAAAAATGCTCTAAATCACTATTGATTCAAGAAATGCAAATCAAAACAACTTTGAGGTACCACATCCCAGTGGTCAGATTGGCTAAGATGACAACAGGAAAATGACAAATGCTGGAGAGGATGTGGAAAAATTGGAACACCAATGCATTGTTGGTGGAGCTGTGAAATTATGCAACCATTGTGGAGAGCAATCTGGAACTATGCCCAAAGGGGTATACATAATTGCATACCGTTTGACCCAGTAATACCACTTTTGGGCTTGCATCCCAAAGAGATCATAGAAGTGGGAGGAAGACCCATATGTACAAAAATATTTTTTGCAGCTCTCTTTGTGGTGGCAAAAAACTGGAAATTCAGGGGATGCACATCAATTGGGGAATGGCTAAACAAGTTGTAGTATATGAATGTAATGGAATACTATTGTGCTATAATGAATGAGGAGCAGATGGACTTCATATTTACCTGTATTTTATTTTTAATATATTTTATTTCACCTAATTACATGTTAAAACATTTATATATATGTATATATATATGTACATGTATATATATATATATATATTTTTTTTTAATTTTGAGTTCCAAATTCTCTCTCTCCTTCTCCTCCCCACTCCCCAAGAGTCTAAGAAATCAAATATAGATTATCCATATGCAATCATATGAAACTTGATGATAGTCATTTTTTATGAGATTTGAATAAAAGAAAAAGAAAAAAGGAAGTGAAAAATAGCATACTTCAGTCTGTATACAAACAATATCAGTTCTTTTTTCTCAAGGTGGACGGTATGCTTCATACTTAGTCCTTAGGTATTGTCTGGGATCATTGTATTCCTGAGAATAGCTAAGTTACTGTTACTGTGTTCAATGTTGTCTTGGTGATGTTTACTTCACTTTGAATCAGCAATATTCTCTTGAAAACCATTTCTGTACAATCACACAATGTACTGTAAGGTATAAAAATGGCAAGGTCCCAATCATGTCTATTAGTTATCTAATTTGAAAAAAAATCATTAGATTCAGTACAACAAAATGCTTCCTTAAAGGCTCCCACTCAATAAGGTATATTGCATGAAAATATTAAAATCTTTCAAGATTTGCATATGCACAAAAGAGACAATTTTCTTTGATATTTACTTATTAATGTCAAATGCAACTTTAAACAAAAAGTTTCATGCTGATCACTGCTGTGGAGTACAGCCAGCTTAGAGGCTCAGAAGGAAAAAGTATTACCATTAAATGATAAGGGTCTTGTAATATTCCACTTTGTAGAAAACATTATGCTGATTGCATCAAGTCTAAGGAATTTTCAATTTTTGTGTAAGGCACATACTTAAATACTTAAAATTGTATATAGGTAGATAGATATAGATATAGATATAAATGTAGATATATAGATATAGATATGGATATGAATATGGATATAAATATAGATATGCCTTTGGATTATTCAACACAATTAGATTAAAAAAACTCCAATTGCAGGTCATACATGGGTTACTAGGGAACAAGATTTTTTTCTATAAATAGCCAACAAAACATAGTCAATGATAACTTAGACACAAATATGGCAAAAATATTACAGCAAAAATATATATGATCAGAAAAAGGGTAGTCAATGCACTACCTAGCTATAATACATAACTCACAGAATTACTACGAAAATCAAAATAATTCATATAGGTAAAGTATATTACAAACCTTCAAGTGCTACATAAATGCCATTATATAAATATATGAGTATATAATAAAGAAATACTATTCATGGGAGGCAGCATGATAAAATGTTTGATTTGAAGTCAGAGAATCTAGATTCAGATCTAAATTGCCGCTTACCACCAATATGTTTATGGGCAAATTGTTTCTCTCTAAGTCTCTGATTCCTCATGTTTATTTTTTTTTAAACTGATTTGTTTATTTACTTTTAGTTTACAAGATTCAGTTCCATAATCCCTTGAGTTTCACATTTTCTCCCCTCTCTCTCCGCGCCCCCTCCACCCATGGTGGCATGCAGTCATGTATAAGATCTACAAATACTTTCACATTGGACATTAGTCTGGTTGTATAGAAGGGTTATAACCAATGGAGTGAACAATGGGAAAAAAGAAAGAAAACCAAACATGGAAAAGAACAATATCATGTAGATTGCTTTAGTCTCCATTAAAACTCTGTTGTTTCTAGATCTTTCTCTGAATGTAGATATCTCCTTCCATCCTGAGACTTGTAGAGTTGGCTTATAACTGTGCATTGCTGAGAAGAATCCAGTTTATCAAGGTTGGTTGTCATACATATGTTATGTCTGTGATTTTGTACAAATTGTTCCTGGTTCCTCTTCTCACTTAGCATCAGTTTGTATAAGCCTCTCCAGGTTAATATGAAGACTGTCTCCTCCCCATTTCTTATAGCATAATAATATTCCATTACATTCATATACCACAACTCATTTAGTCATTCCCCACTTGATGTACATCCCCTGAATTTCCAGTTTTTTGCCACCACAAAGAGAGCTTCAATAAATATTTTTGTATATATGGGTCTTCCTCCCACTTTCTATGATCACTTTGGGATACAACCCCAGAGGTGGTATTACTCGGTCAAACGGTATGCAATTATGTATACCCCTTTGGGCATAGTTCCAGATTGCTCTCCAGAATGGTTGTATAAGTTCACAGCTCCACCAACAATGCATTAGTGTTCCAATTTTTCCACATCCCCTACAGCATTTGTCATTTTCCTGTTTTGTTATTTTTAGCCCTTCTGACTGCAGAGATGTGGTACCTCAAAGTTGTTTTGGTTTACATTTCTTGAATCTATGGTGATTTAGAACATTTATATATGTTTATAGATATCTTTAATTTCTACCTCTGATAATTGCCTATTCATATCTTTTGCCCATTTATCAATTGGGGAATGACTTGTATTCTTATAGATTTTACTTAATTCCCTGTATATTTTAGAAATGAAGCCTTTATCAGAGACACTGGTTGTAAAAATTCTTTCCCAATTTCCCACTTCCCTCTTAATCTTGGTTACATTGGCTTTGTTTGTACAGTAATTTTTCAATTTAATGTAATCAAGATTATCCATTTTGCATTTTATAATACTTTCCAACTCTTCTTTGGTCATAAAGTCTTCACTACTCCATAAATCTGACAGGTAAACTATTCCTTGCTTTTCCAGATTATTTACTTTATTAGCCTTTATACCTAGGTCATGCAACCATTTGGACTTGATTTTGGTCTATGGCATTAGATGATGTTCTATGCCCAGTTTCTGCCATACTATCTTCCAATTTTTCCAGGAGTTTTTTGCTAAATAGTGCGTTCTTATCCCCAAAACTGGAGTGTTTGGGATTATCAAATAGTATATTACTATCATCATTGACTACTGAGTCTTTTGTACCCAATATATCCAACTGATCCCCTACACTATTCCTTAGCCAGTACCAAGAAGTTTTGATGACTTCTTCTTTGTAATAGAGATTAAAATCTGGTACAGCAATGGCACGGTCCCTAACATTTCTTTTCATTAATTGCCTTGATATTCTGGACTTTTCTTCTTCCAAATGAATTTTGTCACTATTTTTTCTATTTCTATAAAGTAATTTTTTGGTAGATTGATTGGTATGGCACTAAATATGTAATTAAATTTAGGTAGAATTGTCATTTTTATTACATTAGCTCAACCCAACCATGAGCAAATGTTTTTCCAATTAGAATTCGTCATGTTTAAAATGAGATTATTTAACTAGACAATTTTTAAGATCCTTCTCATTCTATAATTCCACATTGCATTATTATTATTTGAAAGAATATTGTAATGTATTCCACCAGTAAAGTGAAAACAAGATATTTCCTATTGCTTGGGTGCATAGAAATGAGATTTCATCCCATAGAGCCCAAAGGCTTTGTCCCTAACAAAAACATTTTCATAAAAGGTAAACAAACAAACAAACAAACAAAAACAGGCTTGTCATGTGGTGGGAAGAAGGAATGGACAGTTTGAATGCTACACAGTTAAATCTCTTATTGCTTAATTACTGAGATCAAATTTTATAGGTATACTCTTGGAGAATATGACCAAAAAAATGTGCACAGGATGAAAAGGCATGAATAAATTTGAATTTGCACCATTACTGGGAGCACAAGTTTCAAGGAGATCATAGTTATGTAAAATTATTGAAATAAATTTCATCTTATTACATTCATCAGGATAGGTCTGTGGAAGACTGGATAGAGTTTAGGACCTGGAGTCAGAAAGATACAAGTTCCTGAGCTCATATCTGGCCTCTGATACTTACTAGCTTTGTGATCCTGGGAAAATCACTTGACCCAATTAGCTTCAATTTATTCAAGCATAAAATGAGCTGGAGAAGAAAATGGCAAACTATTGCGGTATTTTTTCCAAGAAAATTCCAACAATGGGTGATGGAGATTTTGACATGACTGAAAATGATTGAAAAACCTCAACAATTAGCTTCATCAATAGTTGCAGCCAGTTAAGTTCATTAGGATCCTGAATTTTGTCATCCAATATATTAGAACCTATAAAAAGTAGTTCAGTTTCTGTCATATAGTAATTATTAAATGGATGTTTCAAGGGATCAGATAGTTTTCCCAGCTCTTGTGAATTTAATGCCTTACATCAATCTATCGATCCAATTCATATATATAAATGATAAGCAAGGACATATTCCTGGGGCACCCAATCAAAGACATCCTTGAAGAATAACCTGAATCCACTAATCATTATTCCTTGGTATAGGTCATTCAGAGAATTGAGTCCATCTTATAACATTTTCATTTGGTCCAAATATTTCTTTTTTTCTCAAAGAAATTATAAAGTACATTTTAAATTCAATGATAAGATCTAGATATAATATGTCCATGAAAAGTGTCTTAACTATCAGTCTAGTAATATTGTCAAAAATGAAACTATTCTGACAAGAACTTACCTTGATAAATACATTCTCACTCTTAATGGACAACATTTCTGTCTTTACATGCTCACATACATTTAGTAGTATGGATAAGGACAATCATAAATTCTGATTTTAATCATATGAGGAAATCCCAGATGAGCAACTTACAGTTAATAGTTCAGATCAAGATTTTTTCTGCAACTGAAAACCATAAAGAATTACATAGACTGTTGAGTGATTAGTGAGTTTGTTCCAATTCACACAGTCAGTATGTACAACAGACTCTTTGAATCCAGGTTTTCCTTGGTCTTTTTCAACTACTTCTTTTTCAACCATTCACTCTTATCTAATCATATATTCTATTTTTTTTTTTTGAAGCTTGGCCGATAATAGTTTGCATACTCCACCCTATATATGAATATAAAATCAATATTCACCAGTCCTTCGTAATATAGTACCTTTCTTGTCCTCCAAGATTTTCCAAAGACCATTGAGAGCCGCTAAACAATCACATTTGACTTATCTTTCAGCACCTTGATATCTATCTTGTCTAACCTTTTTGGACAAATCACTTGAGGGTTACTAGATATATCCTGAAAACCCTCTCCTTTATCTTGGTTTATGACTTCCTTTCAACTCTCTTTGTTCTATTCTCACCAGTCCAAAGAGCATTCTCTTTGGGAAAGACATTAGAAACAATTGAGAAATTGGAAAATTCATTATTTCATTTCTTGTAAAATAAAATTTCAATTCTTTCCAAGAGTTGTCTTATATCTACTTTGCTCTTCCTTTTATTAGTCACAATATATCTTTAAAAAAAACACAATGAAAAAGATCTGTATAGTTCCTTAACAGTTATTGCCATCTTTAGCTCACTTATAGGTTTAATGCTCTTTACACCTGTATGGACTGTGTAATTAAAAAATTATTCTTGGTTAACTCTTATTAATTCCATCTTGTACATGTCTTTTAAAAACCAAAGTTAAGGGGCAGCTAGGTGACACAGTGAATAGACCACCAACCTTAGAGTCAAGAAGACCTGAGTTCAATTCCAGCCTCAGACACTTGATACTTAACTAGCTGTGTGACCTTGAGCATGTCACTTAACCCACTTAACTGTCTTCCCATCCATAAAAAGAAACAAAACAAAATCTAAGTTAATCATGCTAATCATGTGGAACCACTTCATTCTTTTAATATACCACCCCACCTTCCAGTCCCACTTCTTTCTTTTCTGATTTCTGTTTTCATCATTAGAATTTCATTATCATCAATCAGAGGGTGTCTTCCTGTGTAGACTTTTACACTATAGAAACACACACACACACACACACACACACACACACACACACACACACACACACACTGAAATGAGTTTTTCCCCAAAATCTTAAGTTCATATAGATAATTGACAGATTTCTTTTTAAGCATCACAAACTCTAAGATAGAATGATCTCTTTGTCCCAAAGTTAATTTTATTTCCAGACTGACAATCATAGATATGCCATATATACTCTCACACATGGTTATTAGTGAAAGGAACCATAGAGATCATCTACTCCAATTTACTTACTTTGGAGATGTAGAAATTGAGAATCACAAAAAAGGAGTAACTTCTTTTTAATTCAGATTTCTGTTGCAATCCTCCCATTTCCCTTGTCATTGAATCTTCCTAAAACTTCATCTTCTTCACCTGAAAAAAATAAATAAATAATAAAAATACTTGATTTCCCTGTCTGCTTAAAGGATTATTGTAGGAATCAAATTAGATCATATATCTTCACTGGCAGAAATGGCAGAAATGATTGCTCAGTCAATGACAATCATATGTAAAACAAACAGATATGTAAAAATGAAGAAGTACCATAGGAATGGAGAAAGATAAATGTTTTCTTGCCCCACATATTGTTAAGGATGAGAACAAATTCTTCAAACTGTAAGCCAGTGAAGGTAACTTCAATTCCTGGGGATTTCATTTTGGGTGTGGGTTTACTGAGATTTCTTCAAGTACTAAAGTTGATTTTATTTAAAAAGTTTTGCAACCATAAAGTATATATGAATATCAAATGGCATTTTGTCCTGCCATTACTATCTCCTGCACTTCCTGTTAATTTCAGCAAGATCTAACCTATATTACAATGTTTGTGGGAGTAAGAATGACCAAATAAAGTGGATGTTATTGGTTGTTGCTCTTTTTTCACAGACCTTGCCTCTGTTTTCTCATCTGTGAAATGACCAGATTGGACTCATAGCTTGAGGACTATTATCCTTATGATATTAAAGTGACAGCTTTAGAGATTTTCTAGGAGTAATCTAAAACAAAGAAAAGAATAAGATCATTTCCTTGCATAACAGTAAGGAAAAATTGAGGAAAGTAATAAGTTCATACAAGTACAATCATTATTCAAAATAAGAGTCAGTTCAGCTCTTCTTGTTCAGTAAATTACTTGACTTGAATGAGCAAACTTCATATAGCATGACTTTCTCACTGGTTGTTTCAATATTTATTTATAGTTATTGTAAATAATACATAGAGCTTGCAAACTCTTCACTAAATAGTAAGTATGCCAAAATTTAGAAGAATAGTGTCCTAACTGGAGCCAGGGTTGTCTCATGAGAAAAAAATGACTCTGAACCTTTACTGTGTGCCTGAGGAATTGATAACCATATGGCATATATCTGGAACTTATGTCCTGTGCATTTTATTGAACTCAAATAGACCATTTTTCATCAACTTGTCCCATAAAATTATTATTATTAATATTCTTTGGAAGCTCAGAAGATCAAGAAACTATTTCTCCTCTTCCTTTCCTCTCAGTGTGAAGTTTTCTTTGCTATTTGAGCCTTTTATTACTGAACCCTAGATATTTCAAATTCTTGTAGATGTTGAAGCACTTGATTCAGCCAAGACCATGTCAGTCTTTAAAATAAGACTAATGATAATACTTGCTCTCCCTTATCTACCTCCAAAATAAAATGACAAATAGAAAAGCTCATAAAAATATATCATTCTCTCATTTCCTAAATCCAGATTTTATTTCCATCAGATCTGTTACTCAACAAAATAAAGACGGCTACTATCAGACCAACACTATTAATGATGCTTTGGTTATTGAAATAGAATCATGGGAATGAAGTCAAGATTATGGTAGTAATATTGAGGACTCCTTTAGATCTTTGGGCTGCTGGACATCAGGTGAATGAAAATCATAGTATGTTCATGAATCAACTAATCAACTAAAATTTGTATTAAGGAAATATTATATAACAGAAACTGTGATAGGACCTGAAGATATAAAGAGAAAAAAAATATAGTCTCTCTTTTCATTGAACTCAAATTCTATTGAAGAAAAAGGCATACACAATATAGTATGTATAAATGTATATAAAATAAATACCAGGTAATTTCAGAAGAGGTCCTAGTGCCTAGGGGCATCAAGAAAACCCTCACATTCATGCTAGTATTTAAACTGAGCTTAGAAGGAAGTTTCCTTTATATCTGACACTACCATTTTCTACTTTTGTTTTTTATACAAAAGTCTGCATCCTTATTAGATTAAAATCTATTCTTAACTTCTATTTTGTACATATTAGCAACCTAATGCACTATTTGGTTCAAGAGGTAAAAGTGAAACAAATTTAGAATTAGGCATAAAATAACTACCTAAGTTTAAAGAAAAAAGATCCATTTAGCTAAACACTTATTTTTATGCAACCCTGCTCTTTGTTCTATCTTGCCAATGGACTTCTTTCAGGATCTTGTTATACACCTTGACTCATCCTCCTTAGGCTCTCTTCATATCTTTCTTCATATCTTTTTTAATTAAAGGTACTAACTTATTTCTTAAGGCTTCTTCATTTGGGAGTACTTAAAAGTCTTTCTGTCTAGGAGTGCTTCTAATTTTTAGCAGCATAGTACATCCTTCATTGAATGGTAGGATTCAGAGCTGAAAGAGAAGCAACTCGTCTATCTTGCTTTATTCTACAGATGAAGATAATGAAGCAGGAGCAAGGAAAATGTCTTATCCAAGTTTCCTTAATCACAGAGCATCACAATATGAATTTAAAACCAGGACCTCTTATTTCTTTTCCACATACCCTTTGAGTATCCACTGGTATCAGGGAATCATTTTAAAAAAAATGAAAGGAAAACTTCCAGTGTCTTAACTTGTTGTTCAGCTATTCAGAGTCCTGTTTTCTTTGTGTCTGTCTACCTTGTGATTACAGGCTACCTTTTTTTCCCCCCACAAGATAGACACATGTTACATTATTTATATCTTCAGTCACCTATTCTTCCTGAAGCTTCATCCTCTACAACATAAAACTTGGTCTGTTGTTTCTTAAGGGAACCAATAATTTTATCAAACATCTTTTGATTAAGAGCTTCAATCAAATCAAATCTAATATCTAATCATTTAATCTAATATCATCTAATATCTAATTATCTAATCATCTATAGTCATCTCTTAATTTTACAGGGGAAAATTAGGTCTAGAATGTTGACTTGTCCAAGGTGACATAGTCAGTCATCAGCAGAGCAGAGGTTTAGAGGCTCTGAATTATTTTCACTTCAGATCTAGTTTTGTTTTCTTTTGTATTATTACATGTTTTAGATTGCTTATACTCATTTTTCAATCATAAAAATACTGACCATGTTGCAAATAATTGTGTATAGGAATGTCCAGACAGTGTTACCATTTTATCTAACCTTTTTACAGTAATATTGAGGCAAATGATAAATATTTTTCCTCATTTTCACTCAAGCAGAATATTTGTTATTTGAAATATTCAATCCTTCTGCCTATAATCAAAAGGGCATTTAATAATTGTATTCAAAAACAGGATGGTATTGTGAAAAAAGAAGCATTGTTTTGAATAAAAATACATTTATTGAGGGGGAAAAAGGAAATAGCTACCGAGTCAGTGCATTGATATAGGTGTTTTTTCAAAGTTAGCTTACATTCCATTCATGACTGGCATTTTTTTCATTCCTTAGCACTCATTTCTTCTACTATTCTTTATTTTCTGACTTCAAGTATTCAAGAAATAATTCATTTGTACAACAAAGTTCAGTATTCATTTGTTAGTCTTATCAGTCCCATTGTATTATTTCTTTCTTGGGAAAAATAAAATCTCTATAAAGACATATTGATAGTATTAAAATGATTTTGAAACACATTTTATTCTGTCTAGGGTTTAAGTTGATGAAATGCATTTTGTCCCATAGAAAATCAAAGGAAAACAACAGATAGTGATTTTCAGAACCCCTAGTAAACGTGTATACCAAGTACAATGAGGAAACCATGCAGTTTTCATTCTAGTTTATGACTGATTTGTTCCTCATTGATTGAGGATCAAATGTGAACATTTCCTCCAACTTCACACCTCATGACAATCCTAATTGATGCAGCTCACTAGTGTGTAACTTTTAAAGAACTTGTTGATTAAGCTTACTAGGAGAGGAAGGGAATTCATTGTTGTTCTCCAATACTCCCAAGGGTGGAAACAAATAGCTCTTTCTCATAAGGAAGCTAAGGGTAAGATAAAAGCAGCAGGAAAAATTTAGGTTACTGGATTGTTCTCAATGTTTTATAGTAGACTAGAGTAAAAGTTCTGTCTGCAATGTGAATCTCTATTATTAAAGCCAATACTACTAATGAAAGACATCTAAAAATTTGGCATCACACTTCTTATTAGACAATAATGGAAAGAATATATTGTTGTGCTTTTTTTTTCACCCATCCTAAACAACTACAAAGTAGTTCTAAAACCAGCATAAGATATTTTATGTTAGACTACATTTAATTATACCCTAAAATCATTAGGACATTTTAAAAATAGGATGAAAGGGGGTTCTTTGGCATATTCTTTTGTTTCTGGGCAAATTTGATAACTTTATGACCTTGAACAAATTACTTAATTTCAAATAAATCTTGTTTTTTTTTTTATTTCCAAAATGAGGGAGTTGGATTAGATGACTGCTGAGCTCCAGTCAGACTCACAAATTCTGTGCCTAGATCACCTCTAATATTCCTTTGAGTTCAAAAGGTATAATTTGGTAATACTATGAACC
The DNA here is from genome assembly GCA_028627135.1 of Pseudochirops cupreus. NCBI lineage: Eukaryota > Metazoa > Chordata > Mammalia > Diprotodontia > Pseudocheiridae > Pseudochirops > Pseudochirops cupreus. Next base: position 249,445,659 of record CM053580.1, read on the forward strand.
AGATAATCCTAAAATGTGAGTAATTGCCCAGGAGCTAATTAGAAATCTATGAATATATTCACTTTTAAGAATCATTTAACGTCATGACAAAATAATGTCCATTGTCATATTTAGACAATATAATGTAGTCATTTCATTTAAATTTAAAATCGCATTTTTATAACTAGTTAGTTTTTTTGTTTTTCTGAGAAGTATATGATTGATTTGGCATTAAACTTAACATTTTAAAGTGTTCAGAAAAGTACTTAACCTCCAGGTAGAAGTGAAATTCAGGAAGTCAGTCCTTCATATTTTTAATTGTAGCATATAAAAATAATATTTTCCATTTTGAAAGCTAAATGATTTTTTTAATTAAAAATCATGATTCTACCTAAGACATATTCCTTAATGAATTCCTTAAATTTTCCTGCTTTCTTAATATTCCTTAATATATGTTACTTTAGCAGAAGTTTCTAGATTTTTCCAGAGCAGCATATACGAGCAATCATTGCTTTTGATTCCTAAATGATTAATTTCATTATGTTCTGCCACCATAAAAGTAAAAAATGCCAATAACATTTTAGAAGGTGAATTGGCAAGTTTTACTCTTTGGAGTAAGGTTATTATAACCAGGCTACTATGTCATAAAATCAAGATATCTATGCCCCAATAATGCTGCAACCCTATTGGTTAGCTAAACAGTCAGGGCTCTTGAATAAATTCAAAGAACAAAATTTTGTAGATTTTAATAATAGTTTAGTCACTTGATTTTCTTTTTAAATAAGAAATAGAAATATTGATTCAATTAGGAGGGGCAACAGAGTAGTCTAGACAGAAATCTGGCTTTCGAATCAGAGAGAACTAAGTTCAAATCTCTCTGACATATACTAGCTGTGTGATTTTGACAAATTTACTTAATTTTTCATTTCCCCCAAACAACTTTCCAAGACTAAATTTCAGAGCAGGTACATGTCTGCATTGGTGGAAGAAGTTCTAACAGGAACTTTCTATGCCGAAGAAACCACATGATTGGTAAAAATGGATTAAACTCTTATTCATAGCCATATAGCTTCACTAGGAAATTACTGTTGTGAAAAAAAGAGGACTTTTTTTAAAAATGAGCAGCTCAGAAACATTTAAAGTACAGTTCAATTTAATATATTGCAATCTGTACTCCCCCTCTTCATTACTGATAACAGTAATTTTACTTTCTCTTTACATTACTCTTCCAAGGTATCTGTAGTGATGGAGTAATTTAAATGGGATAATTTTTCTAAATAAAAAAATGGCATATCTGTTTCCTTTCAAATCTATTTGTCTTTCTCATTTCAGTTTCACTGATATTCACTCTAGGGATAGTCATTAATTGTTCCTCATGACAAGATTTCTACAAATGGATTTTGCTCTTTACTCTTTTTCACTGTTTTGCGAAGCAATGATGTTCATGATCATCCCTTATATTCTTCCAAAATGTTTTACAAATAATATTGGAATGGTTGCCTCTTAACTATGCTTAAGGAGATTAAGTGTATTTTCACCACATTTAGGGGGATGTCTATTCCAAGCACATGGAGATTTCCCCTGGTGGAATGTGCAGATGACAACAATTTCATTACATGTCACCATAAAGGCGAATGAAGCAATGCTATGGAGCACTTAGAACTAGGTTAGACATCAAAGACACAAAGGTTATCCACTAAATACTGAGCCATTGCTAGTTACCTTGACTTTTGTCTTACCACTGGATTTTGATAACTCTATAAGAGAAAGTGAGGCCAACAAATTTGCACAATGCTGTTTCACTTAAATCTATTTTATGCTTGACTCAAAAGACATTACCCATACAATTTTGCAAATTTTACCTAAATCAAAATCCTATAATGACAGGCAAGTGACAAAGCATCAGGTGTAGATACATTGGGAGCTTTAGTCACAGCCCTGCCCACAAGGCAGTGTAGGCCATAATATAATCTTCTCACTGGACTGAAGTAGCAGTAGGATTTAGTAGTTTCCTGGCTCTCTGATAATCATTTTTAAGGACCATACTGCTTAGCCCCTGGTGTGAGGAAGGAACTAGAAAAGGTGCCCTAAAAATTGTCTGTTTTACCCAACCCTGGCCTACTTGATGCAGCAGGTAGAGATCCCATCTTGAGGTAAAAACACAAAAATGTACAAAAACTTTTGTGAAAATTATTCCATTCACCATCAGTACATGGAATGTGAACAGGTTTATGGACAACACTAAATCCAGTAGATATAAACAATGAGCAACTCTCATTGGAAGAGAAGTCAGCAGGTATCACATTCAAATAGGAGGCTTGAGTGAACAGGGCTAGCAAATGAAGACCAGCTTACCATAGTCAGTGCTAGGTGAGTGTTTTTTGTTGTTGTTGTTGCTGTTTTTTTGTTCTCTGGATGACTACAAAGACAGGAAGCACCATGAAGCTATCATGGGTTTTGCAACCAAAACTAATCTGGTCAACAATCTTGTATATCTCTCAAAAAAAAGTGAATGACAGACACATCACAATGCAATTGCCACTTGCAGGAAAGTTCCAGGACACTATCATTAGTGTATATGCACCTACCATAGAAAACCCTGATGAGGTCAAAGAAAAATTTTATTAAGGCCTGGAGAACCAACATCAACAATAAACATCAACAATGTACCAAAAATTTAAAAAAAAAAGTCAGGTTTAATATTCTGAGTGGCTTCAGCATCAGAGTAGGCACAGACTATCAGACATAGCAGGGACTTCTTGAGACAAATGGAGTTGAAAAGAGCAATAGTAAGGGTCACTTGCTATGAAGACATGTGTCTCGGGGGCAGGTAGATGGTGCAATGAATAGAGCACTAGCCCTGGAGTCAGGAGGACCTGACATCAAATCTCGCCTCAGATACTTAACACTTACTAGCTGTGTGACCATGGGTAAGTCACTTAACCCCAATTGCCCTGCCTTCTCCCCCTCCAAAAACCAAAAAAAAAAAAAGACGTGTCTCTTGACCTTTTCATAACCAACTCTATCTTCCAATTACCTATATGCAAAACTTTGTAGATGTACATTATATCATTGTAAGGAGAAGAGACACACAGAATGTGAGAATGACAAAAGTGATCTGTGGTGCAGAGTGCTGAACTGACCATAGGCTTATTTTCTGCAAGCTAAACATTCACATTCAGCAAAAGCACTCACCCCCAAGGCAATATAACTGCCAGACAAATTAATGTCAAAAAATGAGAGTCCTACTCAAAGCCTGAATAGTTCATTGTTAACTCTTAGAAAAGCTCAGCCAACATACAGCTGGCAACAGTGAGGCAGAAAAGAAGTGGGCAACGTTCAGTTTGTTGTATAACACTTCGTTTATTTACCTGACCTTACCAGAACACTTGCAAAATCAAGATTGGTTTGATGAAAATGATGGGCAAATTCAGAAGCTGCTAAATAAAACAGGAGAACTCAACAAGGTTTACCACCAGGAGAGTTCATCTGTCTCTAAGAAGGCAGCATTTAAATTCATCAAAAGTAAAGTGCAAACAAAAATTAGAACGATGTTGGATAGTTGACTCAGTAAGAAGGCAGATAAAATTCAATTTTACACTGATACTAACAATATTATGTGATTTTATGATTTTCTGAAGGCTATTTATGGGCCAAAGTCCTTTGCTCAGTGCTATTGGAGCCACATTGATAAGAGATAAAGACATGATCCTGGAGAAATGGGCTGAACACTTCCATAGTGTTTTCAAAAGACTGTCAATCAAGGCTGAAGCCATAGAACATATACTTCAGGTTGAAGTCAATTCCTCTTTACACAAACTTCCAAGTGAAGAGGTTTTGAATGACATTAGGCTCCTCTTGTATGGCAAAGTGCCAGGTGCTGATTCTATTCTGACTTAGATTTACAAAGCAAGGGGTCCACTGCTCATAAAAAATCTGACAGAAATTTTCTGGTTTATATGGCAAGGGGGAATTAGTGTCCATCTCTAAAATAGAAAGGGGAATCGATTGTCCTGTGCTAGGGGTTGGGGGTCTCTCTCATAATCATTCCTAGCAAGATGCTTTCAAGCGCTCGTTAATAGGCTTATCCTTTACCTACAAGATGGTCATCTACCTGAGACCCAGTGTGCCTTCAGAAAGGGGCAAGGAACAGCTGATATACTGCTTGCTACCTGACAACCCCAGAAGAAAGGACAGGCACAGAACAGAGGTCTGTACACAAAGTTCATCAACTTATGGAAGGCCTTTGACATTGTCAGTCATGAGAGTTTTTGGAAAATTGTGGAAAAATTTGGTTGCTGTAATGCTAAGTACCATCAGCTTCCAAGGTTTAGATTATGAGCATAGTAAACTTTCCATTTATTCTGTAACAAATTAAGGCAAAATATTCACAGAAAATCAAAATACAGAGTAACTCAATTATTTAGTAAGTCCTCAATTCAATCACAAAATCCAAAGGTTAAAGTTCTCTTTTAAACAAGGTGCATTCATTTAGTCAATCACAAAGTACAAAGGTCAAACTACTCTACCCCTAGATATTACATTCATTTAGTTAACCACAAAGTCTTCTCTCTTCTCAGCTGGAGATTATTTTCCAATCATAAACAAAGAACAATCATTTGGTCAGTCACAAAGTACAGATGTCAAAAGTTTTCTACACCTGGTTCACAACTGAATTACATTATCAGTCACCACCAAGCACCCTCTCAAGGGGCAGTGGAAAGCATACAGGCCATGTACCCCTCGGTCACAACTAGGTTACAATGTCATTACAGCATTCAATAACTAAAGAGAAGTCTTTTCTTCATCTTGACCTTCATTGAACTGAGTCAAGTTCTCACCAGTATCTGTTTCTGTTTCTGGGAAGACAAAGCTTAACAAAGCCACAATAACATTCCTCCATATTGTCAGCATCCACATCAATTCACTCTCTGCCTGTGAAATCCACCTAGACCCAACAACAAGGTCTGAGGCCTCTATCAACAAACAAATCTGACAAATTAACATACAAAAAGATAAAGTACCAGCACCACAGTCATACCTCCTTGGCTCTTGGCAGCTCCAGGTGGCCCTCAGAAGTCCTGGGCCACTCCAATTTGCTCCTCAGAAGTACTGGGCATATCTGGCTGGCAGCTCTCTCTTCTCTCAGCATTCTCATTCCAAGCAGTTCACTCTCTCTCTCTCTCTCTCTCTCTCTCTCTCTCTGTGTGTGTGTGTGTCTCTCTCTCTCTCTCTCTGTGTCTCTCTCTCTTTCACTCTCTCCCTCCACTATGCTGCTCCCAAAAGTTCTTCTGCCAACTCTCCACTTGGGCTTCTCCCTATGCACAGCACCAGCTCCTTCCTGTTGAGCCCCCTCTCATCATGTCAGCAAGTCAATCCCATTATGGTATTTTCACAAGCTCTGGGTCTTAACACTTAACCCCAAACCAAGTACTAAGTACCTGTCAGTTAGCTTACAATTACAAGGGGATATTCAAATTCCATTACCATTACAATTGCCCAGAAAAGACCATCAGTATTGACATCAGTTTCATAAAGCCATGTTTACATAGATTCTGTGTACTGGGTAAAGTACTTGCACTTTCCCAGTCATCAATGGAGTGAAGCAGGGCTGTGTTTCTTCCTCTCACGATTTTTAGAATGTTTTCTGTAATATTGTCAGATATCTTCAACAAAGATGAAACAGCATCAAGGTCAGCTACCACACTGATGGTAAATTATTTAATTTCAAAAGGCTACAAGTTGGGACTAAACTGGAGGGAGAGTTGGTATGCAACCTTCTGTTCAAAGATACTTGTGCACTCAATGAAATCTCTGAGGTTAAGATGTGACAAAGTATGGATCATTTCTCTTTCACTTGTTCTAATTATGGTCTAACAATTAACACCAAAAAACAAGACTCTCTACCAGCCAGCAACACATCCTCTGTATGTTGAATCACTGATTAGTGCAAGTGAATTTTTTTAATATTTTAGACAGCTTTACCTCCCCAGCTTTATACTTTCCAGGGATGTACCCCTAGATGATGAGGTTGATTCAAACATTACTGGTGCTAGATCAGTGTTTGGGAGGTTCTGAAGAAAAGTTTGGGGGAAAAGAGGTATTAGGTTGCTTACCAAACTGAAGGTCTACAATGCCATTGTGCTTACATCATTGTTGTATGACTACAAAACCTGGACAGTCTATCAGCACAATGCCAGCTAACTTAATTACTTCCATTTGAATTACCTTAGGAAGACTCTGAAAAATCACCTGACAAAATAAGTTACTACACACTGAGATCCTTTCTCAAGCTGAACTGTCAAACATTAAAACCCTGTTGGAGAGAATGCAACTCTGATGTGCTGGTTACTTTGTTTAAATGGCAAAAGTATGAATGCCTAAAAGATTATTTTACAGAGAACTCACATAAGGCAAATGTACCCATGAAGGTCTGAAGAAATGATATAAGGATACTCTCCAGTTCTCTCTTTAGAACTTTGGAATTGATTGTAAGAAATGGGAGACACTGGCACAGGACTGCCTGACATATAATGTCCAGATAAAAGAAAGTACAGTACTCTATGAGCAAAATGGAGTTGCAGTAGCACAAAAGAAATATGAGATGTCCAAATTTAGAGCCATATGAACTCCAAATACCCCTATAGAGTATTTGTGCCTGATCTGTGGTAGTTTTCCAAGCTTATACTCATCTAATTCGCCATAGTCAGCCACACAGTACCTCAAACACAACATATTGATGAAATTTTGAACTTCTTTGAAAATGAAGTACAACCAGTTTTAGTAAATTATACTTTTATTTGGGTTAGATCAAATAAACTGATCTAATACACTTACTAATAATGCTCAATGTCTATTTTTATCCTTTTACCTTTTGAAAAAGTCTATAGACTAAGTCAATTGATTTGGAAATATGATTGTATTTTTCCAAAATATATATATATATATATATATATATATATATATATATATATATATATTGTATTGAGGTATTTTTTTTATGTCACCACAATTAATTTCTCCAAGTACTCATCCATTTTTCTGCACCTCCCAGACAGCATAACTGATAAATATGTTAGAAAAAATTCTGAAAATATGTGTAACATACCATATTTGTAGACCTATCTTTCTCAAGGAATAAGATATGTATGCATGATATGAGAAGACACACATACCCTACTTCTTTATGCCATCTATATCTATATGAATGTAGCTGGGTGGTGCAGTAGATAAAGTGCCAGACTTGAAGTCAAAATGATAACCTACCGAATTCAAATCTGGCCTGAGATACTTGCTAGCTGTATGATTCCGGGCAAGTCACTAAACCAGTGGTTCTCAACCTTCCTAATGCTGTGACCTTTTAATACAGTTCCTCATGTTGTGGTGACCCCTAACCATAATATTATTTTCATTGCTACTTCATTACTATAATTTTGCTATGAATCATAATGTACATATCTGATATGCAGGATGTATTTTCATTGTTGCAAATGAACATAACCCACAGAATAAACCCTATTTGCTTCTGTTTCCTCATCCATAAAATGAACTATACACTCCAGTTGCTTAGCTAAGACAATCTTAAATGGGGTGCCATAGTTAGTCACAACTGCCATGACTGAAAAACAAATATACATAACTATATAGGTATAAATTTGTATATAACATATAATACACATATACATGTATTATAAAGAGGGTTACAGATAGACATATCTTTCTACATGTAATCATTTACATATCTTAGATACCAAACTGTAGTAAAAGAATATTTTTCTCTCATTTGATTGCTTCTCTTATTAAATGATATAGATTTATTTTATTTTTGAAGCTTTTCATTTTCATGAAATCAAATGTATCTATTTCATCTTTTGTCATTTCCTGTATCCTTAATTTGGTTAATAATATATCACCTATGCATAAATGTTAATGGTATATGATCTATTTCTCTTCTACTGTTTATAATATGATATTTAGTATTAAGGTCATGTATAAATATAGAATGCATTCTGAATGTGGTATCAGGTATTGGTCAAAGCCTAATTTCTACAAGATTGCTTTCCAGTTTTGCAAGCAGCATTTCCTTTTAATCAATTAGAATATATTTTCTTCTCTAAATTATATATGTTTTCTGGCTTGTCAAACACATGATAATGGAGTTCCATTATTTCTGATTTTCTCTTTGGTGTTTTCCATTTATCTCTCTCAAATTTTCTTACACACACACACAAACACACACACACACACACACACACACACACACACACACATATATATATACTTTTTTTTAAATAAGCTGAAAAACCATTGATGAAATGGCATTGGCTAATTCTAAAAGATTTCCACCTCTATATCTTGTCTTCATAAACTATAGAATAGTGTTTGTTTTAAAGAATTTGGTCAATAAAGATTGGTCTAAGAGACAACTTTTACTACTGAAGGTATTGAACAAATTTCTGAGAAACTTAAGAGAGTATCATCCTAAGCAGTATCAGTCCATGGTTACACAATCTTTTTAATGAATGGGAGGGTTACAAATGTTACTCTTTTAAATATTCTTTTGACTGAGAGCTAAAAGAACTTTAGAGGACATGAAACGCCAATCCTTTACCGTACAAATAAAGAAAGTAAGATTGATAGTTATTAATGAGAATACCTAAGATAAGTACTACTTCCAAATACAATGATTCCAAATCCAACTTTCATTCCATAGCACCACACTACCTTTGTAATTATCTCTTTTGAAAAAATCTTATTGGGGGCAGATCTAAGATGGCAGAAAGGAAGCAGTAACTTTTCTAAGCTCCTCCAAGAATTCTGTGGCTAACCTTTGAAAAGTGAATTTGAAAAGATTTTAGAGTGACAGAACCCACTGGGAGACAGAGCATGGTGGATTAGTAGCTCAGGAAAGTGCCCACATAGGTCTGGACCGGGGGAATGCCGAACACACAGGACCTGCACCATTGTGGATCTGAGAACAGATTATAGCTGAGAGATAAGGAGCTCCAGCCAGCCAGCAGACTCACCTACCCCAAGGGCAATTTGCAGCCATCTCACCACAGGATAGAGGATCATCCCAATTGGGTAAGATAAAACACAGGGCCCACAGCAGGGACAGCAGCTTCTCCAGGGTCTACCAGCCCACAGCCTGGATGTTTAAAAATTATATACCCAAACTTCCAGAAGTCAAGAGAGAGGAAAAAATCCTAGTTGCTCTGATCCCCCTCCCTGACCCAGAAAACCCAGAGATAAATGACCCATCCAGAGTGAAATCCTGAATTAGTGGAAACACCCTCAGGCTTGGGAGTCAGCGAGGAAGGGGAAAGTGAGGCAGTATGGAGTCTAAGCCCAGGAGAGTGGAGCCAGCATGTCCTAACAACACAAGTCCAGTTGTGCCTTAGCACCACCTGGGGAATCAGTATACACCAACCCCACTGCTGGCCTCCAGCTACTGAGCCTGCCTGAGCTGTAGCCCACAGATATAGAGGGGGAAAATGGAAATGGCCAGACAACCACCCCACAACAGGTTACTCTGTGAGCATCATGGTAACTCAGGTGAAACACCAAGAGTCCTGGCCTTGGCCTCAGTCTAGACACTCAGAGGCTACAGCTCACGAAGTGAACAACCAAACCCCTACCTCCCAGCCTGAGAAGCTCAATACTTCTGCACCCCAGAAGCAGATATCAACTCTAAAAATCCAAGACACAGGCAATCAAAATGGTGAAAAAATAACCTATGAGGTCAAAATCATTTTATAATGAGCAAGAACGACCAAATACAGAGGACAACATGGACTCTATACTCACACTGGAGAACACAGAAGGAAATGTGAATTGGCCTCAAGCCCAAAAGGCATTCTTGGAGGAGCTCAAGAGAGATTTTAAAAACCAAATTAGAAAGGTAGGAGATAAATTTAAGTCTACTGTGACCAAATAGGAAAAAAAAATCTCACTGAAGAAAACAAATCTTTAAAAATTAAAATTGGAGAACTAGGACAGGAGGTGCAAAATCTAACCGGAGAAAAATACCTCCCTAAAAATGAAAATTGAATATGTGGAAAAGGAACTTCAAAAGCTAATTGAGGAAAATAATTCACTAAAAATTAGAATCAGTCAAATTGAAGCTAAGGACTCTATGATGCAGCAAGAGTCAGTCGAACAAAACATAAAGGTTGAAAAATTAGAAGAAAGTGCAAAATACCTCATTAGAAAAACAACTGACTTGGAAACAGATCACGAGAGACAACCTAAGAATTATCAGCCCAACAGAAAGCCATGATGAAAAAAGCAGCCTGTACAGCATACTTCAAGAGATTATCAAAGAAAATTATTGTGAGGTCCTAGAATCAGAAGGTAAACTAGTTATCAGAAGAATTCACTGATCTCTTCCTGAAAAAGATCCCAAATTGAAAATTCCAAGAAATATAGTAGCCAAATTCCAGAGCTACAAGGTCAAGGAGAAAATACTGCATGCAGCCAAAAATCAAAATATCATGGAACTACAATCAGGATTACACAGGATTTAGCAGCTTCTATATTAAAAGATCAGAGGGTTTGGAATTTGATATTTTGTAAATCAAAAGAGCTAATACTGGAACCAAGGATCAACTAACTACCCAGCAAAACTGAGCATAATCTTTCAGCTAAGGCAATGGTCATTTAATGAAATAAAAGACTTCCAGACTTTTCTGATGAAAAAGCAATAGCTCAAGGGAAAATTCGATCTTCACTTACAAGACCAGAGAAAGACATAAAAAGGTAAACAAGGAAAACACACACACACACACACACACACACACACACACACACACATGCACAGATGCACATACATGCACATATCTTGGGACTCAATAAGAGCAAACTGTTTACATCCTTATATGAGAAGCAGATACCTGTCAATATTGTAATTTGTATAATTATTTTGATATTTAAAAGCAATGTACATAGATAGAGGGTGTGGGTATAAGTGAAATAATCTGAAGATTACAAAATCCCTATTAAGGGGAATAAAGGAATTATAATGGGAGAAAAGGAAAGGATGAGGCATAAAATGGTAAATTATGCCACACTAAGAGGCATAATAACATACCTAAGTGGAGGAGAAGGAAGGAAGGAAATGAACATCATATGAACATTATTCTCATTGATTCTGATTCAAAGAGAGATCAATATAATCAGTTAAGATTAAATGCTAATATGAAAAGACACAAAACTCATAACAATAGAGGGAAAAGAGGGAGGGAGAGGAGCACTGTACTAAATTTACTAGCATTGGTTTGGATTCAAGGAGGGATTAACATACTCTGTTAAAAATAAAAATCCATTGTGCCTTACAGGCAGTGGGAGGGAAAAGCAGGGGGCGGGGGGGTGGGAAAAGTAAAAAGGAGCAGGGTGGTTAGAAGCGAAGGAAAGAGTAGTAAAGGGAAAAGGCAGGTAAAAAGCAGGGAACACAGGGAGGGAATGCTGAGGGAGGTGGTGATCAAAAGGAAAACTCTTAAGGAGGGGAAGGGAAAGGGAAGATACAAAAAATATAAACAGGGGAGGGAATAGGATGGAGAGAAAGTCACAGATAGTAATCACATCTGTGAATGTCAATGGAATGAACTCTCCCATAAAACAGGTGGATAGCAGAATGGATTAAAAACCACAATCTTAAAATATGCTGTCTACGAGAAATACATTTGAAACAAGGGGATACACACAGTGTAAAGGTAAAAGGATGGAGTAGAATATATTATGCTTCTGCTAAAGAAAAAAAAAACAGGGGTAGCAATCCTTATCTCAGATAAAGCAAAAGCAAAAAGAGATCTAACTAAAAGAGATAAGGAAGGAATTGACATCCTGCTGAAAGGCACCATCGAGAAAGAAGCAATATCATTACTTAACATATATGCACCAAGTGGTATAGCGTCCAAACTTCTACAGGAAAAGTCAAGGGGAAAGGAGGAAGAAATAGATAGCAAAATTATAGTAGTGGGGGACTTCAATCTCTCCCTCCCTGAACCTGATAAATCTAACCTCAAAATAAACAAGAAATAAGTTAAGGAGGCAAATAGAATTTTAGAGAAGCTAGCCAAGATAGATGTCAGGAGAAAACTGAATAGGGATCAAAGGGAATATACCTTCTCCTCAGTGGTACATGGCATATACACAAAAATTGACCATGTAATAGGGTATAAAAACCTCAAAATTCAGTGCAGAAAGGCACAAATATTAAATGCATCATTGTCAGATCAGTATGCAATAAAAATCAGATGTGATAAAGTGCCACGAAAAGATAAACAAAAAACTAATTGGAAAATAAATAATTTAATCTTAAAGAATGAGTGGGTTAAGCAAGAAATTTTAGAAACAATGAGTAACTTCATTCAAGAGAATGAAAATAATGAGACATTACAACAAAACTTGTGAGATGCAGCAAAGTCAGTTCTTGGGGGAAGTTTTATATCCTTGATTATATTATTACACTGTTTGATAAATCCAAAGACCCCAGTTTTTGAGATAAGAACTCATTATTTAACAAAAACCGCTGGGAAAATTGGGATATAATAAGGCACAAACTGGGCATAGACCATCATCTAATGCCATACACCAAAAGGAAGTCTAAATGGGTGCATAATCTAGGTATGAAGGCTGATACTGTAAGTAATATGGGGAAGCAAGGAATAGTTTACCTGTCAGATTTATGGAGGAGGAAAGACTTTATGACCAAAGAAGAGTTAGAGAACGTTATAAAAATGCAAAATGGATCCTCTTGATTAAATTGAATTGAAAAGTTTCTGTACAAACAAAGGCAATGTAACCAAGATTAAGAGGGTAGTGGGAAATTGGGAAAGAATTTTTACAGCCAGTGTCTTTGACAAAGGCCTCATTTCTAAATTATACAGGGAATTAAGTCAAATCTGTAAGAATACAAGTCATTCCCCAATTGATAAATGGTCAAAAGATATGAACAGGCAATTTTCAGAGGTAGAAATTAAAGATATCTATAAGTATATCAAAAAATGCTCTAAATCACTCTTGATTCAAGAAATTCAAACCAAAACAACTTTGAGGTACCACATCTCACCAGTCAGATTGGCTAACATGACATAAAAGGAAAATGACAAATGCTGGAGAGGATTTGGGAACATTGCAACAGTAACGCATTGTTGGTGGAGTTGTGAACTGATTCAAACATTCTGGAGAGCAATCTTGAACTATGCCCAAAGGGCTATAAATAATTGCATACCCTTTGACTCACTAATACCACTTCTGGGGTTGTATCCCAAAGAGGTCATAGAAGTGGGAGGAAGACCTATATGTACAAAAATATTTATTGCAGCTTTGTGGTGGCAAAAAACTGGAAATTAAGGGGATGCCCTTCAATTGGGGAATGGCTAAACAAGTTGCGGTATATGAATGTAATGGAATACTATTGTGCTATAAGAAATGAAAAGCAGATGGACTTCATATTTACCTGGAGAGGCTTATACATACCGATGCTAACTGAGAAGAGCAGAGCGAGGAGAAATTTGTACACAATCACAGACATATTGTTTGTATGAGGACCAGTTTTGATAAACTGGACTTTCTCAGCAATGCACAGTTATAAAACATCTCTAAAAGTCTTAGGAGATGTCTACATTCAGAGAAAAACCTAGAACGTACAGAGTTTAAATGGAGACTGAAGCAAACTACATGCTTTCTTTCTTCCTTTCCATTTACTCCAGCAGATTCTACCTATTAGCTGCTTATTTATCTCCCTCCTTCCGTCTTTCCTTCTCTCCTTCCCTCCCTTTCTTCCTCTCTCCTTCCCCCTCCCCTCTCTCTCTTTGTCTCTCTCTCCCCAATACTCAATCCCTCCTTACTTGTTGTCTCTCTATTGCCTACCAACATGCCCCTTTTCTGTTTTTGAGGAAAAAATAAAACCAGTAGATTCTACTATGTAAAAAAATGTGAATCACTTCCTCACTGTCTCAGACATACTCCTTGGAAAATCCATCTACATTCATTTGACTTCTACACCTCCCAGATGACTCTTTTTTTTTTTTTGACTCCTGGTAATCTGGCTTCTGACCTAATCAGTCCTCTAAAACTCTCTCCAATGTTATCAGCAATTTACAAATTTCTCAAGCTAATTAACTTTCTTCAGACTCTATTATTTTTAATTTCCCTGCTCTTAGTTTTTCTACTGTTTGACTTGTTCTTCTGGGTTTCCTTTCCTAATTCTCACTAACTGTGGGTGAATACTTGACTTTCTGGGCCCTATTACCTTTTTTTCTCTATACTCTCATTCTGTTATTTTTTTTCTATTTATTTTTTAAATATTTACATAAAAAAATCTCTAGCACAATTTTTAAAGTCCTGAGTCACAAATTTTTTCCCTCCAACCCACAACATCCCCTTTGAGAAGGCAAACAATTTTATGTTGATGTGAAATCATACAAAATATATTTCCATATTAGCTATGTTTCCAAAAAAAAAAACAACAAAATAAAACAATACAAGTTTTATAAGTGGAAAATATAAGCTTTAGCCTGCATTCAAAGTTCATCATTTCTCTCTTTAGAGAGGGATAGGATCTATCTTCATGAGTATTTTAGAAGTGTCTCAGATCATTGTTTTGAACAGAGCAGTTAAGTCTTCACAGTTGGTGGTCCTGTTGTAACTATGTAACATGTCCTCCTGCTTCTGCTCACCTCACTTTTCATGAGTTCATATAAGTGTTCCTAGGTTTTTCTGAAACCATCTTGCTCTTTATTTCTTATAGCACAAGATAATTCTGTGACAATTATATAACAAAACTTATTTAACCAATTCAAGGGCATCTCCTTGATTTTCTATACTTTGCCACCACTCAAAAGAGCCATTATAAATTTTTTTTTGAAAACATATGCCTTTTTCTATTATTTTTTTTATTTTGGGGGGGATACACACCTCACAGGGATAGTTTTGGGTCAGAGCATATGTACAGTTTTATAGACCTTTGTACATAGTTCCAAATTGTTCTTCAGACTCTTTAGACTAAATTACAACTCCACCAGTGATGGTGTATGAATTTTTCAACATTCACGCTGGCCTTTGGCATTTTCCTTTTCTGTCATGTTGACCAATCTGATAGATGTGAAGTAGGACCTTAGAGTTGCTTTAATTTGAATTTCTTTAATCAATAGTGATTTCAATCATTTTTTCATGCTGCTGTTGATAGTTTTGATTTCATTTTCTAAAAATTGCCTGTTCATATCCTTTGAATATTAAGCAAGTAGGGAACGGCTCTTATATTTATAAATTTGGTTTAATTCCCTGTACATTTGGAAAAATGAGCCTTCATCAGACAAACTTCTTCCAATTTTTTCCAGTTTCTTGTCTTCCTTTTAATTTTGGCTGTTGTAGTTACGTGTGTGTCTGTGTGCAAAAATATTTTTTAATTTTACATAAACAAAATTATGTATTTTGCTTCTTGTAATATTTTATCTCCCACATTCAAAGACACAACAGATATTTTCCAATGCTTCCCTATGATATCAGCCTTTATGTCTAAATAATTTAATTATTTTTACTTTATCTTGGCATGTGGGGTCAAATGTTGATCTATTCATAAGCTCTGCAAAACCACTTGGCAGTTTTTCCAGCATTTTTTTTTTTCGCACGGTATATTCTTACCTCCCAATCTTGGATCTTAGGATTTCTCAAACATTAGATAATTATTGTCAATTACTATTATGTATGATGTACCTTATCTATCCCACTGGTCCACCAGTCTATATCTTAGAAAATACAAATTTATTTCAGTGATTGCTGCTTATTATACAGTTTGAAATCTGGAATTGCTAAGCCACCTTCTTTATTTTTTCATTAATTCCCTTGATGTTCTTGACTTTTTTTTTCTCCCAGATCAATTTTGTTACTAAATTTTCTACCTCCATAAAATAATTATTTGGTTATTTCATTGGTATGGCACTGGATAAGAAAATTAACTTAGGTAGAATTGTCATTTTTCTTATATTGACTCAGTCTAACCAGGAACAATTAATGTTTCTCCAATTGCTTAGATCTCTATTTGTGTGAAAAGTATTTTGTAATTGTGTACATATAATTCTTGGGTTTACCTTAGCAGACAAACTTCCAAGTAGTTATTATTGTATGCAGTTATTTTGCATGGAATTTCTGTCTGTCTCTTGCTGCTGGATTTTGCTAGTAGTATATAGAAATATTGATGGTTTATGTGACATGATGATATACTTAGAAAACCTAATGAGTCAACTAAAAAAATCTACTTGAAGCAATTAACAACTTTTTGAAAAGTTGTAGATTATAGTTACATTCCTGGTGTTTCACCCACTTGTGCTATGGGCCAGCCTCCACTACCATGATACAGATCTCTCCTTCTCATCTCTTAAGTTGTCTTGGACTGGAAAAAATGTGTCACTCTGACTTTTAATTTGCCCTACCTCTCCAGCATTAAATTCGAAGCATTGTTTTAAGATTATTTGGTGGGGAATTTTGGCAGGTTTCAATTGAGTTCCTTCTCAATTCTCCAATCATGGCTCGTTCTGCAAAACCATTCTCATTCTTGATAATCACATCAGTTCCCATGAATTTTATTATTTCCAGGCAGATGATTCTCACATCTGTATCTTTAGCTGTACTTTCTCTGCTAAACTCTAGTCATGCATTGTCATCCACCTTTTAAAAACCTGTAATTGGACATTGTAGAGAAATTTCAAAACAAATAAATCCAAAACAGAACTATCATCCCTATCAAGTCCGCCCCTCTCCTAAATTTCTCTCTACTGTCAAAGATACCATTAGCTTTTCATTCATTCATGTTCATCTATGTATGCAATAACATGTCAAATATCATAACATCTATCTTTAGTCTTTTCTATTTCACTTTTCCAAAAATATATCTTGGGATCAGAGAAGACATAGCAGAGGTTTCCACTACTGTCATGTAATTGAGAGACATGTCCTTAAGAGTGTCCTCCCATCCCCACCTAAAGTTCAGGCATCAAATTTCAAAATGGTTCATTTCTAGCCAAGGATACTTTTTTAGAGACACTGCTTCTTAGAAACCATGCTCTAAATATAAACCTTTGAAATTAAAGGCCTATATAAACAAAGCCTTATATGCAAAGGAATATTACTCATTAATAAGTGGAAAGGAATTCTCAGTTTATCAAGAAAAAATATTTAAATGCTTTCTTTTAAAAAAGAAATGTTGCTTTGGTTGATTTCACAGAGCAATATTATTCAGCAGCTCTAAGGAACTGCAAAGACTGACTTAATTGCTTCAGAAATAAATGTTTCCTCCTAACCGGAGGGTTTTACATAAAGGAAAAGTGCTGGGGGAACAGAAGAAGCTAAAAGCATGAAGGATAAAGGACTGGGCAGATTTAATTAAAACAAAGAAGAGAAAACTGATACATTACCCTGAGTGCTCATTAGACTTTACCCTACAGGGATGACCAGTTTTATATAACTGGAGTTCAGTTTCTTCATTTCATCCCTTTTCTTATTAGGATTAAATGGTTTCTAAGGAGCTCCAGAGTTTTAAAAACACACACATCATCACTTCAATGATTTTTTTTAATATTTGTAAAACACCATCTGTACTAGGTACTGTACATGTCATAGAAAAAGACATGTGACCCTGACTCTGAATCGAATTCAGTATGTAGCACAGAGCTGTTCTTCATTTTGACTGCACTCCCTGCTCTCCAATGAGAAAGCATTTGCCAAATATCTCTTTCCATCAATCTTTCTCCTTGTTTTATGGGTTGTGTGTTGTCATTAGAAGCATGTTTTGTATACACAGGAGTGAGGAGTGGCAAGCAAAAAGGAAACCAAGGCAGGCCAGCAGGAGAGGCAATGAGGAAAGTGTGCTAAAGAGTAAACATACTTGCTCACCTTTGTATTTGATTTTTAAAGTGTTTATGCTTAAGCACACCATTCTGCTACTGCTCATACTATCATTTTCTTATTTAAAGTGATGTTTGTTCATCTGTATGTTTTTAATTGAATTTAGGGACTTTGAATTTTATATCACACATGTTCCCTGTGCTTCCAGAAATCCACCCCATTCACATCCACAGACATTTATGAAGAGCTTGTTATGTATTGATACTATGCTGGGATCCCATTCCACAAAGAGAAAGATAATACCTAAAAGAAAATTGAAAATCCAATGGGTAAAGGGTGGGAAAGCCCAAAGCATCCAAAGTGCATCTGGAGAGGAATGAAGACACCACTGACCTGGGTTATTTCCTTAAAATAAAATCATTTGGAGGACCTTAACAACTAGGGGAAAGTCCTGCAGAGGCAGAGTCTGTATTTTCATTGTGAGCAATGAGGAGCAGAGTCAATTTCCACTGTGAGCAAGCTGCTGGGTCTTTTTGAGCAAATCACTTAGTTTGCCTCTCTGCTATAATTCACGTGTAGTTCTGTTACTTACTCTGGTCTTCACTTCATCTTTCTTTGGCCTTCTAGTCCTGATAATAAAATGTTTTTAAATTTAAAAAAATGAATAAGTTGAAAATGTAAGCAAACCAATCAAGAGATTTTTAAAAAATCTTTCATTATTTACAATACTGAACACACATGGAAACTTGTCTTCTACAAAAGAGTATTTCTTTTCATATCTTTTTAAAATATATGAAGGTTGTTCTTTATAATTCTATACTTTTCTTTAATTGTTGTTTTATTGGGCTAATTGTGTTTGTTATTTTCCTAATTATGCTTTATGATTTTTGTTATGTAACTTTGTTTAGTCATTTTTTCAGGTGACTCAAAGCTGAAAGGCATCATTAATATGTTTGATGTCAGAGTCAAGACTCAGACCTCAATAGACCATGAAAGTTGGCTGAATCTAATAAAGTGACATCTACTAAAGGCACATATAAACTGTTACACATTATTTCAAAGCATTCGTTGTCTAAATAAAGAATGGATAGAGAAAAGTTCATGTGGAAAAAAAATGTGACTGGACTGAACTGAAAGATATGAGTCTTGAGAATGTATAAGTATAAATGTAACCCCAAAACCCTGTGATCTTAAGGTATCTTTTAATGTGTATTTAATCTGATACAATAGAAACATAGCATAGAGGATTCTATCATTATGCATATCTGGGAAAGGAACTGCCAATGAACAATGACATATCAGAGATTGAAAGGTAAAGGGACCTCAGAGTTCACTTGGTCCAACCACTCTAATTTTATAGAGAAGGAGCTGACACAGAAAGATTAAATGACTGAATCAGGGACAAGCAAATAGTAGGTAGAAGAGTTAGCATATTCTCTGTTTCTAAATTCAATGTTCTTTCCTTTGGACTGCACTGCCTTCTTTGAATTAGTTCAAGTATTAAATAGGAGGAGAGCAGACTGTGTTGTCTTCAAAAAAATTACAAGTCTTAAAAAAATCACAGGAAAAAAGGCCCCCATTTTCAATAGTGATACCCTATTGATATTATTAATATATGGTTGTGATACATGAAATCTAACAGTACACAAATAATTGAAGTGAATATCACACAGAAGATAATTTAAAGGTGCCTGATGAGTGTAATCAGGCTACAAGAAAGAAAAATGAGAAACAAAGAAGAATAACTAAAAGATGTCAAGGAAATATATAATAGAAAAAAGGGATAGTCAAATGATGAGGGTGAAAGATGACAGATGGGTAATTTGTGTATTCCATTGATTTCCTTGTTATGTTAGCAAAAATGAAGGCAGCCTCTGGATCATTGGGTAGATCCCAGTTAAGAAATTTCTGGGATGACGTCAAAGAGAGTCACATAGCATGAGTAGGAATAGATGGATTACAGGATCCATTCTTGGGGAAAAAAATCTAAGTCAATGAAATCAGAAGTCAATTTGAACATTTCAGTGTCCAGAATAAAAGAATTGATAGTATCACCTTCCCATGTCTTGGTCAAATCACATCTGGAGTACCATATTATATATTGGTCACCATATTTTAGGAAGGACATTGGCGACTAGAATTTCTTGCAGGAGAAGGCAAACAAGATTCTGTGAATTCCAAAAATCAAGCATTATGAGAATCCTTTGAAAGGATACATGGTATAAAAAAGAAAACTTAAGGATGATATGATTGCCATCTTTAAATATATTAATAAAACTGTTCTGTCGCTAACAAATATATTAACAAACCCATATGTAGAATAATAACTAACGTTTAATATTCTAAGGTTGACACAGTACTTTCCTTTGAACAACATTCTGAGAAAGGTAATAAAACCATCATTCCCCTAATACATACACACACATACATACGCACACAATGTATGTATGAATATATGCACATGTGTTTACATATGTAATTATGCATATTCATATATAATTATCATTTCCTTAATATACACAAAACATATCAGTAGCTATCATTTCCTCTTACTGTATAGGTATCCATATGTGTGCACACCTGCACACACACACACACACACACACACACACACACACACACACATTTTTTTTCAATGTAAAATTTAAACCCTAAATTTTAGAAATTGGCCTTTCTTAGCTTCAATGAGGTCAGCTTCATTCACAAATGTTAAGATTGTCCAAATATCCTTGATGATCTGCATAGGTAGAGGAAATTCCCTCACCCAGGAGTTCCCTCTATTGAAAAAACTAGAATATTGAACAGAAAAACCAACAGGAATTTAAGGTAATATATTAGCAAGTCTTGGTTTCAGTGTTGGAGTGAACAGAGGTTGGAAATGTTTCCCCTGAGTGATTATAACTATTCCCATTGAGTCCTCAAAGAGAGTTCAGATGAATGGGATTTTAGCCTTTGACCAGCTTAGCTTGGATCCTAGTGGGTTCATCTCTATGCTGTAGTCTCTGCAGCAAGAATCTTCAAAGCCAACAGCAAAAGATCGTAAGTCAGCCTGGCTCATGGCAAACAACTACAAAAGCAAACACTGGCAGCCAGTTGGCGAATGATAAGAAGTGATTAGCTAAAGTGCCAGGAGATATTTCAACTCTAAGAGCTGTGAAACCTGCTGCTATTTGAAGCAGTTGCTCTCTATGCAGAGAATGAGGCACTGCCAGACACCCTCGCCTACCAGTTGAGGAATCCTAGACTCTCTCCTTTTTCTCTACCATTGGCCCAGGTTAAGGAACTTCATAGAGTCTCTCTGATGGCCTCCTTGGCCTATTTAGTACTGTAGGATAAGATGAGCTCTTTGTCTTGCTGGAAGCACAGTTTAGCTACAAAATTGCGAGAACTGGCTTTGGAGCTCAGAGCATCTGGATTAAAGTGCTGGTTCAGATCTCTATCACAACATATCACCTTGGGCAAGTCACTTGAACTGTTCAGGCTTCAGTTTCATCATTAATAACTGTGGTAGTTGTAGTGTATGATATCTAATACGCACTCTAACTCTATATTCAAAAGCTGATTCATCAACAAGAATTTTTAAGAGGCTGCCACATGCCAGGAACTGTGCTAGACAATCCTGAGCTGAATACAAAATATCCTGTTGTAAGGGGAGAGAGTCAAGTTCAAAATTCATGAAAGAAAATTTAGAAAGCAGTCATATTGGTTTCAGGAGGTAGCAAGCATATAATGGGGGAAAATAATTGCAATGGGTATCTGCAGATTTTGTTTTTTTCTCAGATTTTCTACTTGTTAGTTTCATGGTAATGGTAAAGTTATCTATACCCATCCCACTTCAGCTCCATCCTCTCTCTCAAATTATGGTATTGTGTTTGAGAATCTCAAATGTAACTCAAGTTACATTTTCTTCCTTACCCTAGAAAACTATTTCTCTCCGCATACCCACTTGATATCTAGTGGAAGGTCCTTTATAATATCCCCTCCAACTCCCCACCCCCACACAAAGATATTTCTATCTGGCCAATACCTCATTCCCTGTTCCATCCTCCACTCCCCTAGGAAAACCTATAGTGTTTGCCATTCCTTTTCATCTTTCCTTTCCATTAGTTATGTCTTAAGTTAATAAAATTTAGATGTAAAAGGGCTCTTGGAAATCAATCCTTAATGCAACCTTTCAACTCTGTCAAACTAAAGAGTTACATTGGCAGAGAAGGAGTTGTGCTGTCCATGGAAAAACAGAAAAAAGGTGATGCTCTTGAAGTCAAGGAGGAAATGAGCATCAAGATGTAAAGTGTAGTGATAAGTGACAATGCTAAATAATGACCACTAAGAATCATGGTTGACATAAAGGGGAAAATACTTCACCTTTTCAATATTTGGTCTTATATTCTTTTACTATTCAAATCTAACTCAAGTCTTTCACAACTCTCAAGTTGTACATGATGTCAAAGACAGGCGTTATGTGATATGAGAGAAAGAGCACTGAATCTAAAGCTGTAGCCAAACTAGTAGCCCAGGTTTTAGTCAAATTATCAAGCAACAATTTATCAATATGAAGCATGTATTAAGCAATACCATATGCTAGACTAGTTTTGCTTCTTTTATTAAGAGATATATAGAATTAGATAAGTCATCTTACCCCATTGGCTTTCATTTTCCTCATCTTTCAAATGAGTAGGTGAGCTAAACAGTGAATAAGCAGAGATCTCACCCAGTTCAAATATACTCTGTAGAGTTAGTAGAATGAACTTTTAAGGTTTTGGCAGCATATTCAATTTCACATAAGCAGACAACAAGAACAGCATGCAAAGATTACATTTTTACATAAGGGTTATCTGCAAGATTTCTTTGGATCACAATATTAGAAATAATTATAGATCAGGAAGAGCTCTTAGAAGTGACCTAGTTCAGAAGAGTGAAAAGATAAATGACTAATTTGGACAAGGTCAAACAATTATTAAGAGTTAGTCAAGATTTGAACTCATGTCTCTTAATTCCAAATTCAGCACTCTTTTCACCACAACTTAAAGAAAGACACTAAACAAAACAAAACAAAGAAATGTTTAGCAGATCTAATCTAATAGATACCAAATTACTGTTGTTCAGTCATTTCAGCTGTATCTCTTCATGACCTCATTTGGGATTTTCTTATCAAAGATACTGGAGTGGTCCTACTTCTGCCCTCTAGAGTGAAGTAAAAAAAAACTCTTCTACATGTCAACTTTACAGCTACTTAAAACAATGGTCACATTTGCTCTGTCTTCTCTTTTATAGGATAAACAACCTCAGCTAATTAAACAAATTTTCTTATGATATAGTTTAATATTCCTCACCATTTCAAATATTTTCATTCTGATACAATCAATTCTATCAATAGCATTCCTAAAATATTGTAGCCAAAACTGAATACAATAAATAAAATGTGGCCTTACCAAGACCAATAAGAGGAGGCCCATCACTACCACTATTCTGGAAACTACAATTATTGTAATGAAGCCTAAAAAGTCATTAGTTGTTTTAACCTCTGTATCATAGTCTTTACTTGTAATAGGGGTT
>CM053580.1:249469537-249513987 GCA_028627135.1 Pseudochirops cupreus
ATAGTTACTTATTAATTAAATCAATGATTGATGACCAAATAAACAACTAAAAAAGAAAATATCTTTTATTCTGTGTCTCTTTCTTGAAATCCTTGAACATTATAATCATTGCCCTTGTTTTTCTCCTTATTTTCAGAGAGAATAAATTTACACCCAATTTTATTTTAATCCCAAATCACCTTGCACAATCTTCCCATATTTCTTCATGTACTTCACATTTATCTTTTTTTAGGTGCTGTAATGGTAAAGTAATTTGAATTTAAAGATCCCTTTGTATTGCCAAGGGTAGCAGGTACTTTTTAGCACTTAGTAATTAATCAAGCCTCTGTTAAAGATATAATAGAAGGTGTGATCCCCTGTTGCTGATGTAACAGGAACGGGTTGGCTGAAACAGGAAGCAGCTAATGCCTTCTGTATAGAAGGAAAAGCCCCAGAGAAGGACAGTCAGAATTTCTTGGGACAAGAATCTGGTGACAGAAGCTGTTCTGCTGGAGAGAGAGAGAGAGTTTCTCTCTGCAGCATCTGGAGGCTGGGCTGCTACTGCTGAACTGAGAATTAAGAAAAGAAATGAGAATTGTGAACTGAGTCAGAATTTCTTGGAGCACCATGGAGGCAGAAGCAGCTGCCAGTAGGAGTCTGAAAAGGAGCCAAGGAGCCTGAAGAGGAAAGCCCTCCCTCCCCTACCCCCAGGCTTAAGAGAAAGATTTTGATTTTGAAAACCTGGATGGAGTAATTTTTGATTCTGGGAGCCAGCTGAGACTTCTTCTGGGTCCAAGGGCCAACTGAAGCTGCCAAGGGACTGAGGAAGCATGAATGTGATGCTGAGACTTTGTCCGTTTATGGCTTTTTTGAGCCTTGACTTCCTGGGAGTGGAGACTGTGAAGGATTGAAATGGATTGGACACTGTCAGCTCCAATATGGAGCACAAACTGCTTGAAGAACTGGGCAAGGACCTGGGAGTTGTCTGACTTTGAAGCCAGGTGAGTTTGATGAATTCAGGTAGGAACTGGGACCATGGAAGGGGATCCAGGGAATCTGAGGGACCACCTCTAGTCAAGCTGAAAGAAGACTTTACTTGGATACTGTGTACTGACTAAGAAGATTAAATTTACTAGTGGCATAGAGGTGGAGTGTCTGTGTATTATCTAATGATTGAATAGTGAATAATGAAGGATGATTGATTGACTAAATGATTGTACTTAGTGACTGATGACTGAATGAGTAATTGATTTGTCACCTAATATGCCCCATGAGTGGAAAACTTTGACTATTGTACTTTGTGATTGAATTAAGGATTTTGTGAATGCTTGAGCTACTAAATGATTGTTTTTTGTTCAAAACTGTGTGACTATTGTAGTGGAAACTATGTGGCCATTTTCTGTGATAAGTTGTTTTCAATGCTATATTTTGATTATCTGTGATAAGTTGTAACATTGTGAATGCTGTAACTTGATTTTCTGTGAATGTTTTGCTCTGATTTGTTATGGAACAAATAGAGTGTTCACTATACTGTGTAATCAGACCTTTAAAAGCTGTTCACAGTAACATTCTTCTGGAAAGCTTCTCATGGGTGGCATTACAGGAGCTACAATATTTAATCACATTAACTTAGCATAATTTATGTAGCACTTTTCCAGTTGTTGGGCAGAGAATCTCTTTTCCTTTCTTGTCTTTTATGAATAAATGAGTTATATAATTATTATCTTGCTTTCCAAAATGTTCATGTGAAGCCAATTTACACCAATTGTCATGTTTCTCACCATAGAATATAAACTTAATGAGGCTGGAATGGTTCCACATGTTTTTTGTCTGTGTCCCCAGGCTAGCAAGGTCCTTTAAACTTTATATAAATTTTCAAAAAAGAAAACTTTCTGGATCACATTCAAGAGTCTATTCATCCCCAGATCTCTACCAACATAATATTTAATCTGTTTTTTTCTCAACATTTTTGTAGGTCTGAGATGTTCTTAGGAATGTCTTGCCTTTGCCTGTCTGATTTTTAAGTCTTTTCAGTATGGTTTCATGTGATTATTAACAATATTTATATTTTCATCCATGAAAAATAATCTGTTCATGACCTTTGAACATTGTTCATTTGGGTATGCATAGTTTTGTTGTTTTTAAAGATGTTTAATTTTCTTATTATTCCTAATTATTCAAATTTGTTCACCATTGTTCATTTAATTTTTCACATACATTTCTGAGGTTTTTCTTTATGAATTTTGATGCAGGGTAAAAGGTGGTATATTTAAGGTTATCATTCTCCCACAGTGTTAAGAATCTTTTGCATGATAGAACACCCTTTGTTATCCCTAAGAATACATTTTGTTTGGTCTTCAGCTTTGTGTGACTTGATCAGCGCCACTCTTAAGTTTTCATGAAAAGAATATTAGCAATAATCTCCAACATTTTAATGCAACACTTTAAAATTTTAGAAAAAAACTTTGCTTTAGACTTTACTCCACTTGATCTTCACACTACTCCTATGAGATAGGTGCCATTGTTATCCTAATTTTTACAGACAAGGAAACCAAGGCTCATAAAAGCCTCTGGGTCATAGAGCTTATAAATATCTAAAACAAGATTCAGTGGTAACTCTTTCTGCTTCCTGATGTATGACTTGATCACTTTGATTCTAAGGATAGTTCAGATTTAAATCATCACAAGTAGTTTATAAAATTCTCTCCTGATACCAGCTCTGTAAAGCAGCTATTATAGGAATGATCATTTTTGCTTTAGAGATAATCAGAGAGGTCACTAGAGGTAAATCAATCTGCCAAAGTAAATGAAGTAAGTGTCCACAGCAAAGTTCTGGAATATGGTAAATTTTAGAGAAATCTTTCATTTAGAATCTATTTTTATCTTTCTACATTCATTCTGGTTCAAAGTAGAGCAGGGTTGAGGGAAAAGATACAAGTTCAACTTTCCATCTGTTGAATCTGAGATTTTTGCAAAACATCCAGGTAAATATCTTTGTAGACCTTTAGAAACTTGCATTGAACTAGCTAAGCTCACATTGGTATAGTGGAAAGGCTAATGCACCCAAAATCAGAATGACTCATTTGGAACCTCTTTTCTCCTAGTTGTGCCCTTATGCACAAGTAACCTATTTTCTCTGAGCCTCAATTTCTTTCTCTGTAAAGTGATGTCTTTGTCTTAGATAATCCTTAAGATAGCTTCCAGTCTTAACATTTTTTTAAATTTAATACTCTCCAGATCAAAATATTCCATGATTGCTTTTGAATTCTAAAATATATTCAGTGTATATTTCCATAGGAATGCTTATTTTTTTCAGTCATTTATCTCTTTCACCCCATTTGCAGGTTTTTTTTGTTTTGTTTTTTTGTTTTTTGTTTTTTTTGGCAAAGATACTACAATGGTTCACCATATTGTTTTTTCTCCACCTCATTTTATATATGAGGAAACTTAGACAAAAAGGGTTAAGTGACTGGCTCATGGTCACAGAGATAGTAAGTAGTTGAGGCCAGATTGGAATTCAAATCTTTCAAAATCCAGCCCCGTTGCTCCATCCATTGCACCATCTAGCTGCCCATATGTATATGTGCATATATGTATAAATGCACATAGATACATGTGTGTATATGTGTGTATATATTTTTATTTAGGAGACCTACCTGTAGTGTTGTGTAAAGAATCCCATATTAGGAGTCTGATAACATAGGTTTTGAGTGTTAGTTCTACTACTTAGTGAATATGGACCTTAGGAAAGACACTTAACTTCTTTCAAATATAATTTGAAATTCAATAGCAAAAAAAGAATAAATAGTGTTGGTGCAGTTGTGAGGTGATCCAGCCATTCTGGAGGGCAATTTGGAACTATGCCCAAAGGTCTATAAAAATATACATGCCCTTTTACCCACCAATACCACTTCTAGTCCCAAAAAGATCATGCAAATGGGGAAAGGACCCAGATGTACAAAAATATTTATAGCACCTCTTTTTATGGTGGCTGAGAACTGGAAATTGAGGGATTACCCATCAATTGGGAGATGGCTGAACAAGTTGTAGTATATGAATGGAATACTACTGTGCTATAAGAAATGATGAACAGGCATACTTCAGAAAAACCTGGAAAAACATATATGAACTAATGTTGAGTGAAGTGAGCAGAACCAGGAAAACACTGTACACAGTAACAACCACAGTGTACAATGGCTGACTTTGATAGACTTAGCCTTTCTCAGCAATGCAAAGGAGTCATGATGGAAAATGCCATCCACATCCAGAAAAAGAACTGTAGAGTCTGAATGCAGAGAATAGCCGACAATTTTCTTTTCTGATCTGTTTTGCTTTCTTTCTCATGGTTCCTTTCATTCATTCTAATTCTTCTATACAACATGACTAATGTGCAAATATGTTTAATAGGAATGTATATGTAGATCCTACCTCAGATTGCATGTCATCCTGGGAAGTGGGGAGGGGAGGAAGAGGGAGAAAATTTTAAACTTATGTAAGTGAATGTTGAAAACCAAACAAATAAATAAGCTTTTAAAAAAGTATTTCTAATAGATTTGTTGTAAAGGACATTTAAAATTAAAAAATGCTAAATGGAAAGTTTTTATTTTAACCATAAATCACTAATCTAAATATATAATGTATGAAAAATGTATATAAATTAAACTATTAATTATTATTATTTACTTCCATATAATTAAGTTTGTTGTATTGACCTTTTCATCCATTACCATTTTTGTCCAATCTCATACATATGTGCATAAAAATTATTTTATATTTTCATTTAGAACGATTTTGCATGTATCAGGCAAGTTTAAATGGCCTAAAAATTTCATTGCCATCCTAAGTCATTATGTGTAACACTTCTTTGAAATACTGTGTTACATGCCTTAATAGGATTTGTGCATTTTAGACTTAGACCACACACTAATGTGCTGATTCTGATTTGGAAAAAAATGAATATTAAATACAAGTTTCTTTGCAAAAATTAACATGGAGAATTAGTGTCTTACTCAGGTATCAACATGTGCCATGTTTCATCCTAAGCCACAAAATAAAACAAATTATATCATTTTCCAAACGTACAAACAACTACGATCATATTTCAATTCTGGATTTGACCACGTGATGATTTTATTTTGTTTAATGTTTTGAAGGCAAGGCTCTGTGCTAATCTGAAAATAGGCTGGTCACTTAAGTCTGAATGCAGTTGAATTATATTCTGAAATGGGCTGTGGTAGTTGAATTGATTTTAATCCAAGTCCTATTCCTACAGTTCTCAATAGTATAGACGCGATCCTAGACTGTCAGAAGGTATGTAAACCCAAATGCCAGTCTTTACTCAAAACCTGGAAAGTTTTCTAGCATAATCTCAATGCAAAATAGTGTGTCTTTTGTCAAAGATCAGCCTAAGTTTAATATTCTCATCAACAAATTTGGCAGATGATAAATATCTTTTGAACCCCATCAGTTCCCAAGAATCATTTACTATTTTATAGAGGGGTTGTAAAGAATATTATTTTTAGAAAAAAATGACTATTTTGAGAAATATCATAAATTCTTAAAGTATTTAAGTAAGGTTTTGATATTTTTCCCACATGACCCTCCTACATTCCTTCATGACAAAATTAAACATCATATGTGTGTCTGTGTACATGTATATGTAATTTGGGGGAAAAAAGCAGAATTCACCAATTTAGTCAATCTTTATCAATGCAAATTTTTATTTTTTTCCAATGAAAATGACTATAATATAGCTTGAGGTTACATACATTAGCCAGTCTATTGCAAATGTATGTAACCTGTCCTCTTCTAAAAACATTTTAGGCTTGACTAGTTTCCCTTCTTATTAAATGAGAACTATTATGTAACATTGTACAACTCAGTTGACCTCTTTTAAGCCTCAATTTCCTCATCAGTATGATGAGGTTATTGTATGAGATGAATCCTAACGTCTTTTCTGAGTCTGCTATTCTACCCAAAAAAAATTGGCCCAATGTTTTAGTATTCTTTCAGGACAAGCAGAGAAATAATCTCCTAGACTAAATAGAGTACAGTGGCATTTTGCCTTAAAAGCCCTGGCACTGTAATAGTCAATCATTTTTAATAATAGAGGTTACAGTCCAGCATATTTTTTTGTTTAAAAAAGAGAAGTCATCTCATGCTGGGAAAATTTGACATGCAAATGAATGCACCAACCTCATTGAGAATGCAAGTGTAATCCATTTTGAATGTTAACCCAGACTTTTTTTTTTTCAGTGTTAGAGAAATCTATGAAATTGTCTAATGATTGATTTTTCCTTTATTTCTTTTTTTTCTGAATAAGACTGATGAAATATTCAGGTAATTTATGACATATTTATATATTCTCTGAAGTCTGTTTTTCTTCAAATCAGATCTGCATTGCAGTGCAAGAGGAAAGTCAACATCATTCTGCTATTTGAATTGTATCTACATAAAAAGCTTAAAGAGAGAAATAGACATTTAGGTTGTATTATTACACAGATATCAGAATTCTCATAATAACATTTAATTTGAGGCAATTTGATGTTTCCCAGTTTACAACATGTCCCGTGATCTTACACAGAGGAAAGAACATTGAATTTGGAGTCAAATAAACAGAATTCAGATCCATCCCTGCCTCTGATTACCTATGTAACCTTGGGGAAATCTCTTAAACACTTCAGGCCTGATTTTCCTCAACTATAAACTGAGAAACTTGACATTTTCTAAACATACATGCCTTGTCATAAATGTAGGAACTTGTTATTTAATGAAAATATTAAATAAGCTGTATGTTATAATGAATTTTGAACCCTGCCCCTTTATTTACATTTTTTAAGTAATAGGATCTCTATATCATATGTATAAGACTCATGTCTATTATTATATGAGTATTTGTGTAACTGAAGTTAGATAACAGATAATAAAATGATAGACATATCAGACCAGAAAGCTTTCGATCTCTAGTTCTACTGCAGTGCTCTTCCTACTCCAAAATGTAGGTGGTTGAGGAATTTTCCCTTGGAGAAGGGGCTGCCTGATTTCCCAAATCAGTCATCATTAATCTCCTGGGAATTCAAGGATTAAGGAATGTTCAAAGTCATAAGTGCCAAAAAAAGTAACTGTCAGTCTTTGATATGTGATCAGAAAAGGAAACTGAGGACAGAATGAATTCAAGAACAGAAGGTGCAGTGGTTCTCCTCTCCTGCTCACCTGAACAAGCACTGGCTGCTTGCCAAGTGCATCTTCTTCTCTATTTAACTCCTTTCTCCTTCTAGGGGGTGGGCAACAGCATCCAAAATGTTCTTCTACCTCTTGCCAGAATTCAGACTGTAAGTCCAGAGGAAAGAAATGGGGAGAGGAGAGGGGCAAACAATTTTACAAATCATTGTTAAACAGAGGTATCAAACACATTACCTGCAGCTCTCCTGAGCTGAGCAGAAACCTAATTCAAATGTAGTTGGGAAATATTTAACAACAAAAAAAAAAGTACAAAAGAATAGAGATAAGGCTAATACATGGGTTTGTAAGTTAATATGAAGCCTGCAAGGATCCTTAAAAATGTTTTTTTTTTCCCTCTCTTTCTTCTTTTATTTTGATATCATTCTTCTCCTTTTTTTTTTTTTTTTGCTCTTTGGAGGTGGAAAGCAGGGTAATTGTGGTTAAGTGACTTGCTCACGGTCACACAGTTAGTAAGTGTTAAGTTTCTGAGGCCGGATTTGAATTCAGGTCCTCCTAACTCCAGGGCCAGTGCTCAATTCACTGCAACACCTTATCATTGCTGATATCACTCTTCTTCAAGACCATGGGTGACTCTTGAAAGGAAAATTGAAGATAGTCCAAGACACTGAAGAAAAATGGAGAAGTTGTCTGCATCCTATGATGAACGCATCATCATCAGCCCCCTTACTGACAGTAGGTAATCAACAAGTATCTTCTGACTGAATGGTGTACTAAGTATACAAAAGAGACAGATAATAATTGATCGCCATTGTCATAAGCGTTCTATTACACTTGTACTATGATAACTATAGTGCATATTTAACTGCTTAAAAATCAATTAGGTTCTACCTCATGAGATTCCATTAAATTCCATTGAACATAGACCAGAGGAAGTGTGAAGCAGCAGTAAGGTAGATATAAATGCAGTCCGGGAAGGTTTTCTAAATGGGTCACGAAAAGTGGCCTCACAAATTCCTTCTAACTCTTATATTCTGTACTTTTACTAGAAAATTAGACAAGCTAGAATTAAGGGAAGCGTACATTTCGTGTGAAGAAGTTATTGCCAGATATGAAGCTGAAAAAGTGCGTTGTCTTCTCAATGAAATTTGTACACATTGGTCTAGTTAAGGTAAAGATCCTTCACTAGGAAGTAGGAGAGAAATGGAATAGTTCCTACCTTTAGTCTGATTAATCAGAATATGAAGAATTTGTGAGCACACAGTATGATAATTTGAAAAGAATTTGATTTGACATTAGTGGAGAATTATTTTCTACCCACATGACAGGTCCCCAAAGAACTTTAAAGAGCCATGGGGCATTTTCTTTCCATACTTGACAGCTATTTAGTGCTTCCTATATTCCATTATAGAATTGTTTTTTTAAACTGGAAAAGCCAGGTGACCCATTTGAATTTAGTTCTATTCTCTCTTTCATATTCTCCTGATATCTTCTGGCATCCCTATAGGAATATATGAGATGCCCCAGCTGTATAAATAAACCCCAATTGTTCTTTAAGGATGTTCACTAAAATTTTAGCTTTTTAATATTCAAAGGAACTACATACGTCTGAATGTTTATAAAGTAAGCTCTAAAACAATTTAGATGTCTCAATGCTGTACTTTTGTCAGTGAAAAAGAGATTTTATAATAATCAGTTCAAATCATTATTGTTCAACTGGTGGCCCAAAAAACCCTGAGCATATAAAGAGCTGAGCTCAACCTTTAACTTCACAGGCTTTTCTAAACTTTTTCCACTTATCTCATGACTCAACCTTAATGTTTTAGAAGTATCTCAGGAAATAAAATACATACATATATATATATATATATATATGTATATATATGTATATATATACATATATGTGTATATATATGTATATGTATACATATATATGCATATATATCTTAAATCCTCGTTTTATTTTTCTTATTTTTTTTAGCATTTTATTTTTCCCAGTTGTATGTAAAAACAATTTTTAACTTTCATTTTTAAAAACTGTCAATTCCAAATTCTCTCCCTTTTACTCTCACCACCCCCTACCTTCATTGAGAAAGCAAGAAATTCAATATAGGTTATATATGTGTAGTCATGCAAAACATACCCATAATGGTCATGCTGTGAAAGAAAAAATAAACAAAAAAGAACTCAATAAAAGTGATGAAAGTTTTTAAAAAAGTATGTTTCAATATGTATTCAGACACCATCAGTTCTTTCTCTGGGAATGGATAGATGGTGTTCTTTATCATAAGTCCTTCACAGTTGTCTTGAATCACTGCATTTCTGAGAATAACTAATTCATTTATAGCTGATCATCACACAATATTGCTATAGCTTTGTACATAGTACGTTACACATTGCATCAGAAATATCTTCTCATCTTTTTTCAAAAAGAAAAAGAGACATTTTAAAATTCTCTCTCTTGTATCTATTTCCTAGATCAGTTGTTTTTCCCATGAGATATTGCCCATGGTTTTCTCTCTTTTCATTTTTTTGGTTTGATTTTATTACATCTTGATTTTTCCTAAAGTCATTGACTTCACTTTCTGACTTCTAATTTTGAGGGAATTATTTTCTTCAGTGAGCTTTAGTACTTCCTTTTCTCTTTGGCCAATTCTACTTTTTAAGGATTTTTTTTCCTACAATTTATTTTTGTGCCTCTTTTTTTCCATTTGGTCACTTCTACTTTTTAAGGCATTCTTCTCCTCATTAGGATGTTTTAAATCTCTTTTACTATTCGACCTAGTCTGTTTCTAAGGTGTTATTTTCTTCATTTGTGTGTGTGTGTGTCTTTAATCAAGCTGTTGACTCATTTTTCATAATTTTTTGCATCAATCTCATTTCTCTTCCCCATTTTTTCTCTACCTCTCTGACCTGAATTTCAAAATACTTTTTGAGCCCTTCCATGGCCTGAGACCAAGTCATATTTCTTCTTGGAGTCTTTGGATATAGAAGTTTTGACTTCTTCTTCTAAGTGTTTCTTTTGATATTCCTTGTCACCACAGTAACTTTCTATGGCCTGAATTTTTTGTTGTTGTTGTTTGCTCCTTTTCTCATCCTATTACTTGACTTTTAACTCTTCCTTAAAGAATGGTTCCACTTCCATGGTGAAGGGCACACTGTCCCAAGCTTCAGGGGTTATGTGCAGCTGTAAGGACCTATAGAATGGCAGTTCTTCCAAGGTGGTATGATCTAAGGAGAGGTATTTACTACTCTCCTGGCCCTATGCTCTAGTTTATGAGAAGCAACAAGCATTCTTTTCTGCCATGAAACTGTGAGGAGAATTCCCACTTACCTGTAACTGCAAGATGTTATATGCTAGTGCTCCTCTTCAGCCTGGAACTGCCACCCAGGACTGCCACTGAGGACTGCTATCCAGATCTGAGTATGAGCAAAGCAATAGAATCTTGACTTAGTGCTAGCAAAGAGATCCCTGTAGTGTCATTCTGACCATTTGCTCAACCCTCTTAACATCTGTGAGCTGAGAATCTGAAAGCAGCTGTTTCCCCTACAGATGCAGTTTCTCTCAATACCTGCTCCTGATTTTCTGGGGCTGAGTCTATGCTGACATGGCCTGTATTGGACCATGCTCCACTCTTACCCAGATACAACAAATGTTCATGGCTGACCTTCTAAGTGGCCTTTGGAGTCTGTGGACCAAAAGATCTGGAAACTACTACTGCTGCCACTAATTCAGTCACACTAAGGCCTGCTCCTGGCTTGCTGGGGCCTGACCTGCTCTTGCATAGCCCGTGATGGACTTTGCTCCTCTCTCACCCTGGTGCAACAAACCTTTTTCTGCTGACCTTCTAAGGTGTCTTCAGCTGGAACATTGCCTTACTCCACCTTTTTGTATGTTCTACTACTCCAGAATTATTTAGAGTCATTTTTAAAGGTATTTGAAGGGGTTTGAACAAGATCTCAGGTGAATCCCTGTCTTCACTTCAGCCTCTTGGCTCCCCTTCCCAATATAAACTTCTTAAATCCTTTTAAGGTAAAAAAAATTAACCAGGTTTGGAACATAGAAATTATTCATTATGATTTTCACAAAGAACAAAGTATTAAGAATGAGCCATAGTTCAATCAAAAGATTTTCATTAACAAATCTCAAACTCATTTCTTGCTTTACACCCCCACTACAACTATGCTAAATCAGGTCTTTATCTCTTTATTTCTATACTAATGTAAGTCTTTTACTATTGTAATATTGGTCTTTAGTCTCTTCCTATATGAATTTTACATCAACACTGCCATCTTTCTAAGATATGACTGATGATATCATTCAAAAAAATTCAATGTTTCCCAAATGTCTACTAAATAAAATGCAGACTCTTTATACTGGCATTGAAGACCCTCAGCAATTAGGTTCTAAGCTATGTTAACAGGTTTATCTCATATATTACATATATACACATATACAATTACACATATATACATGCACAGGCACATATATATGCATATGTGTGTATACAAACACGCACACACACACACACACACACACACACACACATACACATTTTTATATCTTTTTTTATGCCATTCCCATATGTTTGCTCCAGTTTGGGCCCTGGAAAGTAGAACAAGGAACACAGATGGAATTTGCAGACAGGCATATCTATGTGCAATGTAAGGGTGAAATCATCCTTGGCATAGTAGAGTGTTGACTTTGAAGTCAGGAAGACCTTACTTAAGTCCTACTTCAAGTACTGACTAGCTGTATCTCTCTAGCCAAGTCATTTTACTTCTCTATCCTCCATTTCCTCATTTGTAAATTTAGGGTAATAATAGCAAAATTCTTATGAAGATAAACTTATATTTGTATAACATACTTTGCAAACCTCAATAAAACTCTATGTAAATCCTAGATATTATTACTATTATTTTACTACTAATTATTATTATTATTATTATTGTTAATAAAAGTAATTACTGTTATCCAAAAGTAGAATTGACTGATTTGATAAGTAGTGGGTCTCTCTCACTTGAGATCTTAAAGCAAAGGTTAGGGATGCTATTGGAAGCCTAATCCCTTTTGAGGAACCTTCTAACTTTTATCTGTGATCTTTTGAATGAACTTCCCCAATCTCTTGTCTGTTGAACTACTTTCTTCCTTTCAAGGTCCATTGCCATTGCTATCATCTCAAAAAAGCCTTACCTGATTGCCCCCCCAGATGTGAGTGATCTCTCCTCCTTGATTTTTTTTTCTGGACTTTCTTTTGTGCAAATCATATTCTCCTTTGTACTGTAGTTATTATTGTACCTATATATTTCCCACATATTTTATTCTTTACTTCTTCAAAGTGCATTCTGTATCATATCTACATTTGGATCCTTAGCAGCTAGCACTATGTCTTAAAATTAATAGTCACCTGATAAATGGTTGTTGAAGATGTTGACTATGTCTGCAGAGCAAAAGGAAATATCATTGTCCTGGAAAATAAAGTAATATATTATTTTCAATTTGCCATAGGCTCTGTTCGAATCAAAACTTTAAAAATAGTCTTTATAAATTACAGTTATCTTACTATCTTTAATATTTCCAATCATTTCATCATATCACTATATTGGACACTCTCTGCAAAGTAGAACTCCTCCCCAGCTCAGTCAAAGCCTTCAGAAGCATGCCTGCTACCCACCCTGTGACAGGAATACTCTCTGACTGGACAGTCAACTTTCCCCACAGTGTTTTCATGATTTAGCTTTCCATTCATTATTTTTTTTTACCAAAAATGGCCATCCATTGATAAATAATTATTACCTGACATGAAATGACTCTCTGTACACTACTATTATTATTAAAGTATAAGGAGTTCCAAATTAGGAAAAATGGACCCTATCAGAAGACAGTATTTGGGTGATATTATTAAGCAAGTGCTATCCATTATAATTATTTAAAGTGCTGACATTTATTTCATGTTTCCTGTGAAGTAGTGACTAATAGAGTATTATACCCATTTTACAGATGAGGAAATTGGGTCTCAGAAAGATCATTACTTATTCATAAAAACAGATATGTTAACTCTCAGAATCAACATTTGAGTCCTCTTTCTTTTGCCTACAATTTCAGTACTCATTATACTGCACAATGGGAACTGTCATAAACAATTTGCTTCTGTACTATTGGAGAAATTTTCTGCAATTTTTCCCTTAATGACACCTAAAGTCTCTGTTAATGCTAAATATTCTGACTTTCCCCTCTTACTTCCCTCCCCCCACACCCAGCCAGGATTGGTGCCTTTAAGTCTGGTATTTTGACACAAGGGAGAAAGAAAGATTTCCTACTGTGGTTGAGGTTGGAAAGTGGAGAAAACTGGTTTTCTCGAATTCAAGATCATATGACCCTTTACACCATCATGTTTCTCATTATATTGCTATATATTTACATATAAAGTCCTGTTGATGTCTACAATGTGCCTTAATATTAAAGAATAATTCTAAATGAGATATAACTAAAAAGAGCTTAAAATTATAGTTTTGATCATATTTTTAAAATTAAATTAAATCTCTAAGATTTAGACATGCCATTCTTCTTTAATCTTTAGAATAATAACAGCTTCTGCTAATACTTATAACTGGCCATGAATTTTACCTTAATGCTAGAAGCCCTCTGGTACCTCATCCAAAAATTCTAAGTTTATTATGTTTTTATTCAGTTCTTTCTGTATTAATTTAGTCGTCATCAAAAAGGCTTCTTATTGCTTCTAAGAGTAATATATTGTTCTAGCATTTTCTTTTTGTTTTATCTCTTCTGTCTCATCTCAAATTATCTTCAGATAACATAATCCCTCTCCCTTTTCCCCTCTGTGTCCCTCTCCATCTTCAGGATACCACTCTGTCTCTCTGTTTTCCCCCAACCCCTTTCCCTCCAAAAAATCCTACACAACATGTTATAAGATCCCCTTGCATCTGAATATGTCAAAGACTGTTTGTAGATTCTCCCTTTCCTGAGAGATTTTTTTTTTGAAAACTAAACAATATATATTTTTCTTCCTTTCCTTGAAAAGAAACCATAGTAGCATACCTCTTCCTTGGACCATTCAATTCATTTCATGTTTAGTGAAATTTACTTAGCAATCATGCTTAGCTTTTTAGTCTTCTTAAATTACAGTTACAGAGATTTTTAAAGATAAAAATACTTCCAAACATAAGAGAAAATGAATAATAAATGAAATGAAACTGTAATTAGTTTTATGGTACATACATTAGTCACATGTTGCTATCTTCTTACCTTTTCCAAATTACTAAAATTAATAAAGCTAACTTGCCCATTCTGTTTATGTAACTACATGTGGCTCTCAATAGAGACTTTCCTCTGCTATCTATAAGCTGTTCAATAAAGGGAAACAAGGCGAAGGGTATAGCCAAGATGGTGAAGTGAAAGCAGTGGCTCACTTGAGCTTGCCCATGAATTCCTTCAGTTACTCCATAAAAAATAAATCTAAACAGATTTTAGAATGGTAGAATCCACTCAGTGGCAGATTTCCAACTCAGGAAAGTGTGGAAAGTGAACTGGTAGGATTTGTTGATCTTGGTGGGGGGACTGCAGAGCACTGTGCATGGAGTATGGGGGCTATAGCAGCACAGACCCAATGATAGTGGAGCTGAAGCTAGCCCAGGCAGACTGAGTCACCCACAGCAGGGATAATTCACAAAACTCTCACCACAGTGTAGATGTCTGGCAGAGCTAGATAAGAGACAAGTGCAGGGCCTGCAGCAGTGGCAACAGCTACTCCTTGTGGAGCAGTCCACAGTCTAGATATTTAAAAATCACCTACCTAGGAACAACCAAGAGCTAAGATGGCAGAGTAAAGTTGAAATGAATGACTAGATGAGGCATCAAGAATCAATCAAACAAAATCTAAAAAATTTTTTAAAAATTGGATTAAAAAACAGACCTAGAAAATACATCCAGGAGAGAGAGTCTAAGAATTACTGGCGTAAGAGCAGAGTCAAGTTGGTGGCATAGAAGCAGGAGAACTCTGTGAGCTTCCCCCATAACCACCTAAAATATCTATAAATTATGACTCTAAACAAATTTGAGAGCTCCAGAACCCACAAAATGACAGAGAAACAAGGCTCCCACTGAAGGCAACCTGTCATGTGGACAGAAAGAGCTCATCTCAGCATACTGGGAGCCAAAACCAGCCTGGCCTGAAACTGTGACTTTAGGCCCAGGATGAACAGGACAAGCTGCAATGGGAGCATTCAGGAGAGTGGATCACCAGCAGCTGTGGCAGTTTCCAGAATTATCAACCCATAAGAGCCAAGGACAAAGTGAAAGGTCAGTGGAACTCGGCTAAATTTGTGGGGAAGGAGTGGGTCCAGCCATCTATTCCCAGAGCAAGAAAGCAGTGGAAGCTGCCCCTGCAGCCACCTCCATGAGGCTGCTTCAGAGCTCCTGGCCTGCAGATTGCAGAGGGGGCAAGGGATCATTCAGAGGCTAAGTGCTCTTGCCTTAACCTGCCTGGATCAGGATCATGGTCTTTGGTGGTGGTCCTAAGGTGCGTAACCGGTGAGTCACATTTGGAGGGGGCAGCAGAGACAGTTACACCCTAATTGCCCCAGTAGCTACAAAAACCCCAGAGATTTGGAACAAAGCTCTCCCCTCTGAAAGCAGAATTCCACTGAGCCCAAAAGTCAAGTAACTAACTGGAAACATGAGCAGGCTAAGGAAGCAAAGCAAGAACAGCAACACAACTTTAGATTCCTTTTTTCAGGATAAAAAGGATCAAAGCATGGAACAGGAGGAAGACAACACAGTCAGAACTCTTGCACCAAAAGCTTCCAAGAAAAATGTAGAATTGTTACAAGCCATAGAGCAGGTTAAGAAGGATTTTGAAAACCAAATAAGAGAACTGCAGGAAAAATTGGGAAGAGAAATGATAATGATGCAAGAAAATCATGAAAAGAGAGTCAACAACCTGATTGAAGAACATAACACCTTAAAAAATAGATTAACTCAAATGGCAAAAGATGCCCAAAAAGCCAATGAGGAGAAGAATGCCTTAAAAGGTCAAATTTGCCATATGGAAAAAGAATCTCAAAAGCTCACTGAAGAGAAAAAATTTCTTCAGAATTAGAGTGGAGCAAATGGAAACAAATGACTTTATGAGAAATCAAGATACTATTAAACAGATGCAAACAAATAAAAAATAGAAGGCAATGTGAAATATCTTCTTTAAAAATCCACTGACCTGGAATATAAATCCAGGAGAGACAATCTAAAAATTATTGGACTACCTGAAAGCAATGATCAAAAAAACAACTTAGAAAGCATCCTTCAAGGAATTCTCAAGGAAAATTGCCATGACATGTTAGAACCAGAGGGTAAAATAGAAATTGAAAGAAATCACTTATCATGTCTTGAAAAAGATCCCAAAAAGAAAATTTCTAGGAATGTTATGACCAGGTTCCAGAGTTCTCAGATCAAGGACAAAATATCACAAGCTTCCAAGAGGAAACAATTTGAATGCTATGAAAACACAATCAGGAAAACCCAGGACCTAGCAGCTTCTACATTAAGGGATCAAAAGGCCTGGAATATGACATTCTGGAAATCAAGGGAGTGAGGATTAAAACCAAGAATTACCTACCCAGCAAAACTGAGTATAATGTTCTGGGGGAATATATGGTCATTCAATAAAGTGGAAGACTTTCAAGCTCTCTTGATGAAAATACCAGACCTGAATAGAAAATTTGGAATTCAAGTACAAGAATGAGAAGGTAAACATGGAAAAGAAATCATAAGGAGCTTATCAAAGTTGTACTATTTGCATGCCAACATGAAAAAAATGAGAATTGTAACTTATGAAAATTTTCTGCATATGAGGATAGGTGAAGTGAATATAAATGTGTGTGTATGTATGTATGTATCTATGTATGAATACATACACATATGTCTATATAGGAGGTTATATATGTGTAGGAATACATATGTGAGTGTCTGTATATATGTGTACATATGTACATAGACAGAGGGCACAGAATCATTTGAATAATAAGGGGTGATATTTTTAAAGGTGAAATTGAGAGGTAGGAGATGAATAGAATGAGACAAGACAGGGAGAGACAGAATGGGTTTAATTATCTCATATAGAAGAGGCTAGGGATAACTGTTACAATGGAGGGGAAGAACAGGAAGGCAAAAGGGAATGGGTCAACCTTACTCTCATTGAATTTGGCTTAGGGAAGGAATGCCATACGCTCTAAATTGTGTATCTTGCCCTACAGGAGAGTAGAGAGGATAGGGATGACAGGGGGGATGATGAAGGGGAGGGAGGCTTGGAGGAAAGGATTGTTCAAAACACACACTTCTATAAAGGGACAGGGACAAAGTAGAATATAGAACAAGTGAGGGGCAAGATAGGAAGGAGGGAAATATAATCAGTCTTTCACAATATGTCCATTGTGGAGATGTTCTTTGTTAACTACACATGTATGGCCTGTATTGAATTGCTGGTCTTTTCACTGGGAGTGGGTGATGATGTAGGAAGGCAAAGAATCTAGAATTTAAAGTTCTAAAATCAAATGTTAAATATATATTATTATTATTATTATTATTTACATGCAACTATGAAATAAGATCTACAGGCACTGTGGTAGGGAGATCCATCTTGCCCTACCAGAAAGTCAGAGGGGTGATGGGGGAGGATATGGGAGAAAGCAGTTTGGTGAAGGGGATATACAGTGGGATCACTGTTTTGGGTGGTGGGTAGGGAAAAGATGAGGAGAAAATTTGTAACTCAAAATATCATGGAAATAAATGATGTAAACTAAAAATGAACAAAACTTAAGGAAAGAAAAAAAAAAGAATTACTGGTCTACCAGAAAGCCATGATGAAAAAAAAAAAGAACCTAGACAGTATTTTCCAAGAAATAATCAAGGAAAACTGCCCTCAGGTCCTAGAACCAGAGGGTAAAATAGTCATCAAAAGAATCCACCAAACACCTCCTGAAAGATATCCCAAATTGAAAATTCCAAGGAATATTGTAGCCAAAGTCCAGAATTATTAGGTCAATGAGAAAATAGTACAACCAGCCAGGAAGAAACAATTCAAATATCACAGAACTACAGTGAGGATCACACAGGACCTTACAACTTCTACATTAGAAGAATGGATGGACTGGAATATGACATAATGTAAGGCAGAGGAGCTTGGACTACAACCAAGGATCAACTACCCAGCTAAACTGAGCAAAATCTTTCAGTCAAGGCGAGGGTCATTCAATAAAATCAGGGATTTGTAGACATTTCTGATGAAACAGTCAGAGCTTAATGGAAAGTTAGATTTTCAAATACAAGAGTCAAGAGAGACATAAAAAAGCAAACAGGGAAAAAATAAACACATACACACACACACATACACAATATGAAATTAAAAAAAAGATGTCATTCAATAAGAGCAAACCATTTATATCCCTATGTGGGAGGATGATACCTGCTAATTTTGAGAATTGTATGATTATTACATCACCCAAAAGGGATATAATAGATAGAGGATATTGGTAACAATTAACTGATGTGATAATAATAATAAAAAAAAACTTAATTAAGGGATGCCAAGGGGTTGTAATGGATGAAAAGGAAAGAAAGAGGCAGGAAAAGGGTAAATTACATCACATGAAGAGGATCTCATATATTGAAGTTGAGGGAAAGAAATGAGACAGAAGAGCATCATATGTATGAGCTTTACTCTCATTGGTTTTTGTTCAAGGAGAAAATAAAATAACCAGTTAAATATAGGAATTTAACATGAAGAGATACAAAATGTTCTTATAGAAGAGGGAAAGAAGGGAGGGAGAAGTGCACTGCTTGAGATTTACTCTTATCAGGTTTGGTTCAAGAAGAGAATAACATACTCTGTTAAGTGTAGAAATTAAATGAGCCCTATAGGCAGTAGGAGGAAGAAGGGGAAAGAAAGGGGGGGTGGGGAATAGAAGGAAGGAAAGAAGTAGCAAGGGAAAAGGGTGGGTAAAGGGAAGGGGAGAAATAGGGAGGGAATATTGAGGAAGGTGGTGGTCAAAAGCAAAACCCTTTTGAGGAGGGGAAGGGAGAAGGAAGAAATAAAAGCATAAGAGGGAGATAGGTTGGAGAGAAAGGCACAGATAGTAATCATAACTGTCGATGTGAATAGGATGAACTCTTCCACAAATTGGAGGTGAATATCAGAAGAGACTAAAAACCATGATCTTACAACATGTTGTTTACAAGGAACACATTTGAAAGAGGTGGATACAGTTAGGATAAATATGAAAAGCTGGAGAAGAATATGTTATGCTTGGG
The DNA here is from genome assembly GCA_028627135.1 of Pseudochirops cupreus. Lineage (NCBI taxonomy): Eukaryota > Metazoa > Chordata > Mammalia > Diprotodontia > Pseudocheiridae > Pseudochirops > Pseudochirops cupreus. Next base: position 249,489,018 of record CM053580.1, read on the forward strand.
CTAAAGTAAAAAAAGCAGGAGTAGCAATCATAATCTCAGACAAAGCAAAAGCAAAAATAGATCTAATTAAAAGAGTTAAGGAAGGAAACTATATACAGCTAAAAGGTACCATTAACAATGAAGTAATATAACTAAATATATATGCACCAAGTTTTATAGCAACCAAATTCTTAGAGGAAAAGGCAAAGGGAATTACAGGAAGAAATAGATAGCAAAACTATACTAGTGGGGGATCTCAACCTCTCTCAGCTCTGAATTTGATAAATCTAACCTCAAAATAAACAAGAAAGAAATTAAGGAGGTGAATAGAATTTTAAAGAAGATATGTATGGCACAATAGTATCCCTTTACCTTCATATACCACAACTTGTTTAGCCATTCCCCAGTTGATTTGTATCTCCTTAATTTCCAGTTTTTTGCCACCACAAAAAGAGCGGCAATAAATTATTGTTTACATATGGGTCTTCCTCCCACTTCTATGATCTCCTTGGGATACAACCCCAGAAATGGTATTACTGGGTCAAAGGTTAGGAAATTATTTATAGCCTTTTGGGCATAGTTCCAGATTGCTCTCCAGAATGATTGTATCAGTTCACAGCTCCATCAACAATGCATTAGTGTTCCAATTTTTCCACATCCTCTCCAGCATTTGTCATTTTCCTGTTTTGTCATCTTAGCCAATCAGGCTGGTGAGATGTTGTACCTCAAAGTTGTTTTGATTTGCATTTCTCGAATCAGTAGTCATTTAGAGCATTTTTTCATATGCTTATAGATATCTTTAATTTCTATCTCTGAAAATTGCCTTTTGAAAATGAATGAATATGAATTATGAAATAATATGAAAATTTTTCATATCTTTTGACCATTTATCAATTGGAGAATGAGTTTCATTCTTACAGATTTTACTTAATTCCCTATATATTTTAGAAATGAGGCCTTTATCACAGACTATTGTGCTATAAGAAATGGGGAGGAGACAATCTTCATATTCACCTTGAGAGGCTTATACAAATGATGCTAAGTGAGAAGAGCAGAACCAGGAACAATTTGTAAACAGTCACAGACATATTGTATGTGTGATGACCAACTTTGATAAACTGGACTCTTTTCAGCAAAGCACAGTTATAAGCAACTCTACAAGTCTCAAGATGGAAGGAGATATCTCCATTCAGAAAAAGATCTAGAAAGAAGAGAGTTTAAATGGAGACTGAAGCAATATATATATAACATCATTCTTTTTCATGTTTGGTTTTCTTTCTTTTTTCCCATTGTTCACTCCATTGGTTACAACCCTTCTATACAACCAGATTAATGCCCAGTGTGAAAGTATTTGCAGATCCTATACTTGATTGCATGCTGCCATGGGGAATGGGGGGAAGGGGATGGGAGGGGAGAAAATTTGAAACTCAAGAGATTGTGGACCTGAATCTTGTAAATGAAAAGTAAATAAATAAATCAATTAAAAGTAAAAAAAAAGTTTGATAAAAAAAGAAGATACATACGACAAACATCAGGAGAAAAGTAAATAGGGATTAAAAAAAAAAGAATATACCTTCTTCTCAGTGGTACATGGCACATATATAAAAATTGGCCATGTACTAGGGCAAAAAAGAAACAAACAAACAAACAAACCCAAAACCTTACAATCCAGTGCAGAAAGGCAGAAATGTTAAATGCATCTTTTTTTCAGATCATGCTGTAATAAAAATTATATGTAATAAAAGGCCCAGAAAGATGGACTAAAAACAAATTGGAAACTAAATAATCTTATCCTAATGAATGAGTGGGTTAAACAACAAATCATAGAAGTTATCAGTAGCTTCACTTAAGAGAATTAAATTGGGTATTCAACTGAAAAAGCTAACAAAAGAACAAATGGAAAATCCCCAATTAAATATTAAATTAGAAATATTGAAAACCAAAAGATAGATTAATAAAACTGAAATAAAACTATTGAACTAATAAATAAAACTATGAGCCGGTTTTATTAAAAAAAACAATAAATGTGGTAAAATGTTATTCAATTTGATTAAAAGAAAGAAGCAAACCAAAAAATAAAAATAAAAAGGATGAATTTATCCACAATGAGAAGGAAAATGAAAAAAAAATAAGTAAGAATTATTTTTCCCAAATATAAACCCAGAAATTTGATAATCTTTGTGAATTGGATTAATATATGCAAAAGCATAAATTTCCCACATTAACAGGAGAGGAAGTAAAATACTTACATAACCCTATCTCAGAAAAAGAAATTTTAAAAGTCCTCAGTGACTTCCTTAGGAAAAAATCACCAGGGCCAGAAGGATTTAAAAGCAAATTCTATCAAACATTCTAAGAGCAATTAATCCAATGAAAAGAAATGCTAGGGAAGGTGATCTAGATATATCAGATTTCAAATTGTATTACAAAGCAGCAGTTATCAAAACTACTTGGTACTGACTGAAGGATAGAGTAATGCATCAGTGGAATAGATTAAGTACGCAAGACATAGAAGTCAATGACTTTGTTAATCTACTGTTTCATAAACTCAAAGACACCAGCTTATGGGATAAAAACTTACAAACTGACAAAAATGGCCAGGAAAATTGAAAAATGGTGGTGGAAGCTGGGCATAGACCAGTAACTTACACTGTATACCAAAATAAAGTCCAAATGGGTACACTATCAAGATATAAAAGCTGATACTGTAAGCAATCGGGGAGAGCAAGTAATAGTTTACCTATCAGATTTATGGAGAAGGGAAGAATTTATGTCCAAAGAAGAGATAAAGAGTATTACAAAATGTGGAATGAATATCTTAGATTACATTAAACTAAAATGTTTTTATACAAATAAAGACAATGTAACCAAGATTAGGAGGGAAGTGGAACATTTGGAAAGAATTTTTACAAGTGTCTCTGATAAAGCCCTCATTTCTAAAACATACAGAGAACTGAGTCTAATGTATAGGAATACAAGTCATTCCCCAATTGACGAATGGTCAAAGAATATGAACAAGCAGTTTTCAAAGGAAGAAATTAAAGATATCTATAAGTATATGAAAAAAAATTCTCTGAATGAGTAGTGATTAGAGAAATACAAATCAAAATAACTTAGGTATCACATTTCACCGGTGAGATTGACTAAGATGACAAAACAGGAAAATGACAAGTGCTGGAAAATTGGAAGACTAATGTATTGTTGGTGGAGTTGTGAACTGATCCAACCATTCTGGAGAACAGTTTGGAACTATGGCCAAAGGCCTATAAAAAAAGTGCATACCCCATGACCCAAAAAGACCACTTCTCGGGCTGTATCCCAAAGAGATCATAAAAATGGTAAAAGAATCTGTACGTACAAAAATATTTATAGGAGCTCTTTTGTGTGGTAGAAAAGACTTGGAAATCAAGGAGATTGATTCCATCAATTGTGGAATAGCTAAACAAGTTGTGGTATATGAATGAAATGGAAAACTATTATAAGAAAAATGAGGAGCAGATGGATTTCATAATAACCTGGAGAGATTAATATAAGAAAAGCAGAACGAGAACTTTGTACAAAATTGCAGACACATTGAATCTGTGACAACTAACTTTGATAGACCGGGCTCCTTTCAGAAATGGAAGGTTATAAGACAGCTCCAAAAGACTTATGATGGAAAAGGTTATCCACATCCAGAAGGATTTATGTGGTCCAAATGCAGCATCGAAGCAAACTATCTGCTCCCTTTCTCCTGTGTTTTGCTTTGTTTTGTTTCTTCTTTCTCATTGTTCACTTCATTGACTAATTCTTCTTTATGACTGGAATAATGTTTAACATGAAGGTATTTGCTGAACCTATACTGGATTGCATGATGATATGGGGAGGGGAGCCAAAGAGGAGAGGGAAAGGGAAGAGAATATTTGGAAATCAAGGGTTTGTGAAACTGAATGCTTTAAACTAAAAGTAAATAAATGCTATAAAAAAATTAATTTCAATACTCTATAGACCATTTGGGAAAATTGAAGAAGAAGGATTCCTATGAAATCCTTTTTAAGGAGCAAATATGGTGGGAGTTAGGTGGCATGGTGAATAGAGCACCAGCTCCGGTATCAGGAGGACCTGAATTCAAATCCGACCTCAGACACTTAACACTTACCAGCCATCTGACCTTGGGCAAGTCACTTAACCCAAATCACTCTGCCTTCCCCACTCCAAAAAATAGAAGAAAAAAATAAAAATATGGTATTAATGCCTTAATCTGTAAGAGACAAAACAGAGAAAGAAAATTAAGTATCAATTTACCTAATGAATACAGATGCAAAAATTTTAAATAAAATGTTAGCAAAAGATTACAGCAGCTTGTCACGAGAATAATACACTTTGATCAGGTGGGATTTATTCCAGGAATGCAATGCAATTTTAATATTAAGAGATCTGTCAGTATAATTGATCATATCAACAACAAAACTAGTACAAAAAGCTTTTGACAAAAGGCAACATTCATTCCTATTAAAAACACCACAGTGCATAGGAATAAATGGATTCTTCCTTGAAATAATAGGTAGCATCTACCTAAAACCAACAGCAAGTTTAATATGTAATGAGTACCAGCTAGATGCATTTCCAAAAAGATCAGGGGTTAAACGAGGATATCCACTATCATTCCTATTATTCAATTTGGTATTAGAAATGTTAGCTGTAGCAATAGGAGAAGAAAAAAGAATTGAAAGAATTCAAATACATAAAAAGGAGACTAAGGGCCACCTATGTGGCACAGTGAATAGAGTACCATTCCTGGCATCAGGAGAATCTGAGTCCAAATCTAGTTTCAGAATCTTAATACTTACTAGCTGTGTGACCTTGGGCAAGTCACTTAAGCCCAATTGCCCAGCTTTCCACTTCCAAAAAAACAAAAATAAAAATAAAAAGAAGAGACTCAACTATCACTCTTTGCAGATGATCTGATGATCTTAGAGAATCCTACAGAATCAAATACAAAAAAACTATTTGAAATAATAAATAACTTCAGCAAACTTGTAGGATATAAAATAAACCCCCATAAATCCTAATGAAGTCCAACATCAAGGAATAGAAAGAGAAATTCCATTAAAGTTACTGGGGACCTCATAAAATATTTGGTAGTTTACCTGCCAAAACAAACCCAGGAACTATATAAATACAATTCCAAAATACTTTTCACACAAATAAAGTCAGATCGAAATAATTGTAAGAACATCAGTTTCTAGTGATTAGGCTGAACTAATATGATAAAAATGACAATGTTATCTAAATTAATTTACCTCTGTAGTGACATATGAATAAAACTACTATTTTATAGAGATAGAAAAAATAGTAACCATGTTCATCAGAAAGAAAAAAAAAGGTCTAGAATATCAAAGGAATTAATGAGAAGAAATGCTAGCTACCCATACCAGATTTTTAATCTGTATTATAGACCAGCACTTATCAAAACAATTTGTTACTGGTAGAGGAATAGAATGGTAGATCAGTGCATTAGAATAGGTACTCAAGACACAGTAGTCAATGACTATAGTAATTTACTGTTTGATAAACCAAAAGATTCCTATTTCTGGGATAGGAACTCACTATTTGACAAAAACTGCTGGGAAAATTGAAAAATAGTGTGGCAAAAACTGGGCATAGACCAATATCTTACACCATTTACCAAAATAAAATCAAATGGGTTGATGATTTAGATATAAAAGCTGATATTGTAAGCAATCTAGGTGAACAAGGAATAGTTTACCTGTCAGATTTAAGGAGAAGGGAAGAATTTATGACTAAATAAGAGATAGAGAACATTACAAAATGCAAAATGGATCATTTTGATCACATTAAATATAAAACTTTTGTACAAACAAAGTCAATGTAACCAAGATTAGGAGGAAAGCTGAAAATTGAGAAAATTTTTTTATAATCAGTATCTCTGATAAAGATCTCATGCCTAAAACATGCAGAGAACTAAGTCAAATTCATAAGAATACAAGTCATTTCCAACTGACAAATAGACAAAGGGTATGAACAGGCAGTTTTCAGAGGAAGAAATTAAAGATATCTATAATCATGTGAAAACATACTCTAAATCACTATTGATCAGATAAATGCAAATCAGAACAACTCTTAGGTCCCACGTCTCACCATTCAGATTGGTTACAAGCACAAAACAGGAAAATGACAAATACTGAAGAAGATGTGGGAAAATTGGAAAACTAATTCATTGTTGGTGAAGTTGTGAGAGAGCAATTTGGAACTAAGTCCAAAGGGCTATATAAATTTGCATACCCTTTGGCCCAATAATACCACTTCTTGTGCTATATTGCAAAGAGATCCTACAAGTGGGAAAAGGACCTGTATGTACAAAAATATTTATAGCAATTTTTTTTGTAGTGTAAAAGTATTGGAAATCAATGTCCATCAATTAGGGAATGGCTAAACGAGTTGTGGTATATGAATGAAATGGAATACTATTGCGCTATAAGCAACAAGAACAAACTGACTTCATAATAACGTTCAGAGACTTTAATAAACTGATGCTGAGTGAGGGGAACAGAACCAGTAGAACATTGTACACGATTACAGATACATCATTTCTGTGATGACTGAGTTTGACAGATTGGGATCCCCTCAGGAATGCAAGGTTATAAGACAACTCCAAAGAACTCATGATGGAAAAGGCTATCCACATTGAGAGAAAGAATTATGGAATCTGCATGCACATTGAAGCAAACTGCTTACTCTCTCTCATTCTGGTTTTGTTTTATTTTGTTTCTTTTTTCTCATTATTCATTCCATTGGTTATACTTCTTCTTTACAACTTGACTAATGTTTAATGTGAAGGTATATGTCTAACCTATATTGGATTGCAGGCTGTCATGGTGGGGAGGAAGAAGGGGAGGTAGGGAGAATATTTGGAACTCAAAAACTTGTGGTTCTGAGTGTTGTAAAGTAATAGTAAATATTTTTTTAAATGGACAGATCAATTGGACTAGTAATAGGTTGTACTGAGGTCAGAGTACAAAACCTCTATCAAGGTCAAGAAAATGATGATTAACTTGAATCAAAATGATCATTTTTATAGACAAAGTGTTTGCTGCCTGATAGAGCTTTTTCCAGGGATTGGTTGTAATAGATTATTTTGCCATTCTATTATTTTGGCTTTCTTTGTTTTCCCTTAAATTCACTGAATTTATGGGATATAGAAACAATTTCTACAAAAATAAACAGAAATTTCCTTAAAAAAGGGAGGGGGAGGGAAACAAGGAGAAGTTGAAAGCGATCTGAGCCAGCAAAATAAATCATATTTAAAATGTAATCTTCAATAATATTCAAAGCATTCCTTCCAACTTCAAAAAAGTCCATTCCATTGAAGACTATATCTAAACTATGATGAACTCCTCTGCCCTTGCTTACAGGATGAGGTACTGGCATAAAATTGAGGAAATGAAAATGTTTTAGGAACAACCAAGGCAGGTATTCTAGAATTGTCTGTAGAGAACAAAACCATTCCCCCAATTCAAGCTAGTCCTGCTCTAGGAGCTCTGTTAGAGCTTTGAATGGCTTATGTTTCATGCATAACACAATTCAGTGAGAAATTTTCAACAGCCAAGAAAAGTGAGAGTTTCTTAGAACAATTCTAGCTGCCAAGAAACTCGTTCTTATTTCAGTGGAAGAAAACAAGTCTCACTTATGCAGTAGTTCAATTTTGTGATACCTTTTGTAAATCACCAAGTTGTGGAAAGTAGGTTTTATTGCACTGAAAAAAGTTTTACATGCAAAAGGAAAGTGAGCAAACCTTTGTTGAATTGCTGGTATTCTGTAGCCTAGTCTGTAGAAAGTCAAATTATTGATCTATACAACATCGATAACAGTTTGAGTAGATACAAGGCATTAAAAAAACAGGAAAAGGAAGCAATGATGACAAATAATGCATGATTTTACTTTCAATAGGCAAGACTTCATTATGGAATCTTATATTGGAAATCCTAGTGAGCAATGAAATGGACTGAATTAATTTTATTCTAGGAAACGCCAAATATTTTGAAATCATATCATCTGATTAAATATGTCTATCATTATCATTAATTCATCATTAGTTTATCATTAAGTATCAAAAAACACTTTGGCACCTTATCTTCCTACAAAAACTAAGTGGGCCACATGTGAAAGAAAAAGGAGCCTGAATTACATGATTAGTAAGTCATCTTGGCCTTGTCTAGAACCCTCCTTATTTCCATTTCTCAGAATTCAATCAAGCTATCTACAAAGATTTTTTTAAGCACCCACTATGCCCAGTACTATGCTAAGTATTGGGAATTCAAAAAGAGTTAAAAAAGAACAGTCCTTGTCTTCAAGAAGTTTAAAATCAAATGGGGGGGGGGACAAAATGCAAATAAATATATACAAAGCAATCCATATACAAGATAATAGGACATAATTACAAGAGGGAAGGCTTTTTTTTCTTTCGAGACTCAGCCCAGCAACCACCTCCAACATGAAATCTTCTGTAATCTTACCTCTCCCTTCACATCTAGCACTTCTAACTTCTAAAGCTGACTTAGTTTTTACTTATGTCTAAAAATATTACTACCCAATAGTGGAATGTAAGCAGGTTGGGGTTAGATATTGTGTTGAAATTTGTCTTTGTAATCTTAATGTCTAATTATTTTGATGTAGGAATTTCATCTCTTATACCAAGTTTCAACTAATCTGTACATTGGTTTTAGATAGTTACATAAGTCTTAGGAACTTTAAATGACTGGCTTGTGGCCATGAAGTTGCTAAACTGGTGATATTTTTTTATATTGCAGTAGCATTCTTCCTTCCCATCCTTATCCTCTGGGGCAAGGTTCTTAAAATGGAGTCTGCCAAGCTTTAAGGAGTCCCTGGATGTATTTCAAAGCATCCATGAACTTGGATGGGAATAGCTCACTTCTATAATTTTAGTAACCTCTAACTGAAATTTGACATTTCCATTATTAAAGAAAAAAAAAATCTTCTGTGACAAGTAGTAAGTCTAGGTCTCACTAGACTCCCCAAATAGTCAATGTAACAAAATCAATTAATCAATTTCAATAAACATTTATTAAGTACCTACTATTTAAGTTCAAGGTACTGTGCCAAGCAATGAAACATTAGTAAGCACTACACTTGAACAACTTATGGATTTTGTAATTAAATAGGTCTGTAATCAGGGATTGTTTTTAACTGAATGGAATTAATTATACATTTCGATGTGTTTGTGTATATATGCACTCATATATGTATATGTGTGTACATATATCTGTAATACACATATCCATATCTATATATGGATATGTGTTTGTGTGTTTATGTATACCCCAGTCCCCCACGAAATACGACCAAAGAGGTTATTTCAAAGGTTGCAAGGGAGATGTTTTCAGTATACAGAACAAAATGGATACCCTCCGGAAAGATTGATTCACTAAAGCTTTATTAAAGTCTCAAGATTATTCAGTAAAAAACAATATAGAGCCCCATCAAACACTAGTCTGGTTTCCTGAAAGTGGGAAGTCACTTCAGCTAGCCAAAAATTACTGCCAAGAATAGCTTCTAGGCTGATGTGTCAGTTTCTCAAAGGAAGCAATATCAGTTCTAAGACTAAGATTCCAGGCAGGAATCATGTCTTCAATGGTTTTGGATGAAGCTCACAGAAGAAGAGCAGTTTTATGGCATGACTTCCTAGAGCAGTAAAATGACTATTAAAACAACAACAACAACTGACCATGCATCTGGGTACAGCTTTAAAACAGGAGAGACCATCAAAAAGTAGACAAAAAGGGAAAGCAATATGCAGAGAATGGGGGTGGTAGTAATAGCAGGAAGTGCCAGAAAAAAGGAAAGCCAACATAAGGAGAAAGAAATGAAAAATTGTTAGAGAGTAGAAAAATTACCATCATGTCTTCAGGCTGCTTCTGAGGAATACAAAGGGAAAAAAGTGAACTATGAACCTTAGAGATTCTAGGGAATAATTGCTGAACCTAAGCTGGATATAGATGTTTTGTTCTTAAAAAGATCAATCTTAAAGAATGGCAAATAAATATAATCGTATCTGTCTCCCCTTTAATGTACTATACAAAAGTTATATTTTTTACTAAATCTGGTGACTTTATTTGGAGTTGTGAAAGAATCAATTTCATATATTTCAGTGTCTCAAAAAGTAGTTTTTTAGCCTTTACTTTTAAAATACATACATTTGGCTTCAAGATTTAGCATGGGACAATGGAAAGAGCACTTATTTTTCAAATAGGAAAATCTGGATTTGGATCTTAACTGTTTATCTCTTACTACCTATTTGCGCCTGGGTAAGCCACTAAATCTCTCTGGGAATTTTTCTTCTTCTGTAAAATAAGATGATATTGTGCTGAACGGCTACTTAGGACCCTTCCTCTTCTAAATCTATTGTCTTATCACATCTAAGTGATTTATCAGTTAAATATTTATCTTTATTTTTCAGGTTCTCACAAACACTTCTGCTTACCCCATTTTGATGTTCGTTTTGAAGTGAAATGGTAGTTTCATACATTACCACATTGCTTTTTTGCACAGTAAGATATCTGAAGAGAAGGGCTAAATAGTTCCATCTCGTGAAATACACTTAAAATTAAACAAAACAAAAATTACAGCCTTTTAAGAACTTTTTTGTAAATCTAATCTAATGTAAGCATACATTGAGTTGAGAATAGATTCTGACCCTAAGCATCAAAAGCATCCAAAAGTTTCTCCTTTATTTATCACAGAACAAATCATTCATAAACTCACTTCTTTTGTAATAGAATATGTTCCTTTGCATGTCTTTGAAGACCCTCAAATACAAAATCACTGAATTTCATTTGGAAGGGACGGTAGAAATGATCTAATGCAACACTTACCAGAAAAAAAAATGTCTTTACTATACTATACCTGACAAATATCCATCCCTTCAAATTCTTTTTTTTTTTCAGATAAAGGAACTGAGGCCCAGGAAGGTCAGGTGATTTGCTCTCCTGCAAAGAAGGGATTATTCAAACATTACTTTCACTTACTAAAGAATACAACAAGATGATTTGTTTTGCAACTCCAGTAACTAAAAGAATGCATGTCAAATGTTTCTTGCCTTGCTTGCTAGGTTGTAATAAACAATGAAGATTTATATATGTATATTTTTTTTATCAGTGGATATATAGACTTATATTTACTCTCCCATTTAATCATGCATCCACAGAAACAAATGACTGTAAAGCTAAGTCCTGATTAGTGGAAACAATGAATTTATTGAAGTACTTACATTGTTCAAATTCATACCACACATTTTCATTGGTTTGGAACTAATTGTCATATTTTACATACAATTTTAAAACAGTGAAAATTCAAAAAAATACTTTATGAGATGCATTTTTGTCAGTAATGGGGACCTACCTATCTTTGTGTGTATCCTTATTGCATTTATGTATGTATCTTATGTGTTTACATACATAATATGCATATGTGTATATATGTTTATATATTTGTTTTAGGTATATATGTAAATTGTGCTGGAGTAGACTTTTGAGAGGCCCTTGGACAGTAAGGAGATAAAATCAGTCAATATTTCAAAAATTAATTCAGGCTATCCAATGGAAGATCAAACACTGAAGCTGAAGCTTAAACACTTTGGCCCCATAATGAGAAGGTGGAAAAATAAAAATTAAAAAAAAAACTTGACGTTGCCCCTAGGCCCTTTGCTAAAGTGGCTGCGTGACTTTAAGAACCTTCCCCTATTTGAAAGTACGCTCTGCCCTTAATAGGCTGAATGTGGTGGAGCCTGTGGCTCCAGGCTTGTTTTTCGGGAATGCCAGCGCCTTGTAGCTTTGTGATTGGGCAGTTGGTCAAGAGGGCTGTGACATTCTCTGAGCCTGGAGAAAGCTACACACACACACACACACACACACACACACACACACACACACACACACACACACACGCGCGCGCGCGCGCGCGCGCGCGCGCCCTGATGTGAGGCTTTGCTTTGGAGCTCACTTTGAGAAGAGTTGTGTGATTTGGCCAGACAAGACTCTTGGGCAGCCGCTGAGACCCAGGCTTTGAAAACCTGGATGTTGGTGCTTCCCTCTCTGGTAACTGAGTAGGTAACTGATGTAATGGTCAGATGGAAGCCCATCTGCTGATTTGTTTGTCTGCTTGTAACTTGTGTTTGCATTCTCTGAAGTTCAAGGTGCTGACTTTTCCCCCTGAACTAGATAAACGATGTGTGATTGATTAAAGTGAGACTGTTAACCCATTTTGAGTTGCTTTCCTTTAGAAAAGCAGATGTAAGAACCTGTGCTAGCAGCTACCCTGGTTGTGCTGGGGTGCTTGCTGATACAAGGGGCTACTGCATGTCACAGTGAAGAGAGCATTGGCCCTGGGGTTAGGAGGACCTGAGTTCAAGCCTGGCCTCAGACACTTAACACTTAGTAGTCATGAGACCTTGGGCAAGTCACTTAACCCCAACTGCCATGCCTTCCAGAAAAATAAAGAGTTGGACACTAATATAGATAGATGGATAGATAGATAGATAGATATACAGATATATTTCTATTATGTTCACATAAGTTTACATATATTTGTACAAAGTCTCACCTCTATAAAATCCTGCCTTGTAAGTAAATTTAAAATTCATGAGCCCAGTCACAATCTTTTACGAGACTGCTTTTGTCAGATATATATTGCAATGGACTATTGCTGTTGTGTTGTTGTCGTTTTTGTTGTTTTCTGCTGTTTCCCACAGCATAATGCATAGCTCACATCCAGTAAGCTCCTGACGTATAAGGATGTATCTTGTACTTTCCAACAGCTGCAATATTAGGTAGCTGAAGGGCCTTGAGCACCACCAATCTCGAAAGTATTTCAATGTTCTTGTGTCCATAATGCTATGTTAGAAATTCAATACCTGCTGCTGACTTGCTGATTAGCTGGCAACAATGGGAACTGCCTTTAGTTAAGCAGAGGTAAAATTCCAGGCCACTCTGTAATGGCAGGGTACAGTCCAGAATACACATTACCTTGTCTAAAGTATAAGTTTCTTTTTAAACTGCCTTTGCTTCTTGTGTTCAAAGTACTATCATACACAAGGAACTCTGTGAATTTTGCCCTCCTTGGGAGTAAAAACCAGACAAGAAAAGGATGAATGAGAGTGATTGAAAATATGAACTTGTGAGAGTTTGACCAGAGAAGCAGGGGTTGAGAAAAAATAGAGCCAAAGAAACTCAGGCTCTGTAACACACAATCATTTTTGCTCTTGTGTTCTCATACACCTGGTGTTTTCCTTTTCTTTCTCTATTTAAATGTTTCTATTGATTTCTGTTATGCTCTTTCTTTGTTGTTGTTTTATTTTTGTTGTTAAGTATTGATTATTTTTTTTGTGTAGACAAGATCTGTCAAAGATTCAAGAGATTTTAGTTTGAATTTGATTTACAGTTTGTGAGACCTTGGGCAAGTCAATATTCATTTGGTGCCTCAGCTGGTTTTACTATAAAATGGGATGATATATATAGAGAGAGAGATATATATGTATATCTATATGTTATTATTATTAGTAGTAATCATTTCTTCATTGGAAGAAACTTTTATATTTGTAAAGAACCATGGAAATGGGAAACAATGAGGTGGTTACAATTGTTGTTATCTTTTTCCTCTTCATTTGGAACTCTTTATGCCCACATTTGCTACCAAAACTTGCCCCACTCTCTTTAAATTCAAAATCATTAATTTACATATCTTCTTAACAAAGGAAAGTTGTAACAGTAATAGACATGTGCTCATAAAATTAGATGACTTTAAGAAAGTCACTAAACCTCTCTGAGATTCACTTTCCTCTGTAAAATGAAAGGATAAGATGATGTTACCTCTAGAGTTCCTTCTAGGTCTAATCTTATGACATTGAATTTAACCATTAGTGCAGCGAGGGTTAGGAAAGGAAGAGATTGCTATAATGCAAAACTTTTATGAAGGAAGAATGACTTGAACTTGACTTCAAAGGATGCCAACTTTGGATAGCCTGAGAGAGATAAATCTGGCTAAAACTGAGGATTTACATTAGAAGAAAAGTGAAGGAAAAAATAAAAGAGCAAACCTGAATTGTACTGGAAATAACTACGAGTTCACAAGCAGTAGAATTGATAGCCATACCTAACTCTGCTTATAAGGAGTTTTAGTTACCTTGAGCAAGCCCATTAACTTCCTTAGCTTGTATTGTATTTCCCAGTGTCATGACAATCCTATCAAACCCCCACATTCCTTCAATGGAAACATAAAGTACTGAGTGCCCAGCTAAAAGTACCAAAATTCAGATATGTTCCACAAAAAAGAATCTGATTTTGGAACTCTTATAAATCCTTTCTTTCATGTTGGTATTCACTGTGTGGGAAGACTCACATTAATGTCACGTTCATTTACCTCTGAAGACTGTGGTGACCAAATAGGTAAATGAAATTCCAAACAAGCATAACAGGAGTGTAGGCTTTCATATTCACTCTTTATGCTCATTTCAAAATGCACACGCAGACTATTATCAAACACATTCACATACCTCCCCTCAAAAAGAACAACTTCTACTATTTTTTTTCCATGCTGTAGCACTCAAAGCACTCAGTCCAGCTTTCAGTGACCCCTTCCCCTGTATATTAACATTCTTTCTTCTTCCTCATTCCCTAAAGACTCTCTGTGGCATTATAATCACTCTCTTACAATGTGCAATCACTGTACATTAATGAATATTTTAAAGTATACAGGAACTAAGCATACTTAGTATACTAAAGTGTACAGAAACATTTCTTTTACGTTTCTTAGAACCCCAATATACACTTATATTAGACTAGCAAGAATAGGAATAAATATTTTCCTTTTCAAGTGACACCAAGTATACACATTCTTTAGATTCAAAATAATGATAAATAAGGGCATCCAAGGAAGCTTTCAGATTCCAAATTTCTTGATGCCTTGTTTGGAAAAAAGAGAGTTGGATTTGATGTTCTGTATTACAATCATCTAAGCATATTCCCTTCTACTTCTAAAGCTTTATCATGTCTTCTGTTTGTAATTTATCATTTAATAGGTATAAAATTATTGAAAGTGGGGTTTTTTTTGTTATTTTTTAAATAGGAGAATGTCATAAAAACATTTATTGAAAAAGAAAACATTTCATCATCAGTGTGTAGGAAGAATTGAAGGGAATAGAGACTGGAATTAGTGAGATTATTAAGAAAACTATTACAATAATCTATCCATGAGGTAATGAGGTTAGTGACATAAGTAATGAAGAAGAACAGATGTCAAAAATATTTAATAAAGGGTCAAAGATCTAAACTCAGTGAGACCCTGAAAAATTCAGTCCAAAACTCTCATTTTACAGATAAGGAAACTGAGATCTAGAAAATGTAAGTTACTTGCTCAAGGTCACAAAGCTAACAAATGGGAAAGATAATATTGAAACTGAGGCCCTTTGCTGGACCACAACACAAGAGAGAAAAGGGAGATATACCTCTCTCCTCTCTAGATACTAACTCCCATTATTTTGTTGGATGTGGACACAGGCTTAAAGGGCCAAGATTGCTCCATAAATAAATGTGAATTGTGTGTATTTTTACCAAAATTTTACAGCTTACATCTTTAAGAAAGATAAAAGATGTGTCTTTGTGTTAGTGAATTGTATATTTTTCTCTGTTTCTCTGAGTATCTGTACCTGGTTCTCTCTCTCTCTCTCTCTCTCTCTCTCTCTCTCTCTCTCTCTCTCTCTCTCTCTCTCTCTCTCTCTCTCCATCTCTTTCTCTCTCTCTCTCTCTCTCTGTATTTCTCAATATATCTGTATATGTGCATTTCTGTCAGACTGGACTTGTCTATCTTAGTATCTGGTTACATTCATGAACAGAATTAATCATTTCAGAGTGATTATATATGCATGTGTATAATGAAGATGAACTAGCCTATTTCAACCAGTTCTTGTATGAAGCACAGCTATCCCCTTCCTGATTCTAGTTCAAGTAAGTATGTGGAAGTTTAAGGTAAACCTGCTTTTGGCCCTTATGATTCAGTAATTATTGAAGAGTGCAGGTTGGTAAACAAAATGGGTAAACAATTGCTTCAAGGCCCTCTTTCTTTTTCATCTATAAATAAGGCAGGGCTATTTAAAGTTGCTGCCAAGAATCAGACAAGAAAAGACTATCTCTCTATCTCCCATTTAGCCAGTCAAATGTGACTATGAGCACATGGCTACCATTACCTCTTTTGTTCATTCTTTCATGATTTTACATGAATGTATGTTTCAATGTGGAAGTATCTAGATAACCTTGTAAATCTGGGAAATGAAGAGGTCCCATCAAAGTTACTATCAGCAGTCATCTCTGAATGATAACAGTAGCTACAGTATAAACCAAAGAGGAAATCTGGATGCAGGAGAAGTATCTCCACTGGGAGGGCAGAGATAAACTGAAGTTATTTATAGAGAGAAAGTCACCCAAGGAAAGGCCATATCAGGGAATAGGCCCACTTATGGAAGATAATACAGTCTATGGATTCTAGTAAGTTATAGACCCACAAAGTTAGTCAGTCAATAAGCATTTATCAAGCACATAGTATGTTCCAGTTATAGTATTAAGCACTGGGGGTAAAAAAAAGGCAGAAAACAAACAATCTCTGTTCTAAAGGAGCTTACAATTTAATGAAGAAATTATGCAAAGAACTATGTACAAATTACAAACAGGATAAATTGAAAATAAAAGAGAGAGAGCACTAGCATTAAATGTGATTGAGAAAGACTGGCATTTTACTTAGAACTTTAAGAAAGCAAGCCAAGAGGTAGAAATGGGGGAGGAAAGCATCCCAGATGTGGGAGGCAGCCACTGAAAATGCTCCGAGTCCTGGGATGGAGTGTCTATTTTTAAGGAAAAGGAGGATGGTATTACTGGATCCCAGAGTATGTGACAAGGGGAGGGGAATATGTAGGGTACAAGAAGACAAGAAAGGTAAAGGGGGCATGTTATGAAGAACTTTGAATTCCAAACATAGAATTTTAGATTTTGTTCTTAGAGGTAATAAGGAACCACTGGAATACATTGAGTAATGAAAGGTGATGCAGTCATACCTACATTTTAGGAAGATTACTTTTACAGCTGAGTGGAGGATGGAGTAGAATAGGGAGAAATTTGTGGCAGACAGACATGTCAACAGACTATTGTAAGAGTCTAATCACAAGGTAGTGGGAATCTCCACTAGGTTGGCACATATGTGACATAATAAATGTTGCTTGTTATTAATGATTTTTATTACTGTGCATGTGAATGATACATGTCTGATTTTCCATGTCTAACCTCTCTAATTCTCTCTAGTCTCTCCTCCCCAACTGTCAATTGGATATTTCAAACTGTATGCTCTATAAACATCTTAGCTCATAGCCAAAACTGTACTCATTCTCTTTCCTTCCAAACCTTTCCCTCTTTCCTAATGCTACTATTATTTTTGAGGGTACTATAATCCTACCAGTTAACCAGGTCCAAAACCTATATGTCATCTTCACCTCTCCAATCTCCTTCATTCCATCATATCCGATTTATTGCCAAAATTGGTTGATTTTACTTTCATAATATCTCTCAATTTTGTTTCCTTCCTTTTTCTACTAATTCCACCAACCTAGTATAAGCCTTACGGCCTTCCACCCAGACTATTATTATAAATTGCTGGTGGGTCTGATTGCCTAAACAATGATCACATTTTTGCTACCAAAATATTTGGGAGGCAGGTGCTATTATTGTTCCCATATTACAGAAGAGGAAACTGATACAAACAGTCATTAAGTGACTTGCCCAAAGTCACAGAGCTAATAAGTGTCTAAGGCTGGATTGAACTCGGGCATTTCTGACTCCCGACTCAGCACTCTATCCACTAAATCACATACCTGTCCACTCTAATTGAATCTTTGGAAAATGATGAAATCATGAAATAGTTTGAAAGAAGAGGTCCCAGGATAGAGATTTTTGGTTAGCAGGCACTACCTAATTGAAGATCAAAGAAAGGAGTCTCTGAAGGAATGTCCAGATAGGCAGGAAGAGAACTGGTAGAAGAGTAATGTCACAAAAACCTAGAGAAAAGAAGAGTGTCAAGAACAAGGTAGTCAACAATGTAAAAACCTGCAGAAAGCTCCACAGAGAGCTATAGCTAAGTGGAACTCTGGGAGTATTTCATGAACACAGAAAAGCATTTCTGCTAAAGAATAATGTGTTACCTATTTGTCAATATATTCTCTATGTGTATGCTTGCCTGATTACCACTGTATTCTAAATTTAAGTTCACTTTTCCCAGGGTTGCTGTATTTACTAGATAGTATACTCCAAGCTGGGGAAAGAACATTTTATGCCAATTGTTCTTAACACATATTCTAAGGAAACAGATATTCTAAAAGCTGAGTGAGACTACTAGGCAGATGATTATTAATGGGGAATATATCCATTAAGCCTTTGAAATATTAGTTGTAGAAGCATAGCTTTTCAGTGTTACCCCCTGCAAATCTGAGAGGAAAAGGAGGAATCAGTGTTATCATCAGTTGCTGCCCTCTGGTCTCCCAACCTGACAGTTTGATTTCAAGTATTTGGATTTGTTAGTTCACTTGTTTTTAAGGTTTAGAAGAGGATAATTAGTAGAACTTGGAAACTAAGTGATATAAAGTGAGGGAGAATGAAAAATCAAGGATGACTAATGTGTTAAGTCTGAGGGACTAGAAGTATGATGGCCCCTTCAGAATAGAGAGGAGAAAAAAGGAAAGATAGGAGGGCATATAGAAAATAATGAAGATGGTTTTGGCTTTCATTTGAGGTGATATAGGGATATGTGAATCAGACTATCCAGTGGGCAGCTCAGAGAGAACAAGAACTCTGGAAAAGCCAGGAATAGAAATATAGATTTTTAAATTTCCAACATTAAGATAATAGTTAAATCTGCGACAGTGGGATGAGTTATCTTAGAAAATAAATATATAACAAAAAGAAGAAGAAGAAAGAGGCAAGAACAGAGCATGGGAGAAAGATTTCAGTTGCTATCATACTATGGACTTTGAACTCAACTTTATCAATTATCTCATTTTGTTAGAGCATGGTTTTTATAAATTTAAGGTCATAGGTTTGTTATACATATAGACTAACTGACTTTGTCTTTCTCCTTAGTCATTCCATTACTGAAGCAACAATAATTCGATGATCTTGTCTAATTGGTCACTCTAATTGAGTGATTGAATATCTGAATTTATAGACACATTATGTTATTGAGGCATCATAAACTGAAGGAAGGGAATGGAAACATAAGAAATATCATGGAAAATGTATACCTAGAGTATTCATGAGTTTTAAAATACAATCTTTCATTGACCAATCAAACCACAGCACCATGGTAAGGAAATGTGGGAACAAATAGCCTGTAAAGTATCAGCTTGAAAGTCAAATGAAGGTCCATAAAACACAGAATTTGAACGGAGCTGAGCTGCGTTTTTAGAAGAATGCAAGCAGCAATGGGATGCTTTCTTTGTTCACGGACTGCAGCAAACCATGTGCTTTTCAAGCCGGCCCAGCGCAAGCATAGTGCCAACTTGCTAATGAGCATCATTTTAGAGTAGATGATCCAATGCAAATCCATCATCAGTATGAGAGAAAGAAAGCAAGGTAGATTTCTACTGACAGAGTGAGAGCTTTATTCTTCACATAGGAGGAATCACAATTTCTATCTAGTAGTCATGAAAATAATATGGGTTAACAGGCCCCAAATATATCAGTATACACAGTTAAAAAAGAATTTAGGTAGCAGACCTAAAATAAAATCCACATATTATCTCCCTCTTTCTATTTTCCATTTGATTTTTGTTTAATTTATTTTGGCAAGAAAGTAATACACCTTCTGTAGACAGATGTTTATTTTCTGTTACTGAGATAAAGTAAAGTATTATAAAAAGGTAAAAAAGTAGCTAGGAAATCTAAGAAGTTAGATTTTGGAATTTCAGGTAATACAATAATCAAGAGCAAAAGAAATTTGTGAAAGTTTAAGAAAAGTTCAAAGTGGGGTTAAGATGCTCAATATTAGGTTCATTATATATAAATTTGTATATGTAAATATATATGTATATAATCCAAGCATATAATGAAATATAGAATATCTCTGAGCATTACTGCCAAAAACAAATAAATATAATAGCAAAGGAAATAGAAGTCTATATGTATACTGGGATTCCATGAAATTTCCAAGAAATGGGAAAATTAATTCTTATACAATTTAGAATAATGCAAAGTCTCCAAAACAAAGGGAAAATATACACATTAGGCTTGGAAGCAATAACTATCGTTCACAAAGCTTATCATTCAACCTGTGGTTTCAGAATTAAATATATTTATTTTCTAAAACCAACATGTTAGAGATGAATACTTTTGGCAGGTCTTTGACTATCATGTGATATGAAACATTTGCCTTATCTTCAAATTGAGCTCTTCACAAATCTCTATGTGGTAAAGAGCCATCTTTCATTCCACATACTAAAAATTCCATCCAAGGTCACCCACCACTTGAGGAGTTAAAGTACCCATCCAGCCTCCTTTATTATATCAGGAAGACAATATAAATTGAAGTGTTGACAGTAGTACAGATTCAAGTTTTCAAATTCACATTTCCCTGAAGTTGGTAAAAGGATGAGGGTGGATACATATTGATGGATTCCATATGTGATATCATTATCAATAATTAAACAACAGGTCTTAGGAAAACACTCGATTGAAAGGAAAAGGAAAATCATTTATTCCTAAGAGATTCGTAGGATGTGTCAGTCTCTGCTGTAACATCACTCTCATGGTTAAGGAGCATTGAAGTTCAGTTCACTTTTGATATATGACCTATTTCACAATCCATCTAGTTTTACTCTTTGAGCAGGTCCAGCAACAGCTAAAATTATTGTTAAGCTAATTGTAATGGGAATGGGAATGTGAAGATCTTCCCTGTCCCTTAATTAGCCTAATGGAATTTGAAGACCTTCTCTACTTTGAAAATGAACTCTGCCCTCTAATAGGCTGAATGTAGTCACACAGAGTCAGTGGTGGGAGGAGTTTGCTGAAGGGTAGAGTAGAGTCCATGGGAAGCTGGGAGTCAGAGCCAGTTAGATGGTTGTGAGAACGTGCTTCTGAGGGAGACAGGCTTGTGAGTGAGTACTGATTTATGGGAACACTTAAGGATGGTGTGGCTCTCTGTACTCTTGTGGCTTATTAATTTCTTTGCTACTATGATGGAATTGGCTTACCGGTTTGGGCTTTGATTTTCTTGTGTCTGAAAAAAATTGCTTCTGTCTTCTATATGGAGAGTCAGTTGTATTTTGCAATTGCTTGCCATGCAGATATTTTATAGTGACTGTGGGTACTGTCAATATTGCATTGGCGCGATACCAGTGTAGCTTTATTTTGAATCAGCCTTTAGCATTTATATCTAGGCATAACACAAAGTGGTTTTGTTTTTCTTTGTGGACCCTCAAAATTGCTCTTTTAGAGGTCTGTACCATCCCTTACAGCAAAGCTACAACTAAGAACTCTAGTGAATAGATGAAATTTATCTGATTAGGAATGGGATTTCAAGGTAAACATGTAACACATCAAGATCGAAAAACCAATGAAGGGTAGTACAAAAATCCATTGTGAATGAGACCCTTGAAATATAGCTGAAAAGGGGACCACCTGGGGATGTAGCCAATAACAGGGGGGGAACTTGACTGACATTCTGGAAGGCCGCAGGATTCCAAATTACCCAGTTCACTCTAATATTTTCACCAATTTAAGGGATCCCTATGAAAGGTTTGATATCAATTTCTAGATGCCAACAATATGATGTGGGAGGCAAAGAGCAGTATTTTTCATTATGTGAGGTTGATTTAATAAAGGCAAAATCTGATTCCCAGGATCATGTGTAAACAAAACCCAAAACCAAGATCTTCAATTGCTAGAAGGCAATTTAAAGGAAGACAGTAGATAGGAGACTTGGTGATAGAAGAAAGAGGGTCCAAATAGAGAGATGGAAAAATAATGTGACTTTGGACATATGGCAACCTGGTTGCTCAGAAAGAAATAAGGCCAGTCAGAGGATGTGGAGACCAATGCTAGGGGGAAAGCATTTTGTCATATGACAGCACACTGGGACAAAGTTCTGATTGCCCTGCCCTAGGATTATGGATCCATTTGCTATTTAACCACATCCATCTTGGCATCATATACTAACTTTGCAGCCAGCTGAAAAAGTCAAGATGCCTTAATATACTTTGTGCCTTTCTATAGTCACAAGAATATATTTTATCTCATTGAATTAATAATTGTTTCTGTTACATTTTCTGTTAGAAACTTTTAAAAATAATGTAAAAATTTGATTTTAGAATGTCTTTAATATGATGTGAACATCTAAATGAGCATTTTCATGATAAAGTGAAACCCTGAAATTAGTGACATCTTAATAGACATGCTAGATAAGATGATACAGTAGCAGATCAATGTGCAATCAACATTCAAAGATTGTTCATAGAATTACTATGTTAAGCCTAGCACTTCATTGTCTAAGAATGTACTTAATTCCCAAGGCTAGATTCAGTAAATAAATGACAAGTGTATGCTTCCCACATTGCATGTTATCCACCAGGGAGGAGGAAAACAAAAATGTATTGTAGTATTTCCTTAAGTCATATTGATTTCCAACATATTTTTATGCAATTTACCAGTTCAAGTTGTTTTGTTTTGACAATACAGAGTTCTTAGAATGCACCCTTCTTTGAAGTATTGAAGTACATTTATATTATTCTCAGATACTATTGTCGTACTTCTCAAGAAGTAAATGTTCTTTAAAAATATGTATAAAGTAAAAGCACAAAATGAATAGACATTTCAAGACTCTTACAATATGAAATTGATTTGATTCTCCCTCTCGCCAGAAGTTACCACCTGACCCATACCACATTATTTTCTGGTACTGGTAGCCTATAAAAGGCCCAGTGCTAACACTTTTACGTTCAACTGAATTTTCCAGAAAAAGGAATTCTAATAGTAGTACATGACATGAGTGCACTTATAATAATAACATGGAGCACAAAGCCTCCGATATACTCCATATTATTGCCGTATCCCAATCCAATGTAGTAAACAGTTATTAAGTTACTATGTGCAAGGTGCTATGCTGGGAAAGCACTGTTGACTTAAAGGTTAAAAATAAATAGCACCTGTCTTCAAGGAACTTACATTCCTATACCTACCAATACCTGACAATACACATGGGGAACTCAACCCCTCAGCAAGGTCTCTTGGAGAAAGTACCGCACAAGTGGTCTGTTTAGTAACCCTCATGTACAACAAATTCTATATATTGGTTACCTTTTGCTGCCTCTTTAAGAAAGTCTAGAATGTTCAAGGATGACTTTTTTTTGGCCATAATCTTCCTCTCTGACCCATCTTTCCCTTTAACTTCAAAGATATCAGTAATATCAGTTACTGTACCATACCCTTTCAGAATCCAAGTTCATCTATACCTCATGCTTAAAATTCTGAATGGTACCTTTTCAGAGGCTAATCAGCACATGGATATTTTCAACTATTATATATTATTTCTGACCCAAAGACACAGGATTCCATAAGTATACCTGACACCTCAAATGCTGGGTACTCCTCTTCAGTCTCACCCATATTGTAAACTTGCAGATAGAATAAGCAAATTCTTTGTTCCTTTGTGCCGGTATAGACATTTTATCATTGACTACCACTTTGCAGCTTCTCCTTTGAAATACATGCCAGCTAACTGCAACTTTCCTCAATCCTGCTTCCTCAGTACAAATCATCCAGTTGCTCTTATTTCTCTTGGATACCCCCTACACACACACACGCACACACACACACACACACACACACACACACACACACGCACACACACACACACGCACGCACATCTCCCTGTATGATTTGGGGGCCTTGATTGAAATCTTCCCTATCCAAGTTCTTACAATCATACTTAAGAAATATCAGTATCCACCTTGACAAAAATTTACCAATCCTCACAAGTGCATCAATTTCTCATTTCCTGGGGGGCGGAGCCAAGATGGCGGCTTAGCAGCAGCAACATGTCACAGCTCTCACATAGCCACCCCCAAAATACCCATAAAACAGGACTCTAAACCAATCCTAGAACTCCAAAATGCACACAAAGATACTTCCCACTAAAGTCAGCTCAGCTATGAGGAACCATAGAAGCATTGTGAACCGAAACCAGCCTGACCTGAAGCTGCAGCTGTGCCCCATGGGTGACTGGAGGGCAGGAGTGGAGAAGCCTCTCAGGTGAGCAGATTAGCAGCAGCTGCAAGTAGGATTTGTGAAAGGGGGAGATAAGCAGTCCCGCAAAAGGCCTCCAGACCAGAAAAGCGAAAGGCAGAGGTTTTGCACCCGCCTCTGCTTTGTAGCTTCCCGCCCCTGGCCTGCAGACAGCAGGGGGACTTAGCAATTGTTTTCAGGTCAGTGCTTTCGCGTTAAGCGTCCTGGATCTGGATCGCCGTCTTGGGGCTCAGTCTTGGAGTCTTTATTATCCAGTCGGCGGGAGGTGTTTAGGAGGACTCCCAGCATCTTCCTGAGAGCTACGGCAGCTGGGAGGACCCCAGTGATTTGGGACAGAGCTGTCCCTTCTGGAAGCAGAGCCCCAAAGAGATTTAAAAAAAAAATCAAGCTCTGAAGAACCATGAGTAAGAATAAGCATAAGAAGCAAAGTAAGAACAGCTCCCAAACCCTTGATTCCTTCTTTGGGGAAAAGAAAGATCATGGGAGAGAGAGGGAGGAGGAGAGCGCAACCAGAGCAACCCCACCAGGGGCCTCCAATAAACATGAAGAATGCCTTAAAGCTAGAGATGAGCTGAAGAAAGATTTTCAAAACCAAATAAGGGAAGTGGAAGAAAAATTGGGAAGAGAAATAAGAATGTTGCAGGAAA
>CM053580.1:249514487-249530795 GCA_028627135.1 Pseudochirops cupreus
AAAATATTTATAGCAGCACTTCTTTTGTGCAAGAAAACATTAGGAAATAAAGTTTATTTCCACTTATTGGTAAAGAGCTCAAGACACTGTCATATAAGAACAGAAAAGAATACTACTGTTTCATAGGAAAAAAAAAGATATAAATAATTCGGTATATAGGAAGACATAGCAACCAAAATGAAGTGAAATAAGCAGAACTGAGAAAATAGTATACACCATTAAACAAAGTAAATGGAAAGAATAAACAACAATTTCTTAGTCTAATCTTTCTAGACTGTGGGATCACTTTTCATTTCTTCCAGCAGTGTACCAGTATACCTGTGTTTTTGCAGTCCTTTGAACATTGATCATTCCCATCCCTTCTCATCTTTGCCAATTTCCTGGGTATAAGGTGAAAACTTAGAGTTAAAACTATCATATTTTAAATATAGGTAATTGTTTTCAGTCATAGGGATGGCGAGACTGGTTCTATGAACTATTTCATATAGGAAACTCCTAAATGAGGAAACTGCTTCTCCGAGAGTACATCTGGACTTTCTAGGCAACTTAAAGTTTCAGACAGGTGTCAAAAGCACTGAGCAGTTAAGTGAGTACACCGAGTCATATAGCCAATATATAACAGAGATGGGGTTTGAATCCAGGTCTTCATACTTCCTGGTCAAGCTTTCTTTCCATGAAACTGTGCTTCCTTTTCTTTCAAATAGTGTTTCAGGTTAAAGGAAAAAAATAGTCATACTAGTTGGAATTCATAAAACTTGCCACTTTTTGGTCCTCCATTATAATAATGAGGCCAGGTATTTTTGTCCACTTCAAATCACTTCCTCTTCTATATCAAAGGAAATTACCAAATACATCACTTTTTTCCTGCCAAAATGCTTGATGCATTTCTTTTTGTTCTCAATTGAAGAGGGTTTTGTAAGTGCCTATTATGTGAAAGACTCAGTGCTAGGTGCTGTTTTATCTTAATAGGTTTTCTTTTAGGTATGCTTAATGCTTTAAGCCTGGCCAATATTTATGTATCTATAACAGATGTATTTTTTTTAGAAACCACTATATGTTTCAATTCTTAACGTGACCTTTGGTTTCAAAGGTCACCCATTCCATTAGACACAGAAACATAGATAATGAGCAGTGTCTAGCCTTTGAGCCATCAGCTGCCACCTAGGTGAGTGTCTAAAAGCTGACTTCCTGTTCAGCTTTCTATTCTGCAAATGTGCTTTGGCTTTAAAGGTCAAGAATGAGACCGTAGGGATTCCTTGATTGCATTATACTGATTTTCCAAATATGAATCACTTTTTTCTCCAGGGTAGTAGAAAGAGAGGTTCTAAAATGAATTTTCCTAAGATTACTTTTGGCATTACTATTATCCTATTGTATATTAGGAGAAAAGTCTTATACAAAGTGTATCAGAAAAAGAACCCTTTAATTTTACCATAGAATAACGAGACTCTACTTTTGAGATTTAAGAGTAGAACCCCTTTTTCTCACTTCTTGATTATACAACCAGCAGAAAAGAATCAAATCAGATGGACTATCCAATTTAACTGTTCTACCAAAGCTATAGGGTAAAATGCTATACTGGGTATCTGTCATTACTTAAGGCAATATCACATCCTTGAGTATTAAAAACTTGAAAGATTATATTAAAGAAGACAAAATGACCATGCAGTTACACATATACATGCATATGTACAACTTATTTGCAGATAAATATGCTCAAATGAAGTATTAAATTGACATATTTTTGGCCATCCACAACTATTTTAACTGTAATTTCTTATCGAAACATTGATCCAAATATTTGGGAATTCACTATACTGGGTTTTTCATCCTTTTACGTAATAAAAAGCCAAAGTATCTAAGTCTAAATGTATTTAATAAATGTCTTCTAGTTAGTTTTTTTTGCTAGATGTACTTGTCTAAAGTAATAATAAAAAGTCTTGCATGACTAGATAGTATGTCTAATCCTACAACCCTGTTTGCACATTGTCTATTTTAGTAAGTGATTCTTCAACTATGATTAAAAGATAAATAGTTCTATATTCATTGATGATAGAGCAATCAACACACCTTAAACTTCTACTATATACTAGGCATTTCTGCAGAGACAACTAGTTAGAGTGCTGGGCCTGGAGTATGGAAGGCATGATTTCAGCTTCAGCCTCAGGCACTAGCTGTGTGACCTAGGGAAAGCCACTTCATCTCTGTTCATCTTGGTTATATAAATTTCAAAATGAAGATAATAATCTAGAAGACTAAGACTGATTCTGTATCATTAATCCATTGATCCTTTTTACAAGTAATTGCTTTTGCCTTTTTACTACTTTTGTCCTGTAACTGCTGAAATCATGGTTCTTTGACTCTGAACTTAGTTCAGAATTCACTTGGCCTGCAATGAGTCAATTCTAGAAATCCAACTCTCCTCGTAATCACTGAGCTCTTCTTGCTTCAAGGAATTTTGCTAAACTTGGTGAGTGTGTGAAAGAAAGGGGGTTGGAGCTGATATTGTTATTCCATCAAGCTATCCTGCAAGAATGTTTAGTTTGCTGTCCAAAAGTCTAGCCTGCTGTCTTATACCTAAACTCAAACAATGAGCACTCCTTAGCCTCCTGAGAGAGGACACGAGTCACTGCTAAGGCCCTTTACTAAATTTTCAACCAATCATGATGTACCTTGTTCTTCAGCTTTATAATCAATCACGTTTTCTTCAATTCCATGCTGTTATCTACCTTGTTCTGTTCTTTGTTCTCTACTCCCCACAACCTATTTGAGGGGAACAGTCCTTTTGCTTAGCGTCTTTGGCATAAATGGAGGTAATACACTGACACATTTATTGACAGGCAGTATGCCCCTGTTAATAAATGTTATTTTGCTGAGAGTTGTACTTCACTTTACCCTTTTGTTAAAATTCAGTCATGACAGAATAGTATCTATGTGAGATAATATTTACAAAGCTCTTGACACAATGCCTGTCACATGGTAGATATTATATAAGAGCTATTACATCATTATTGTTATTATTATGATTATTAATCATTACTACTAATACTACAACTACTAGCATTGGGGATATAAAGACAATAGTAAAATATGTGATTTAGGTATTGATTTTATTACTAAATAGTTTCCAAAGATACGGTATCATACAATAAAAACTATTTTCAGTTATCCACCAGATATTTCTATGGACCGGAATATTTATACATCAAAAGTATAATAATAATAATAATAATGGTCTTGTTAAAACAAAAGTAATATTCTGGATTACTCTCTGAATAAAAAATAAAGCTATAATAATAATAATAATGATCATAATCATAATCATAATCTATACCAGTGGTTCTCAAACTGTGGGTTGCAACCCCTTTTGGGGTTGAACGACCCTTTCACAGGGGTCACAGGGGTAGCCTAAGACCATCGGAAAACACATATTTCCAATGGTCTTAGGAACCGAGACACTGCTCCTCTATCCATCTCCAGGTGGGTCCACCCACATGCAGGTACGCCCACATACAAGTATTAAAGGGTCAAGGCATTAGGAAGGTTGGGAACCACTGATCTATACAATATGTGCTAATTGTATTTCATTATGTTCTAGTTTGAAATTGTTAATTCATATATGTATTTACATACATATATATTTGCATATGTAATTCATAAAATGGAGATAATAAGACCATCTACCTCACAAGGTCATTTTGAGGATCAAATGATATGGTATTTATAAAGCAATTATCACAGTGTATGGCATGTGGTTGTCACTATATAAGTGCTTATTTCCTTCTTTTCCCGTTCACAGTTGAAGTCAAGGTAAACAGTTACTAATAAGGTAATAGCTGGTTAAAATAAACTTTGTTGTGGGCCTGGATTTTTTTTTTTCTGGGGTGAGGCATGGTCTACTAGATGACTTATAAAGCCCCTTTAAATATTATTCTAAATCTGTATCTTTCTATGAGTATTTGCTTAGAGAAAATATATATATATATATATATAGGTAACTTTTCAAGGCTTGACTCAAAGGAATCAGTCTCTATTGATGAAATCTCAGGTTGGACCTATATACATGGAAATTCAAATATCTCTGAATTATAAATGTGCATGAGGTAAATTAGTAGCATCAGTAGTAAAGAATAGGCAGGATTAAAGATGTTTTTTGAAGTTGAGCCTGAAGTGGTGATTTAATATCAATTTTGATCTGCCAAATGTGGATAGTATGTTCTTGAGTTGCTTCATTTTTAGTGTATGTTTTTTTTTCTATAAACTTTGAAATAATCTATTAAATTGTGCTGCTTGCTTTAACTAAAAGGAACATTAACAATTTCAGTTTCCAAAGTGTAGAGCTCCAGTGTGATATAGTTGATAGAGAGTTGGTCTATAGAGCCTGGAAGACCTCTACTTCAGACAAATTTTGACTGTGTCACCCTGTCCAGTCACTTAATCTCTCTCTGTTTCTATAAATTTTCAAAGGCTAGAAATTGCAGAGCAGATACAGATTTACATTGGTAAAGGACATTCACTTTTCCTGGATTTCTTAAAATCAATGAAATAACAGGTCACCACCCCTCTAACGTGGTTTTTTATGAAGCTTTTTTTTTTAAACAATTAACTTTAATGTTGTCTTGTCTATTTGTTTCTCAAGGGCAAATGGTGAACTTTGTTGGCCTGGGAAACTGTTCTTCTCTTTTACCATCTAAGATAAAAACAATTTTAATCCCACTAAATAAAATTAAAGTAGCTTATTTGCACAATAAATTATAGCATGGCAAAATGAATACATTTTGAAATATAGTATAGTTTATATACTATATCACATATATACATATATGGTATATATTGCATATAGTATATGTATAGTGTTTATGTGTATATATTATATAACATCTTTCCTATTGAATTTGAGACAACTACTTTTCTTCATATCTAAATATTTTTTTTTTGCATTCCATTAGGAAAGTTAAAACATTAATGAATTTAATGAAAGTAAAACAGGTCATTCTATTTAGGAAGAAAGAGAGTTATATTATCACTAATGGATAAATTGTTAAATTGCATGATCAGAAAACTTTATATAGATGATATGCAAATGGAAAATAATCACTTTAAATATGTTTTGGCTCCACAATAATATAAAAGAACAATTCTGAATTACCTTCTTGTATCTTCCAAAGAGAGAGAAATGAATAAAAATTTAAATTAAAAGTTTTTTACACTGGTGGCAAACCTTGGGCACTTCTACATTGGTAATGAAAATATAAATTGGTAGTATCTTGTGGAAAGCAACCCTATACTACTTGACAATGGAATAAATTTAAAAATGCTTTTTCAGCCATTATTTCTATTTTCAGGTTTATACCCAAAAGATGATATCAAAAGATTGGGGTGAGATCTGGTAGGTAAAAGCTCTTTGAACATTGTTTTCTAATTGGAGGAAAACTAGAGGTAGCACAAATATATAAAAAAATTGGGAAATTGCTAAACTTTGCTACATTGCTATAAGGGTATATTTCAAGTAAAAATAGTTTCTTTGAATGATAGGTTATTGAGACTAACTTCAATTCCTAGGAATATGTTAGAACAGAAATCTATATAGATGTGTTTTATACATGATGAGAAGAAAATTGTGAACATTATTAAACATCTTGGCATTATAAACTATTTTTTTGAAGTCCTCCCCCCACTCTAACCCTCTAGTAGATCCTGGTAATAATGTATAGCATACCTGAATTTTAACTGTGTGTTTAAAAATGAAAATTTCTCATGTTGTGCTTGTGAAAGTATCATGATAAGGGCTTAATGATAGAATAGTTACTATATTGATTGGAGCAGAATCAAAACCAGATGCGAAAGTTGCATTCGAAGGCTCATAGTCACGGATCTGTTGCATACCAAACTTAGTTTAGCATGTTTATCAATTACTTTGATGGAAACTTGAATTATGGATCAAATTTATAGATGGCATGATTCTTGAAGGAGCAGCTAATAAAATGAACGATAGAATCTCAAGAGTCAAAAATGATATCAATAGGCAAGAACTAAGGAAGAAATCTTTTTGGATTAAATTTAATATCAATAATTTTGAAGAAATACACATAGGTTAAAAATAAATTGCATTAGTACATGATTAAGATATGAATAGGTAAGAGTTTATGTTTAAAAAAAGAGACCTGGGGATTTTGATGGATTGTGAACTTAATTTGAGTCAACAATATGGCAATAGCTTCCCAGAATTCTAATTTGATCTTGGAGTTCATGGATAGAAGCACAACATCCATAGTGATGAAAGTGATCATCCTACTGTACTCTGCCTTGGTCAGAGCACATTTAGATTATTATATTTACTTCTGAGTGCCACATTTTAAAAGTATATTAACTTTGGGGGGCAAATTTAAGAGAAATATATCAGATAGAAAGAAACTCAAAATCATGCTTTTTAAGGCTGAAAGAATTCTGGCTTTTTATTCTAAAGAATTAAGTTGAGGGAGGGGAAATAAGGGTAGTTACCTCAAATATTTGCAAGTATATCATGGAGTAAAATGATTAGACTTTTTAATTGAATATTGTTAATTGATTAAATTATTTATTTGAATTAATTAATGGAAGCAGTAAAAGGCAGATTTTATACAAATTACTCCAAAGTGGAATAGACCTATTTGGGAGAAAGAGATAACTCATCAGTCAGAGGATGGGGGACCACTTGTTATGGATATTGGAAAGGCATTAACACTAAATGCCATCTGAAGCCACTTCCAACTTTGAGACTGTAATCCTATAGCTATAATGCTAATTAGGCAATGCAAATGATAACATAAAGACATATGAAAAGAAATATGAAATTATATGACATGAACATATAAGATATATGAGCACTTACATTGACAAATAGGCAAACAATAGAGATGTGAAAGGCAACTGATAAATTTCTATAGAAATCTATAGTTTAGACTTTTCATACAGTTGTGCATGTAAGTTTAATTTGTTTTTTCATTTCAAAGAGTTCATAATTAAAGAGAAAGTAAAAAAATAGATAAGCATCTCAAGACGGCTAAGGAATGTAACACATTAAAGTTCTCTAATTTGTAAGAAAGACTTAAGTGTCATCACCAATGGCTGCATGGATCAATGACAAATAAAAAAAAAAGTTCTGGAAATCTATGCTCGTGGTACAGGTGTTGACAAGAATTTTTTGAACACCAGGCTGACTTCAGAGACTTTCATTATCTAGAAGGTTGGAGAAAGAGTGACAATAAAACATTTCTACTTCTGTTATTTTCCTCTATGGGACAACATTAGGAAAATTGCATAGTAGGCTCACTGCATTTTAGATACTTAAAAGAATAAGGAGATGATCTAATGCTTCTGTTGCTAAAGTATGTAAATGAATTGAAGGTAATTGTCATAGGTAACAGACACAGAGTATACACAGCTGTCTGAGCTAAATAATCCTATTGGTTCCAGAATAAGAGAATGTTCCTCTGAGCTCATCCTAACTGCTGCCAGAACTAATCATTTTGGTTTCTGTTTGTTTTCTTTTTCTTTTGTTCTTTATTTTGTAATAATTTATTATTCGTTTTTAACATTCACTTCCATAAGACTTTAGTTTTGAATTTTCACCCCCTCTTCCCTTCCCCAAGATGACATGAAATCTGATATAGGTTCTACTTATACATTCATATTAACCATATTTTGACAGCAGTCATGATGTAAAGAAGAGCTAGAAATGGGAGGAACCATGAGAAAGAAGAAAGAAAACAAAACAACAAAAGAAAAGGAGAGTAAATAGTGTGAATCCATCTACATTTAGACTCCAAATTTCTTTCTCTGGTAATATTAGGACAGCATTTTCCATAATTGGTCTTTTGTAATTGTCTGAGATTTTTGCATTGCTGTGAAAGGCTAAGTCTGTCAAGGTCAGGTATCACACAAAGCGGCTGTTATTATATACAATGTTCTTCTGGTTCTGCTCATTTCACTCAACATTCCCTTGCATTTCTTATCTTGAATTTCTGTGATATTCTGGACTTTTTGTTCTTCCATATGAATTTTGTTATTGTTTTTTCTAGCTCTATGAAATAATTTTTTAGTAGTTTGATTAGTATGGCACTGAATAAGTAATTTAATTTAAGTAGAATTGTCATTTTTATTATATTAGCTTGATCTACCCAGGAGCAACTGATATTTTTTTTCCAGTTGTTTAGAACTAACTTTAATTGTGTGAAAAGTATTTTGTAATAGTTTCAATAGAATTCCTGGGTTTGTTTTGGCAGGTCGACTACCAAATATTTTATGTCTTCAGTAAATTTAAATGGAATTTCTCTTTCTATCACTTGCTGTTGGGTTTTGTTAGTTAAACATAGAAATGCCAATGATTTATGTGGGTTTATTTTATATCCTGCAACTTTGCTAATTTTTAAAAATTATTTCAAGTATTATTTTTGCTTGATTCTCTAGGCTTCTCTAAGTATAACCTCATATCATTTGTAAAGAATGATCCCTTTGTTTCTTTTTTGTCATCTAATCATTTTGTCATTCTGCTCAGAATCCTTCTATGACTCCCCACTCTCTAATAAATAAAGGCCAAATTATATAGCTTGGTACTCAAGGTTTTCCAGAATCTTATACTTTTACAGTCCTAGACTGAATTATTCCCCTTTAAACCTTTAATCACACTGACTAGTCCTTACTCTTCAGACCATTGTCAGTTTTTCCCCAATTTTCCCCTTTCCTGGATTGACCTTCTTCCATCCTGCCTATTGAAATTCTAGCCATTCTTTAATGTGTAATTCAAATACTACTGCTTCATGAAGTCTTTCTTGAAAGCTATTATCAGAATTATCCATTCATTCTTTATGTTGTTGTATAAAATTGTTTAACTATTTTATGGTATATGAGAGGAGATGTAGCATAGTAGATTGAGAATTGGTCAGGTTGATTTGGGTTCAAGTATTTTTTCTCACACAGACTGGCTGTGTGACTCTGAGTAAGTCACTTAAATTTTCCTTTCCAAAACTCCCTCAAAATCTCCAAATTCCAGTGTAGGAACCAGTGTAGAGTGAGCTTTCTTTATATCAATGAAATTTCAACACAGAAATTTTTAAAAAAGTCACTTATTTTGTTCTATTTTTCCATTTTATTTATGTTTCATAACCCCTTCTAGATTGTGAGTTCTTCACTTTTAGGTTCCATGTCTTAGTAATTTTTGTATCTCCCAAAATATTAGCATAGTGATTTATATTTAACCAGTAATTAGTAAATTTTGGTTGACTGGAAATTGAAAGTGAAGTTTTAATGAGTATATTTGTTCTGCTTTTAATTTCTGCTAAGTACAAAAACTAAATGCCAGCAACCTTTAGGTAGTGTGCTAAGCATGATAGGCAAAATACCTTTGACTGACATATAAAGAACCATCCAGGTTCATAGGCAAATATTTTTGGCAAATTGAATATTTTTTTTTGCTCCTTTCTTACATTTCTTGCTATCTTCTTTTAAATCTCAGTGTCTTCATATGAATATCTATCTATAGAAATATTTTTACTTTGATACATATATTAAATATATGCTTCTTTTTAAAAAATCAAATTATTTGTTTTTAGTTTTCAACAATAACTTTCTTAAGTTTTACGTTTTCTCCCCCTTCTTCTCCCTACCTCCCCAAGATGGATTGCAATCTAATATGGGCTCTACACACACATTCCTATTAAACACATTTTCATATTAGTCATGTTGCATAGAAGAATTATAATGAATGGGAAAAAAAAAACACAAGAAAGAAAAAAAAAACCAAAATCAAACAAAACCAAAAAGAAAATTGTCTCCTTTTTTCTGAGTCCTGATTCCATAGTTCTTTTCCTGAATGTGGCTGGCATTTTCCATCATGTGTTCTTTGGAGTTGTTTTAGGTCCTTGCTTTGCTGAGAAAGGCTGTCTTTCAAAATCAGCACTTGCACACCATGGCTGTTACTGTGCACAATGTTCTTCTGATTCTGCTCCTCTCATTCAGCATCAGTTCATATAAATCTTTCCAGGTTTCTCTGGAGTTTGCCTGTTTGTCATTTCTTATAGCACAATAGCATTCCATTCCATTCATATACCACCACTTGTTTAGCCACTCCTCAATTGATGGGTATCCCCTTGATTTCCAGTTCTTGGCCACCACAAAAAGAGCTAATATAAATATTTTTGTACATGTGGGTCCTTTTCCCATTTTAATGATCTCTTTGGGATACAGCCCTAGAAGTGGTATGGCTCGGTTAAAGGGTATGTACATTTTTATAGCATTTGGGCATAGTTGCAAAACTGCTGTCCAGAATGGTTGGGTTGATTCACAGCTCTACCAACAATGCATTAGTTTTCCAAATTTCTCACATCTTCTCCAACATTTATCATGATTTTTTTTGTCCATTTTAGCCAATCTGATAGGTGTGATGTTTTACTTCAGAAATGTTTTGATTTGCATTTCCCTAATCAATAGTGATTTAGAGCATTTTTTCAAAAAATGTACTTCTTTAAAATGTTTCTGTGCTACAGATATGGTCTTCCTCGTCATTACCCATTATCAACCTCCATTTTCTCCTTGTATCATTGATCAATGCTAAAATAAGAACAATTTCTTTACCTGATTAATACAATTCCCACAAAGGCACAAATACCAATTATTTTCTCTTTATGAATAGCTCATTATCTTAAGTGGATCTCTGGTAAAATTTGTGGAAGCTATATAGATGTGTATTTATATGTATATGGATAGACATGTGTACTGTTTATATATGTATACATATATGTATCTGTATGTATATGTGCATACATCTATATGCAATATACATAAATATACACGTCTCTCTATAAATATAGATTAGCATAGTGGCTGACATAGAACATGCATATTATTACTTTACTTATATATACTTATTCATTCATATACATTTTATATATAAAGTCTGTATCTGTATCACTAACCTACTCTGAATCATTTTTGCCATAATCCAATAGATGTGTGAGGATTGTTTAGTTGCTTTTTTTTTTTTTTTGGTTGTGTCTGACTCTTTGTGACCCTTTTATGAGCTTTGTTGGCAAAGATCCTGAAATGATTCGTTATTTTCTTCTCTAGCTCATTTTAGAGATGAAGTGACTTGCCCAGGGTCACATAGCTAGTAAGTATCTGAGACCAGGACTCAGATCTTCCTGACTCCAAGCCTTGCACTCCTCTATTCACTGCACCATCCAGATACCTATACATATAGGTGCTTAATAAAAATTTGCATTAAATTAATTCTCTCATGTGTTTTCACACTGCCACATACATCAGAATGGGAATTCTTATTTCCCCTTCTGAAATATCCCTCTGGTACAGACAGAGAGTTAACTTTTGTATGTTCTATATAAGAAAGTTAGCATTGATAGACTCTGACTTTAGTAAAGACAAAATATTGGTGGCAGTGGTTGAGTCACTTCAGTTGTGTCTGACTCTTTGTGAATCCTTTTGGGTTTTCCTTTACAAAGATACTGGAGTGGTTTGCTGTTTCCTTTTATAGCTCATTTTATACCTGAGGAACTGAGGCAAATAGGGGTAAGTGACTTGTCCAGGGTCACATAACTAGTAAGGGTCTCAGGTTTGATTTTAATTCATGGACATGAGTCCTCCTGAGTCCAGGCTCAATGATCTATCCATTGCACCCCTAGGGCAATTAGGGGCATGGGTCCAAAATGCTGAACCCAAGTTTAAATCCTATCATAGATATTTACTCTGTGAACCTGTGGAAGTCATTTAATCCCTCTGAGCTTCAATTTTCTTAATTAAAAAATAAAGATAATAGCAGTCATATTATTAAGACCAGTATGTCATTTGGTCTTTTATAACATTCTTTTGAAGTAAAATCAATTAAAAATATAAAAGTATAATATATAGGACAGTAATTATTAATCTTGGTAGTACTCACTTTAAATAGAATGTAGTAGGTATCTACTCTGTGCCAGGCAGTGTGCTAGGCCCTAGGGATTGAAAGGCAAAAATGAAGCTGTCCCTGCCCTCAAGGAGCTTGTACTCTATTGGGGGTGGGGAACAAAATTTACAAAAATCAATGAACAAAATACATTCTAGGTGTACAGATACTTAGTAATCATTTTAAAGTTAATCAACTTCACTTTACTAGTGACTGCAACTTAAATTGTTTCTTTAGGAATTGAGTTTTAAAATATTCCCTTGGATAAAGATATATTACCATTTGTATTTTCATGGTTCACATGATGTGCCCAAATAATGAGTGATTTTCTTCTTTATAGCACACTCAAAAATTATTTGAGTTATCTGGTTGAGAGGTCAGATCCTTTGTAGCACAGCAGAATAATTTCAATTCTGTTATTTCTGAGAACTGGGAAGAATACATTAATGAATAATGTACCTTCTTGTCAGGATTCCTGCTTACATTACATAGTAGAGAGAGATAATGTAAGCTTCTCAGCCTGATGAAAATATAGTTTCCCCAGAAGTTTTAAAATAGGATAATCCATATATGAACCATAAATAGAGATTAACACTCTAAATATGTTTGCCTTTATTGAGTCTGGTTCTTTTTGTTGTTGTTGTTGTTGCATTATATATGCTCAATAAGATGCAATTTTTTTTCCTTTGTAAAATACTTAACTTTTTAAGGTCTTTATTTTGTTATCTGTAAAATAAAGAATTGGGATGATGTGTAAAATCACTTTCATCTCTGAATCTGTGATTCTTATTATTATTTTAAATAAATTGGATACATAGAAAAGTTTGAAAAGACCCCTCTATTGAACAAACTATCAGCCTACTGAGAAATAAACTTTGTACTTAGGGTACCAATCAACAAAAGGATGGTACTTTCTTTCAGACTTATTATTTTTTTTTTGTAGAAATCTGAAATTATTTGATTGGAAAATGGAAAAGAGATACTTTGTAATTTGAAGCTCTAATCAATGAAATTACAATTCTGAATGATTTGATTATTTTGATGTGATAATTTTGATGCATTGTAATGATATCAGTCAGGGAAATCAAAAAGTTTTGACAGACCTCTCAAGTATGAAAAAAAACTGTAAGGTGAAAATAGAGGCTAGAAGTTGGAGGGAAAGGGCATGGAGTGGGTATGAAGGTGGGAAAGGTAATTAAAGTAATTAAAAAGAGTTTCTGATTATAGGAAAGTAGAAGAAATCTGCTAAAATGGTTCCATTTATTTGAATTCCCAGCATTAAAAGTTATAATTATGTAAAATATGGTAATTGGTTCCAATGGAAGTATTTCACATTTGGGTAAGGGGACCACTTCAGGAGGATCATTTTTTGCACTAGTCTGTACTTGGTTGTATATGATAGTCTATGTGTGTGATATTTTTTATGAGTTTTACATTTAGAGTGAGTTAATTCCTTATATAACAGGTATGTACTTCCCTATCGATATTTCTGATTTTTTGTGTGCACTTTAGTCATTCATCTGTCCTATCAAGTGTGTTCAAATACAGTTTGAAAGTTTGATCATGGCACTGTCTCACCCAAATGAACTGCCTCTCCTAATCTTTAAAGACAGTGTCAGTTCTTTGTGGCATGCTGTTCACTAGTTAGAGCTTGGCCTTTCTTCAATGCATTTTCACAATTTTTTTCTATCCAACCCTAGCAAAAGATACCATGCTTAGTGGAAAGCCTAAGCCCAGTACTTTATTATTTATTGATATTTTGATAATTAAAGAAGGAGAACTAAGAAAAACAAGTCATATTCTTCATTAATTTACAGTACACCTTATTAATACTTAATTTTCTTAAAGGGTTAATGCTCATTATTCCCAAAACAATTATAGACTGCCTTGTCTGTCACCAGTGATAATAGATTTTTCTCTACCTCTGGCTCCCTGTATTTCTGTTGACCCATTCCCTAAGCTCAATATTGCACATTTCTTCCCTAGCACTATAATACAGAGATTGATATATGGTAAACACATGCATATTTGCATTCACTAATTAAAAATGGGCCTCATATGTGGCTTTAAATTTTAAAATTTTATTAAGAAAAGTTTTCAGCTGGATAGGTCAATGGATAGAACACTGGGCCTGGAGTCAGAAAGACCTGAGTTCAAATCTAACCGTGGATACTTGTTAACTGTACTATGTGACCTTGGGAAAGATAGTTAACCTTGTTTGTCTAGGAAGGAGCTATGTGATTTAGTGGATAGAGTGCTGGACTTGGGATCAGGAAGACCTGAGTTCAAATTTGCTTTTAGACACTAGCTGTGTGATTATGGGTAAGACACTTAACTTGTCTCTGCCTTAATCCTGTGGCAAAAGAATAGCAAACACTCCAGTATCTTTGCCAACAAAAATCCATGGTCTAGAGTCATGTATGTCTGACATGATTAAACAACAATGGATAAAGAAAAATTGAGATGTGAAAGAACATATATGTGAAATTATATAGTTAAACTAAAGAATGCTTTGGGATAAGAAATGCAAAGAAAAACCACTTTCCATCCTAGTTATATCTCTCCTTGTTGTGTCTCTTTCCAAATATAAGCTACTTCCTGCCTCCGCTCAAAACCTTCTGTCTTCTATAATTCCAAACCAAGTTCCAGTGCCATATTTTTTAGGGGGAGATTCTTAATAAGGATATTAAAAGGAAATAGGCAGGCTCTCCTAAGTAATATTCCACAATAGATTGACCTTTTTCACATTATACAACTGATTATGACATTATAAATACAAAATTCACCATTATGTTGACATAAAATGATAATGATAATAATAGTCATAATAATTTTTTTAAAAATTAATTAAGTATAGGAAATCACCCTCTTCATGATTTTCTGCCAGCAAAATGTCTCTCATACGTACAATAAAATTATGTCTCCAAAAAATGTAAGAATACGAATAATCCTATTCAGTTTTCCTTTGGTTATTAATGACAGATGATATTTAACTCAGGAAAAATTCTTGCCAAATATAATTTTCATTACCATAGAAGAGGTTCAGTGGTTAATCCAAGCAAAGATGAATTCTCTCTGACAATTAGGTCCTGTAGATCAGATGTCCTGAACATGGGCTTAAAAAAATATTTTACTAATGATA
The DNA here is from genome assembly GCA_028627135.1 of Pseudochirops cupreus. Taxonomy (NCBI): domain Eukaryota; kingdom Metazoa; phylum Chordata; class Mammalia; order Diprotodontia; family Pseudocheiridae; genus Pseudochirops; species Pseudochirops cupreus. The sequence continues at coordinate 249,529,565 of CM053580.1, forward strand.
TTTCAATATATTTGATTTTATTTGTAATCTTATATATTTTATTTTGTATATTATATATGAAAATGTTATTTTGAAAAGGGTACTTGCACACACATACACACAAAAAACTCATATTTGAAACATGGAATTGTGCTGATTATACTAAGTCTTAGAACATTGTAGAATATCCCAAAGTACTTGAGTTTCTTTTTTATAACAATATGACCTACTATAAATGTTTGTACGTATAGGGAAGATTTACATTCTAATAGGGGATGAAAAAAAAGTATTTTAAGTGGCAGTAGTTGCCAGGAAGTTGTGTCCTGGTCAGATAAGTCTCAGAACTGGTGATTGTAATCCTAGGACAATTGACAAACCACATCTTACCTGTCAGACTGGCTAACATGACAAAACAGGGAAATGATACATGCTGAGAAAGATGTGGGAAAATTGCAACATTGAAGCATTGTTGGTGGAGTTGAACCAATTCAATCATTCTGGAGAGCAATTTGGAACCATGCTCAAAGGGCTATAAAAATGTGCATACCCTTTAACTAAGTCATACCACTTCTAGGACTATATCCTAAAGAGATAACACAAATGGGAAAAGCACCCATATGTACAAAAATATTTATAGCATCTCTTTGTGTGTCAAGAATTGGAAACTGAGGGGATGCCCTTCAATTGGGGAATGGCTAAACAAGTTGTGGTATATGAATATAATGGAATACTATTGTGCTGAAAGAAATGAGGAGCAGGTGGACTTCAAAAAAAACAGGAAAGAATTATATGAACTGATGCTGAGTGAAGAGAGCACAACCAGGAGAACATTGTACACAGTAACAGCTGCATTGTGTGATGACTAACTCTGATAGACTTAGCTTTTCCCAGCAATGCAGGGGTCAAAGACAATCATAAGGGACTCAAGATGGAAAATGCTATCCACATCCAGAGACAGAACTTGGAGTCTACACGCAGATAGAAGCATATTATTGTAACGATACTGGGATTTGAAGATCTTCCACGCCCCTTGAGCTTGCTGATGTAGCAGGAAGGGGTGGAGCAAGAGAACGGCCGGAACCAAGCTAGTCTCCGTGCGGTGCTGATTGGAAGCGGCGTCAGAGGCAGTAGCTGCGGTTGCGAACTCCTTTTGCTTTGAGCAGGGCAGAATCTCTGCTAAGGACTCCTGCTGAGGACTGCCTGGGGCAGGAACTGCCAGGGGCCAGAGCTGCTGGGACCAAGCTGCCTGGAC
>CM053580.1:249531295-249562723 GCA_028627135.1 Pseudochirops cupreus
TTGTGGGATGGACTTGTTGACGTGAAGAGAAAGGGCTGAACTGGGAGGAGCCATGAATTGGGAGAGAGTCCCAAGCCTAGAGAAGGCCAGAAGGACTTTGGGAGAGCAGTATCCAGTATTGTGGAGCCTGAGTTGCTGAGAGAAAGACTGTTAAGAGCCCATTGGAACTGCCACCTGGAATTGCCACCCGGAACTGCCAAGAACTGAAGAGGCATGGCTGTGATGCTGGTATTTCGTCTGTCTGTTTTGATGTTGTTTTGCCAGATTCACCTGATGGTGAAGGACAGTGCTACTGTTGTAGAGGTCCTGGAACCTGGCTCTTGGTTCAGAAGCCCTGAAGAAGGATTTTCTTGTGGTACCTGCACAGAAATCCTTGCTGATGTTTTCAGGGGTCCTGGGACTGTTCTACAGGCAGAGAGTGACTTGATGAGGACACTGGCTATGGCTTTGTTGAGCCTTGTCTCCCCAGGAAGTGAGATTGCTGAGGGCTTGCCTGAGTGAAGATGAAAGAAGGGCCTTTCCTTGGGTATTCACTTCTGAGTTTAACTTTGTAACTTAAGGATGGATGGCCTTTTGTGTTCTCCTGCCCTTTTTGAGATTCAGGGGTGGGAAGCCTTTGAGTGATTGACCAAATGAATGTACTTTGTACTTTGTTGGAGATTAATCTCCATTTGAGAAAAGACTTTTGACTGACTAAATGAATGTACTGTCTAGGGGTGGAGTAGTACCTGGATTGTATTGAGAACTTGCTAAAGGAACAAGTTGCACTTTATTTTGACTTTTTCTGTTCTGTGAATGTTTGCTGAATAAATGGGGTTTACTATGCTGGTAATGTAAACCTTGGAAGTTGCATTTGCTTGGCATTATACATGGCCCACATAGGACTCTGCTCTACTCTGAGGCTGGTATGGTAGACTTTTTCTTTTGGCTTTCTAGGCTGCCTTCAGTGGGAGATTTGTTTCACTCTGTCATTTCATGGTTTCTGTAGCTCTAAAATTTGTTTAGAGTCATTTTTACAGGTATTGGAGGCAGTTTGGGCATGAGCTCAAGCAAGTTCCTACTTATACTCCATCCTTTTGGCTCCCCCCAACCCTGACCCTGACCTTTCATTTTACTGGTGACAAAGCCTCTTCAAAAACATTTAATTACATCAGCAATTAAAACCTGAAAGAGATGAATAATACTACAAAAATGTCCCCTATGCTTTCATTATTATTCTTTCTAAAGTACCGATTTCTACTAAGAGTCATATCTTATATCATCCTTTCCTTAAAAAATGGTAGAATTGTTGTACATCCTAATGGATTGCCTCGTTCTTTCAGTGATGTAACAAAACACAACCTGTTGTTATGGTATTGATCAATATCCTGTGACATTTGGCTGGGACTGGATGACAGCAATTCCTTAGTGCAAGGCTTGTTTCCCACCTCATTCAGTTCATAGGGATGTATTTGTTCTTGCTTGCTCTCCAAACATAGTGGCTAATGTGCTCTGACTAATGTTTGAGAGTTTAACTGAGAGTGAAATCTCAGTGCTCCGACTGAATTTACGCAACAGCTACTTTAATCAACTGTTTAATTTATATGACTGTCTTACTGAGCTTTATATTACAATACAAATTCAGCAGGTATTGTTGACATGTGCCATCATCAGTACTTTGATAAAGTGCTTTAAAAATGTTAAAGTATTATATAAATGGGAGCTGTTAGTGTTATGGCTTAAGAAAATAAGCTTTGACTAAATAGTCAGTGTATAGAGTATAGCAGAGGAAAGTTCCCAAGCTTTCTTGGCTACAGGTTTCCTTAGTGCTTTAGTGTATTGTTTTGTTTTTAAATTGCCTAATATGAAATACCTAATAGTTCCACTTATAAGTAGTTGTGTCCAAATAAGGATTTGCATCCTAAAAACTTAATAGATGGTTGAAAAAATAATGCACAAATTAAAAACAAAAATGCTTGTTTCATTCTTTATTTCAATAATAGTATATATGTAACTAAAGATGCTATACAACTTCTCAAATATAGAAATCTGATTAGAAAACACCACCCTCAATTTCTGTCACACAATGATTACAGGACACTTATTATTTACCGCAGTCATTCATCTACGTTCTCAAATATATGCGATCACAAAACAGAAAGCTGGAGAACTTACTGGCATAGCTTTAAGTAAGCAAAAATAAAAATGAAAATGAAAAAATAAAACTTGTAACAAACATTCAAATAGTACTGCTTCCTTGTTTTTTTTAAAATATCTTTCAGAGCTCCTACTATAAGATCACTTAAGTACACCAGTACACTGAAGTGCACAGTTTGGCAGTATTGGATTATATTCTAATGTTAGTAACAAGGCATTTAAGACTCAATGTCATAAAGAAGTTGCTACCCTTAAATAGAACTTTAACAATTGCACAGGGTCTTCATAGCTGTAGGGAGGGAATAGGGAAAACATGCTAAATTGATATTTTCTTAAGGAGATAGAGATCTTTTTCACCTTCAGCTAAAAATAAAGGTGATAAGCAGATAGGTATTCCTGAAAAATTTAATTTGTATTTTACCCCACCTAAGTTTTCACTAGTGTGGGGAACTCCTTATGAGGAAATTCCTCTTACTGAGGCAACTAGGAGGCTGTTATACTTATTAAGGTCTTAGAGAGTTTTAATAGTTCAATGAACAGTAATACAGTCAGTATGTGTCAGAGACAGAGCTTGAAATCATGTCTTTTTGACACTGACAAACTCTTTCTCCACTATCCTACGTAGTCTCTCAAGATTTAATAAAAATAATCAAGCTAAATTAATTCTCACCTCCAAAATTTTTTGTCTTATTGCATATATTTAACCTATTACTTTGCTAGGAGGTAGGTGACATCAGAGTTGTTAACTGTACTGATCAAAATTTTAAGATCTTTCAAGGTAGTTGAGTTTTAAACTACTGTTACAGTATAAATGTACACTACAGTAGAGTATAAGTTATTCTGGTTTTGCTCACCTTTTTCTGCCTTAGTTCATAGCAAGTTTTCTCAGATTTCTCTGAATTCAATCTTTTTTATCAATCTTATAGCATATTAGTATTCCATTGCATTCATGAACTGTGATTTATTTTGCTTGATTATGGAGCTGAATTTCTTTTTTTTTTCCAGTGCGGAAGATGATTTAGTAAAAAGAGAAAATAAATGTTTGCTAATTTAAAAAGAATAAAGATTTAATCCAATTTGTTTTTTAAAAAAAACACAAATACAGTGTTTGATTTAGCCTTTTTAATCAATAACTTTGCTCCATTTCTAATGTAATATACAAATCAACATCATTACTAAAAAATAGGTAACCAAGACATCATTACATTGCATATATATAGCAAATTTGTATAAAAAACTGATTTTCAAACCAATCAACTCTAAAATAAAATCTCATCAAAGAACTTGATAAGAATTGGTCCAAAAATGAACAACATCCTTCTTTGCTGAAGATAAATTTATCTTAGTATATCTGGAAATTTCAGGAGAGTTGAAGAAAATGGGGGTGGATTTTAAATTTATATCACTAAGAAGAAAGAGTTTTTATGACAAACAGAAATAGAATGTGTTCATGGTTTCAATAGGTTTCTAGCCACAACTTAAGTAGTCATTCTTTGATTTAATCAAAATACTGAGAAATTGACTGAAAATAATGTTACAAAAGACATCAATCATGTATACATGAATATTTACATTTTACAAAGATTCCCCAATGGAACATCAGATCAGCTAATTTTTAACCAAGTTTTTTTCATTAGTCAAATTGCCACAATGATTAATTCTATCAAACCTGGGGGACAGGTCAGGGAGAAAACTTGGTAGAGTGGATAGCCTTGGAGTCAGGAATCTTTTGTCAGTTACATATTAAAATTTTTAAAAAAGGAAATTAAGAAAAACAACAGAACTGTTTCAAACGTATTAAATGATTAAGAATAAAAACTATAAGAAATAGTGACCCTCACCCTTACTCTCATTGAATTTGACTGGGAGAAGGAATGACATACACTCTAAAGTGGGTATCTTGCCCTACAGGAGAGTAGGGGAGATGGGAATGAGAGGCAGGAGTGTGGAGGGGAGGGCAGGATGCAGGGAGAGGGATGTTAGAAGTGCACACACTTCAGTAAAGGGACAAGGACAAAGGAGAGAACAGAACAAGGCAGGGGGGTGGAATAGGAAGGAGGGAAATATAGTCAGCATTACACAATATGTTCATTGTGGAGATGTTCTGCATAACTACACATGTATGGCCTGTATTGAATTACTTGACTTTCCAGTGGGGGTGGGTAACAAATTATATATACATATATATATATATATATATATATATATATATATATATATATATATAACTTATTATTATTATCATTATTTACATGCAACTGAGAAATAAGGTATACAGGCACTGAGACAGGGAGATCCATCTTACCCTACCAGAAAGTCAGAGGAGTGATGGGAGAGGATATAGGAGAGAGCAGATCAGTGGATGGGATATACATTGGGATCGCTATTTTGGAGTGGTGAGTAGGAGAAAGATGGGGAGAAAATTTGTAACTCAAAATCTTGTGGAAATCGATGATGTAAACAAAAAAATGAAAAAAAAATAAACAAAAGTTTAAAAAAAAAAGAAAGAAATAGTGACCTTATCCATAGCATCTAGCCTGTTCTCCAGGCTGCAGAAAGCAGGTTGGCAGACTAAAATTCAATGCTGCTGTTCAGAATCCATTATGGCAGGAAGGTATAATAAATACATGGTAATTTACCTTGATAAAGACACCTCACTCCCTTGATTTGCCTTGTGAGTGAAATAAAGGAAGGGGAGGTATATGTGACTACTTTGGATGAGTGTAAGAGTACAGTTTTCAAGTAAGAGTTTTAAGTTCCATATAGCCAAGAAAATTGAAGGAAGACTTTACTCAGACATACAAATGGTAAGGTAGGGGGTGATTACCACATGAAATAAACAGAAAGGAAAGTTGGTAGAATGTTGAACAAATTAGATAAGCATTACAAATAGTATATCTTGGAGTTGTCACATTTATAGTGTCTAATGAAAACCCCTAGAAAAATGTGTATTCTCAGATGAACTGAGGACATACACATTTTGTAATTTTCCACACACCGAGTGGCAGAGGTCACAGTTTTTCACACTGCACTACTTATGTCCTAATTTTCACACCGTAGTTCGTAAGAATTTCATCAAACACTTAAGTAGACCTGAAAAGATCTTATGAATTCATCCTTCAAATGGCAAGTTGTTGTTGTTGTTGTTATTTTCTAATTTAAAACAAAATGTAGTCCATTAAATGTTTTCAAAAATTTTGTAACAGATATATTTATTCAGCTAAAAGCATTCAGCTCTAAAGGAGAAGTAACTTGTCTTAAAACAGTAGTTCTCAACCTGTGGGTTGCGACCCCTTTGGGGGTTGAAGGACACTTTCACAGGGACCACAGGGGTTGCCTAAGACCATTGGAAAACACATATTTCTGATGATCTTAGGAACCGAGAGACTGTGCTCCTCTATCTGTCTCCAGGTGGGTCCACCCACATGCAGACATGCCCACATATGAGTATTAAATGGTGGCAGCATTAGGAAGGTTGAGAACCACTTTCTTAAAAGCTTTTCTCAGATTTTATAATACAAGATAAAATTTTCATATAACTGATAATATGTATTTAAAAATTAAATGTATTAGTAGTCAGAAGACATTTCATTAGAATAGACTAAAATACAGAGAAAATCATCTATCTGGTATCATTTGGTATTTTTATTAATTATACCAAATGACTTCCAAAGATAAGTATAGAGTTAGCCAGTGTGGAGTAATTAAAGTCAAAGAAGTAACAAGAGTTCATTTATACGGTGTCTTCTTTAGTTCTTCAAGATTACTACAAATAAGAGCAGAAGCTTGTTTTCTGTGCTACTTTACAATATCTAGTTTTTGATTTCTTAGTTGTTATTTGAATTGCTGAGAATTTACATTACAGAAGAGTTATAAATTACAAGACTGAAGTCTTTCCCTTTAGCAGTCTCGTTTAGAGACATATGTAACCCAGAGGATAATAGTATAAAAAAACAATTTTGCTATCTTTTTAACAGTTCAATTAATAAGATACAAAGCTAATTTTATCCAAATTACATTAAGGACCTTATTAAATTATAAAATTATAAGAATTCTAAATTTAGGACAAAAGCCGCTTTATCATTTCAATTTAAAAGACATGTACTGTATTAATTTTTACAATGTAATAGGGACATGGCCTCTGTACCACCATTTCATATATTTGAGAAAATATTCCTATTACAGCGTATATAAATATGTGTGTGTGTGTGTGTGTGTGTGTGTGTGTGTGTGTAAAAGCGTGGTGTCTACCTAATTAAACAAAAATTCATTTATGTAATTACATTTCGGATATAATAGTCTTCAAAATTTCAGAATATAAAAAATATCAGAAGACTAGGTAATATAATAGATTTTTTTCTGAAGTTAACTTACAGTAATACAGTGAGAATTTTAACTTATCATTCAATATTAGGAAAATTTATAGCATAATTGACAATATAAATAATAAATAACAAATTCATATGAACATACCAATATATGCATAAAATGTCTTTAACAAAAGACAACATCCATTCCTATGAGAAACATTAGAAAGCAAAGGAATCAAAGGAGACTTTCTTAAAATGGTAAGCAGTATCAATCTAAAACAATCAGAAAGTATCATTTGTGATGGGAAAAAACTGAAAGCCTTCCCAAAAAGATCAGTAGTGAAGAAGGGATGCCTATTATCATCATTATTATTCAGTGCTATACCACTAGAAATGCTAGCAATAAGGTAATAAAAAATTTAAATAATACAAATAGGCGATGAGGAAACAAAATTATCACTTGACAAGTGGCATAATGATATACTTTAAAAATCGTAATCAGCTAAAAAGCTAGTGGAAATAATTAACAAGTTCAGTAAAGTTGAAGATATATAATTAATCCATATAAAAATCAACATTCTGTATTTTATCAATAAATCCAGCAAGAGAGAAAAAGGACAATGTCATTTAAAACAAATGCAGATAATATAACATACTCAGGAATGTACTTGACAAGACAAACCTAGACACTATATGGATATAATTACAAAACATGTTCACACAAATAAAGACAGATCTAAATAATTTGAAAAATGTTAATGTTAATGGTTAGGCTTACTATTGTTTGTTTTTTTTTAAATTTATTAATTTACGTTTAGTTTACAAAATTCAATTTCATGATCTGTTGAGTTCCAAATTTTCTCCCCCTTTCCTCCCTTCTCCCGCTTTCATGGTGGCATGCAATTTGAAATAGGTTCTACAAATATCTTCACATTAAACATTACTCAAGTTGTAAAGAGAAATTATAAACAATGGAATGAATGAGAAAGAAGGAACAAAACAAAACAAAATACAAGAGAGAGCAAGTAGTTTGCTTCTATCTTCACTCAGACTCTGCAGTTCTTTCTGTGGATGTGGATATCTCTTTCCGTCGCGAGTCTTTTGTAGTTGTCTTCTAACCTTACAGTGCTGAGAGGAGCCCAGTCTTTCAAAGTTAGTCATCACAGATATGATGCTCCTGTAATTGTTTACAAAGTTTTCCTGGTTCTGCTCCCTTCACTCAGCATCAGTTTATATAAGTCTCTCCAGGTTATCATGAAGTCAGACAGTTCATCATTTCTTATAGCACAATACCATTCTATTACCTTTGTATACCATAACTTGTTCAGCCACTCCCCAATTGACGGGCATCCCCTTGATTTCTAAGCCTTTTTCTGTCATAAAAAGAGCTGCTACAAATATTTTTGTATATACAGGTCCTCTTCCCACTTCTATGATGTCTTTGTGATGCAGCCCTAGAAATGGTATTTCTAGGTAAAAGGTTATGCACATTTTTATAACCCTTTGGGCATGGTTCCAAATTGCCCTCCAGAATGGTTGGATCAGGTCACAAATCCACCAACAATGCATTAGTGTTCCAATTTTCCCACATCCTCTCCAACATTCATTATTCTCCTTTTCTTTCATATTAACCAATCTGATAGGTGTGATGTGGTACCTCAGAGTTGTTTTGATTTATGTTTCTGTAGTCAACAGAGTTTTAGAATTTAGAGCATTTTTTCATATGCTTATAGATATCTTTAATTTCTTCCTCTGAAAACTACCTGTTCATATCCATTGACCATTTATCATTTGGGAAATGAATTCCGTTCTTATAAATTTGACTCCATTCTCTGAATATTTCAGTAATGAGGCCTTTGTCAGAGACACTGGTTATAAAAATTCTTTCCCAATTTTTTGCTTGCCTCCAAAACTTGGTTTCATTAGGTTTGTTTGCAAAAAAACTGTTCGGTTTAATGTAATCAAAGTTATCCATTTCCTATTTTGTAATGCTCTCTATCTTTTATTTGGACATAAATTCTCTCCTTCTCCATATATCTGACAGGTAAACTATTCCCTTTTCTCCCAGATTGCTAACAACATCTGCCTTTATAAGTAGATCATGCATCAATATTAGCTTGATAGAGCCACAACAATTGATGTTTTTTCTAATTATTGATGTCTAACTTTATATGTGTGAAAAATATTTTGTAATTGTGTTTCTATATTCCTGGGTTTGTTTTAGCAGGTAGATTTCCAAATATACTATAATGTATACAGTAACTTTAAATTTAATTTATCTTTCTATTTCTTGCTATTGGACTGCATTAGAAAAATAGGAATGCTGAGGATTTTTGTGGGTTTGCTTTATATTCTGCAACTTTGCTAAATTGATTTAGTATCTGAAGTAGTTTTGTGTTTTTTTTTCCTTGATTCTCTAGGATTCTCTAAGTGTATCATCACATTATCTCCAAAGAGTGATAGCTTAGTCTCTTCTTTGCCTAATATGATTCCTTTGATTTCTTTTTCTTCTATTATTGCTACAGCTAACATTTCTAGTACCAAACTGAATAAGAGGTGTGATAGTGGACATCCTCGTTTCACGCCTAATCTTATTGGCAATGCTTCTAGCTTATCCCCATTATATATAATACGTGCTGATGATGTCAGATAGATGCTACTTGTTATTTTAAGGAAGACTCCATTTATTCCTATACTTTCTAGTGTTTTTAATAGGAATGGGTGTTGTATTTTGTCAAAAGCTTTTTTCTGCATCTATTGAAATAATCGTATTGTTTATTACTGATGTGATCAATTATGCTGATAGTTTTCTTAATATTGAACCATTCTTGCATTCCTGGAATGTATCCTACCTCATCAACATACATTATTCTTATTATAAGTTACTGCAATCTTTTTGCTAATATTTTATTTAAAATTTTTGCATCTATATTCATTAGGGAAATTGGTCTATAATTTTCTTTCTCTATTTTGACTCTTTGCAGTTTATGTATCAGTACCATATTTGTGTCATAAAAAGAATTTGATAGTATTCCTTCTTCTCCAATTTTTCCAAATAGTTTATAAAGTATTGGTATCAATTGTTGTTTAAATGTTTGATAGAATTTGCTTGTAAATCCATCTGACCCTGGAGATTTTTTCCTGGAGAGTTCATTAATGGCTTGTTCACTTTCTTTTTCTGAGATGAGGTTATTTAAGTATTTTACTTTCTCTTCTGTTAATCTGGGCAACTTATGTTTTTGTAAATATTCATCCATTCCACTAAGATTGCCAACTTTAAGGGGCCTACAGTTGAGCAAAATAATTCCTAATTATTGTTTTAATCCTCTTCTTTTGAGATAAAATTTACCTTTTTCATTTTGGATACTGGTAATTTGGTTTTCTTCTTTTTTTTTTTATCATAGGCAAACAATTGTACCTAAGTTAATTTGCCTATTCAATGTTTTATCAAATCAAACCACCAAAGAATTATTTTATGAAGGTAGAAAAAATGGTAACAATATTCATCTAGAATAATAAAAGAATAATTTTGAAAAATTAAAATAAAAAATTAAGAATTTGACATTTAGGGCAAATGGCATTTATCATTGCAATTTCCAAGACAGGTATCATTTTCATTTTAATAATGCAATAGGGGAATGACCTGTGTAATAACATTTCATAAATAAAAACAATATTGCCAAGATTAGAAGGAAACCAGGAGACTAAGGGGAGGGCATAATTTACAAGTCTCTCTTACAAAAGTCTCATTTCACAAATATATAAAGAACTGATTGAAATTTATAAAAAAAAATGAGTCATTTCCCATTTGGTAAGTAATCAAAAGATTTGAACAGGCAATTTTCAGAAGAAATTAAAGCTATGTATAGTCACATGAAGAAGTGCACTAAATCACTATTGATTAGAGAAATGCAAATTAAAACAACTCTGAGCTACCACCACACACATATCCAATTGGCTAGTATGACAGAAAAGGAAAATAACAAATTTTGGAGGGGATGTGATTAGAATGCATCACTAAAGCACTACTCATAGACTTGTGGATTAATCTAGCCATTCTAGGGAGGAATTTGAAACTTTGTCCAATGGACTATAAAACTGTGCACATCCTTTGATCCAACAATACCACTATTAAGTCTATATCCCAAAGAGATCAAAGAAATGGAAAAGCACATCTATGTGCAAATATATTTATAGAAGCTCTTTTTGTGGTGGCAAAGAACTTTAAATTGAGTAGACACCCATCAATTGGAAATGGCTGAACAAGTTGTAGTATATAATTGTGATAAAATACGATTGTGCTATAAGAAAATAATGACCAGTGTGGTTTCAGAAAAACCTTGGAAAAAATACAAACTGATATAAAGTGAAGTGAAGAAAGTCAGAAAATTTTGTATGGTAACAGAAATATTATAAAGATGATCAACTGTGAATAATTTGCTGTTCTGATTAATGCAATGATCTGAGACAATTCCAAAGTAGTTATGATGAAAAATGCTTTCCATGTCTAGAGAAGGAACTAGAGTCTGAATGCACATTGAGTCTCAATGCAAATGAAAGCACACCTTTTCATTTTATATTTCTTGCTTATTTTTACAAAATGGCTAATATGGAAATATTTTTACATGATTCCACATATATACTTTACACCACATTTTTATGTCTTCACAACAGGTGAATGAGGAGTAGGAAGGGGGAAAAGGAGGAGCCAAGAAGGTATAGCAAAGGTAGGGGTTCACCTAACCTCTTTCTCAAACCTCTCCATATACATTTAAGTAATTACTGTAAACAAAATCTAGAATGACAGAACCAAAAACAAGATGGAATGAAACAACTTTCCAGACCAAGGCAACATAAAGAGTCACTGGGAAAGGTCTTTTGTACCAGGTTGAGGGAAGAGCACAGTCCAGCAAAGGTCTGCCACTGTAGAACAGGCCCCAGAAAACTAGGAACAGGCTTTTGGGTGATTGAATAAGTGGGAGAAGTGGTGGTTTCCAAACCTCTCAGTCCACAGATTGTAAAGGGATCAGACAATGTGTCAGAAAGAGATTTACAGAGGTCCCTTTGTAGCCAGCAGGGGAACGACTCTGTTGCATTAAATCTGAGGTTCAGTCTTGACTCTCACTCCCAGTGTGAGGAGAAGCACTAATGCACAAGAACTTGCAAACTCAGGAGAGCAGAGACCCTAGTTACAGTTCCAGAGTTGAAAATAATGTGTGTTGTAGCTCACAAACCAGTGCACAGTACAGGAAAGTAGTAAACACACCTCTCCCTAGATCATACCAACTCGGAAGAGCCAAAAACTTACAGGTCACCAGAATTCCCTCTGAAAATAGTTGCACTAAAAATCTGAAGCTTGGAACAGTATTCCCTCCACTTGGGAAGCAAAGCCCCACTTTAGCATATAGCTAAAAGTCAAGAAATAGACTGGAAAATGAGCAAACAACAGAAAAAACAATCTGACCTTAGAAAGTTACTATGATGATAAGGAGGACCAAAATACACACTCAAAAGAAGATAACAAAATCAAAACTCTTGCATCCAAAGCCTCAAAAGTGTAGGAGGGAAGGAAAGAATTGAACCTTCAAATTTTGAAAAAAAAATGTTAAAAATTAATAATAATTAAATGAAGAGAAAAAAAAGAAATATCCAGAAAATGATTTGTCATATGGAGTTGTAAATATCAGGAAGAGTGAAAGTGGATCTTGTTACAGCCCTTGCCAACACTAGAAGAGTAGTTAATCCTTGAATGGTTCCCAGTCTGGGTGTTCTTACACTTCTAAGCTATTGGGTAAGCCAGTTACAACACCCTCAGAATGAGATTCCCCACATAAAACAAATAACTCCTGATGGGCTTACCTCTAGATAACTAATCTATCCATTAAAAGTTTGATTCCAAAATTGTATAAATCTTCAATGTAATAGTAATCATACCTACATTGGGTAATTTGTCATGGAGGGGTATGTGAAACTTCAAATATTGATGAGCCAGGGTAACTGTAAACTGTTACAAGTCCTAAATCTTGCTCCAGAAAAAGGTGAATATTCTACCATAGTTCGTCAATTGTGCTTCAGCCAGGAAGTCTTTTGCTTAATAATACCAGCCATAAAACAGTTGTCAAAAGTTTTCTCAAATTCCTAAAAATCATGATCTACATTATTCAAAGGTGATATATTTTGGAAGTGTGGAAGAAGGAATACAGTACATACCATAGCTTACTTGATAGATTTCCACAAAGGCTATCATGACCTGCTTCATGTGGCAAAACTAGGGATGGAAATTCAAAAATAACTCATGGTCCTAATACCCTTGGTAAAGTGATGCAGTCATTGATTGCCTGAGATAAAAGTTGGCTTCCTTTAGACTAAGAAGTTTGTCTCACAAGACAGAGACTTTTCAAGGGTCTGGTTCATCTGATTCTCTGGCTGTAAGGTCTCTGGAGGCCCCTGTTGATAGAACTTGCAAGATTCCAAATGACTCTGACTTTGTCAGGGGAAACACATCTGGTCAGGTATTCAAACAATGTATAGTTTTACTGAGCTTAGGATAAAACTGCAGTGTATACAGTATTAACAATACTCAAAGCATCCAGTGAATAAGAGAAGAAAACAATTAAAATTGGTGCATGTTAATAGATGATGAGTCATCCACCAACTAGTCATTTTTTCTATCCCTACATACCAATAATTTAACTCAAGAAAATATTATATGACGTGATTGATTTGTTGTTGTCCTTCATTCTCAAAGAGAACCAAAATGACATCACTATGCTAAAATCAACGTATAATTAGTGATTATACATTATATCTTTTTTTAGTAGAAGATATGACATGAGCTATTTCAAGGGAGGTGACCATTTTGTAGGGTGATGCAATGTAACCCTCATATTCTGGTTCATGACAAGAAACGAACTTATGGGATTTAGGGAGGATGGGGTTGGGGATAATTTATACTTTGGTTAGTAGATTTAATTGTTAAAAAGAATGCTATAGGGGTGATTAGGTGGCACAGTGAATAAAGCACTGGCCCTGGAGTCAGGAGGACCTGAGTTCAAATCCGGACTCAGATACTTAACACTTACTAGCTGTGTGGCCTTGGACAACTTACTTAACCCCAATTGCCCTGCCTTTCCCCCCTGCAAAAAGCGAAAAAAAAGAAAGATTTAGTGTAAGAGTAGCATATAAATTTTATGGGTGAGCTTGATATTAAGTTTAGGAAAGCACAAAAGAAGCTATAGACCTTTCCTATGAGAATACTAATTTATCCAATCAGAATTATTGTTTGCTTTTAATTAACACTTGTTTCTAACATCATTACATAAATCAAACACAGGGCAATTATAGAAAGCAGAAAAATCTTCCCTTGGCAACTAGAGGTAGACTCTTTAACTCTGTATACATTAATTGCTTTGAAAATTTTGAAAAGACACTGGTTCCATGTGGCTGATATGACCCTAGGTTCTTAGTTTTAAAAAATGGCACATTCCCCAAAGGTAAGAGAGATATGATCTTATTCCATCTTCATGATCTATTGTTAGTCAATCTGGGCTTTGGCTAGGATAACTCTGGGGAAATCTAATGCAGGGACTGAGGTACACTTAGTCACAACACCAGGCATATGACCCTCGATTTAGGGGAAATGTTCATACTTCTCTTTTAATGGAGAATTCGTGTGTTGCAAGCTAATTGTATAATGGAATAATATATCTCTCTCTAATAGTCTCAGAGAAGCAAAAGGTAGTTTTGAGTTCCTGTAAGTAAAAAACCATGAAAAGGTAACAAACCCTCAGTATACGCCCTGTTTCTCAGTCACATGTGACTTCTGTCATCCAGCAAATATCAAAATTAACAATTCATGATTCAGAAGGCAAAAATAAGCATTAGTTTGAAACTTCCTGAAAAATATATTTTACTGACAGTCATATTTTACTGACAGACATGGGAGGTACTTCCATAGGTTTCAACAGTATGGCACATCTGTTTAAAAAAAAAATCCTCAAAGGACCTTAGATTGCTTTGACATGGGCTTAGTTTTGAGAATCAAGGGTTTACTAAGTTCCATGTTCCTCATAACAATCCAGAGCATTGTTTTCAGATCAATACATATTTTAGGAAGGATAAGTTGAAGAGTATCCAATAGAGCAGTGGTTCTCAACGTTTCTAATGCTGCGACCCTTTATTACTCGTATGTGGGTGTATCTGCATGTGGGCGGACCCACCTGGATATGGATAGAGGAGCGGTGTCTTGATTCCTAAGACCACTGGAAATATGTGTTTTCTGATGGTCTTAGATGACCCCTGTGACTGCTGTGAAAGGGTCGTTTAACCCCCAACGGCGGCATGACCCACAGGTTGAGAACCGCTGCATAGAGTATCACCAGAATTGTTAAGGGCCTTAAGATCAAGTAAAGAGTATCACTGAAGCAACTGATTTTTAGCCTTAGGAATAAACTTTAAATGAACACATCTGTCTTTAAGTGGTAGAAGTAATATCACTAGAAGAAGGATTGGACTTGTTCTATTAAGTAAAATGATCAAGCACTAAAAACTGGCAGAGAGGCAGATTTTTATTTGATGCAGGAAACAAATTTCCTAACAATTTCAACTATCCACATAGAAAATGAACTGTCTGAAAGTTGGTAGCTTCACTATGATGGAAAAAAAGACCAAACTCTGGAAGAGATGTGGAAAAATAAGGACACATGCATTGTTGATAGAGTTGTGAACTGGATGAACCGTTCTGAAAAGCAATTTGAAAGTATGTCCAAAGGAACAAATAACTTTATGTACCCTTTCACTCAGGATTATCACTACTAGGAACTGAATCCCAAAGAAATCCACAAAATGGGAAAAGGATATATATGTGTAAAAATATTTACATCATTTTCATGGTGATAAAGCATTAGAAACTGAGCAGATATCCATCAACTAATAAATGACTGAATAAATTGTGGTGTATTATTCTGATAGAGCACTATCGTGCCATAAAAAATTGACTAGTAGGCAAAGCTAAGATGACAGAGTATAGCGAGTCAACCATATGAATGCTTCCAATATTCCCTTCCAAAAACTTTAAAATAATTTCTCAAATAAATTTTAGAGTGGCAGAGCCAAGCAAAGGCCATAGTGATTCATTTTTCCAGCCTAAGATAATATCAGAGGTCAAAAGGAGAGGTCTGTGACATGGAGTGGGCAGCCAGCCCAGAGTATGATACATGCCAGGCAACACTAGCAACATGCCTTGGAGGTGATTGAGATAGCAGCAGCATCTTTGGGAACTGTCAGGCCAGAGACATTGAGGGGAAGTGTGATTTAACAACTGGTTATAAAAAGATTATAGTGAACATTTTGCTGGCACTGAATGCAGTGGAAACTGAGCAGTTCTGGGTCACAGTTCAAGAACAGAGAAGAGTGCTTGCGGTTACTCCTAAGGTAGCAGTGACACTAGCTGCAGTTCTAAGGCAAAAAGGAAAAACAGCACTTTTGGCTAGAGGAGAACAGGGGACTTGGTCACAGATAGAGGGCATAGAAGATTGCTGATAATTGCGTTTTCAAGGGAACATTGGCCCTTCCTATATAAATAACGAAGTGCAAACCATTAGAGCAACTTTTCTCAGATCACAACTGCTTAGAATCAACCAAAAACTTGCAGACCTCCAAAACTACCTCTGAAAACAACCTAGAAAAACCTGAACTATGGGATAGTGCCTGCCCACAAGCATCTAAGCAAGGCACAACATTAACATAAAATTAAAAGTCAAGAAATAGGATGGAGACACTATCAAACAGCAACCACAAAAATAATTTAACCATTAAGAGGAGTTATAATAGCAGGGAAGACAAAGACATAAACTTAGAAGAAGAAAAATGAAAACAACTACAATCTAAATCTCAAATGAAAATGCTACTTGGATCTAAGCTCAACAAGAATTACCAGAAGAATTAAAGAAAGAGACAAAAGTGGTAAAGGAAAAGTTGGGAAAAGTAATGAAAGTGATGAAAGAAAATTATGAAAAAATAATTGACATGATAAATGAGGCATAAAAATATCTGAAGAAAATATCACCTTAAAAAAATAAAAAGAATTGGCCTCTGGTAAAGGGCACAAAAATTCACTGAAGAACATAATTAATCAGCAGAAAGTAATCAAATACTAGAATTGGTCAAGTAGAAAAAAAGAGATACAAAAATTCACTGAAGAAAATAATTCCTTGAAAATTAGAATTGAGCAAGTAGAAGGTAATGACTACATGAGACTTCAAGAAACAATAAACTCCAAAAATGGAAAAGAATCAGTGAAAATGTAAAATAATACATTGGAAAAAGAAATGACATGGAAAATAGATCAAGAAGAGATTATTAAAGATTATAAAAATATTTAAAAGTGAAAATAAAAATAAGAATCCAGACATCTTTTTCAAGCAATTATAAAGGAAAACTCTCCCAATATCTAGAATCTAGAGGGCAAAAGAGAAATGGAAAGATTCCATTGATCACTAGAAAGAGATCTGAAAATAAAAACTCCCAGGAATATTAAACTCAAACTCCAGAGCTCCCAGGTCAGGGAAAATTTATTGTGGACAGAAATAAATAAACAATTCAAGTAACATGGAGCCACAATAAGGGTCACACAAGATTTAGGAGCTTCCATATTAATGAAGGGGAAAGCTTGGAATATCATATTCTGGAAAACAAAAGAGCTAGGATTACAACTGAGAATGATGTATCCAGCAAGTCTGATTAAAACCTTTAGGAGATGAGTGGATATTTATGCAAAAAGAGAACTTTCAAGCATTCCTAACAAAAAGACCAGAGCTGAGTAGAAAATTTGACATTCAAACATAAAAATCAAGAGAAGCATGAAAAGTTACACATGAAAGTGTAACCATAAGAGACTCAAAAAGGTTAAACTCTTTACATTCCTAAAATGAAAACATTATTTAGTAAATTTAAAGTAGTCTTATTAGGAACTATTTAATGAATAAAAACAATTTTTTTTAAAGAAGCAACGATATTCCCCTCCAAACAACTTCAAAATAGCACCCCAAAAATAATCCTGGAATAGCAGAACCATCAAATAGATGGTTTGAGATTTTCGACTTCTGGAAGCCATGATCTAAATAATTGGAAAAAATAGAGTTACTCATGAGTAGGCTGAGCTAATATAATAAAAATGACAATTCTTTCTAAATTAATTACTTATTCAGTGCCATGCCAATAAAACTACCAAAAAAAATTATAGAGCTAGAAAAAAATAAAATTCATCTGGAATAACAAAAGGTTCAGAATATCAAGGGAATTACGAAAAGAAATGCAATGGAAGGTGACTTAGCTGTACCAGATCTTAAATTGTATTATATAACACATCATACATTAAAAAATGCTTGATACTGGCTAAAAAATAGAGTGGGTGGTGAATCAGTGGAATAGATTACCTATGCAAGACACAATAGTCAATGAGTACACTAATCTACTATTTGATAGATTCAAAGATTCCAACTTTTCAGTAAGAACTCACTATCGAACAAAAACCGCTGGGAAAACTGGAAAATAGTGTGTCAGAAACTCAACATAGACCAACATCTTACACCCTATACCAAGATAAAGTCAAAAATGGGTACATGATTTAGATATAAATACTGATACCATAAGCAAGCTAGGAGATTAATGAATAATTTACCTATCACATTTATAGCGAATGGAAAAAATTATGACCAAACAAGAGAAAGAGAGCATTATACAGTAAAAAATGGATTATTTTGACTACATTACATTGAAAAATATTTGCAAAAATACAGTCAATATAATCAACTTTACAAGTGAAGCAGAGAGTTGGGAAAAAATTTTTATAGCCAGTGTCTCTGATAAAGGCTTAATTTCCAAAATATTTAGAGAAATGAGTCAAATTTATAGGAGTGCAAGTAATGCTCCAATTGGTCAATGATCTAAGGATATGAACAGGCAGTTTTCAGAGGAAGAAATTAAAACTATCTAAAATCTTATGAAAAAGTGCTCTAAATTACTATTAATTAGTGAAATGCAATTTAAACAGCTCTGAGATACCCTATCACACCTATCAGATTGGTTAATATTTTCATAAATAATAAATGTTGGAGAAGGTGTGGGAAAATTGGAACACTAATACATTGTTGGTGGAGTTGTGAATTCAGCCAATCATTCTGGAGAGAATTTCGAACTATGCTCAAAGGGCTATAAACCCATGCAATTATGTCCAAAGGCTATAAAAATGTACATACCCTTTCACTCAGCAATGCCACTTCTAGGTCTTTATCCCAAAGAGGTCACAAAAATGGGTGTATACATATAAATATATAAATATATATATATATATATATATATATATATATATATATATATATGTATGTATATGTGTATATATGTATATATGTATGTATGTATATGTATATGTGTGTGTGTGTGTATATATATATATATATATATATCTGTATATATGTCTTTATATCTTTTGTGTGTATATATATACATACACACACACACATTTCTATTTCCTTCATCTTTTCTCATACTGAGAAAAGTTTCATAATTTACAATTATTTTTCTGTGTTGGTATGTAAATAGTCCAACTTTGTTAAGGTCCTTATGATTTCTTTTCCCTGTTCACCTTCTTGTGCTTCTTGGATTTGAATGTCAAACTTTCTATTCAGCTCTAGTTTTTTCATCAAGAATGCTTGCAAGTGGGGGCTGCTAGGTGGCGCAGTGAATAGAGCACCAGCCCTGGAGTCAGGAGGACTTGAGATCAAATCCAGCCTCAGATATTTAACACAAAAACTAGTCATGTGCCCTTGGGCAAGTCACTTAACCCCAATTGCCCTCCAAAAAAAGGGCAAAAAAAAAAAAAGAATCCTTCAAAGTCCTCCACCTCATTGAATGACCATATTTTCTCCTAAAATATTATACTCAATTTTGGTGGGTAGGTGATTCTTGGTTTTAACCCTAGCTCCCTTGATTTTCAGAATATCATATTCCAGGCCCTTCAGTCCCTTAATGTAGAAGCTGATAGGTCCTGTGTTATCCTGATTGTGTTTCCACAATATTCAAATTCTCCTTGATCTGGGAACTCTGGAACCTGGCTATAACATACCTAGGAGTTTTTTTTTATGGGATCTTTTTCAAGAGGTGATTGGTGAATTCTTTCAAGTTCTATTTTGCCCTCTGGTCTGAGATATCAGGGAAATTTTCCTTGAGAATTTCTTGATGGATGATTTCTAGGTTCTTTCTTTGATTGTTCATGGCTTTCAGATAGTCCAATAATTTTTAAATTGTCTCTCCTGGATCTATTTTCCAGGTCAGTGGTATTTTCAAGGAAATATTTCACATTGCCTTCTATTTTTTCACTTGTTTAGATCTGTTTAATAGTATCTTGATTTCTCATAAAGTCATTAGTTTCCATTTGCCCCAATCTAATTATGAAGCAATTATTCTAGCTCTGAGGGTAGAGGGTCAGACCCACTCCTCCATGC
Source organism: Pseudochirops cupreus (assembly GCA_028627135.1). Lineage (NCBI taxonomy): Eukaryota > Metazoa > Chordata > Mammalia > Diprotodontia > Pseudocheiridae > Pseudochirops > Pseudochirops cupreus. Next base: position 249,551,244 of record CM053580.1, read on the forward strand.
TGCCTAAATTCAGCAAAGTTCCACTGATCTTTCACTTTGTCCTTGGCCCTTATGGGTTGAAAATTCTGGAAACCTCCACATCTGTAGGTAATCCACTCTCCCAAATGCTCCAGCCATGGCTGGTCCTGGCCACCCTGGGGCTAAAACTATGGCTCAAGCTGGGCTTTGCTCTGCTCCCAGCCCCTTGCAATGAGCCCTTCCTCTCCACCTGCCAGGCTGCCCTCAGTGGGAACTTTGTTTCTCTGTCACTTTGTGGGTTCTGAAGCTCTAAATTTTTTTTAGAGTTATATTTTCTAGGTACTTGAGGTGGTTATGGGGGGAACTGTGGAGTTTTCCCGCTTCTACACTGCCATCTTCAGGAAAGAACTTTTGAATACAGATGTAAGCATATTATTTGCTCTCCCCTTCTTTTTTTGTTTTATTTTATTTCTTCATTTTTGTATTTCTGCCCATCAGTTCTAATTCTTCTTTACATCATGACTAATGTGAAAATATGTTTAATATGAATATATAAGTAGAATCTATTTAAGATTGCATGCCATATTGGTGTGGGGAAAGGAGATGGAGGGAGAGAAAATTTGAAACTCAGTATTTTATAGAAGTGATTGTTGAAAACTAAAAATTAATTAATTAATTAATTATTTAAATATGGGAAAAGAACATGCTGAATAAGACATGTGCTTCTACTGCCAGGTAAGATAATTCCAAAGGACTTACAATTAAAAAATATTATCCATATCTAGAGCAAAAATTGATGGAGTCTGAAAGAAGACTAAAGCATACTTCTTAAAAAAATATGTGGTGAAACAATCTTTTAACCTAAGAAGCTTGCAAGATCAGCAAAAAAACGATCTGCTTTCTCACGTGGAAGGGGAATGCAATCCAACGAGCCTGAGACAGTGACCCTTCTACCCTGGGAGTAGAGTTCAAATTTGAAAGAAAGTCAAAAGACAAAAGGAGTTCAGCAAAAAACAACAAAAAGGATCTGACCAGAGAAAGTTATTATGGTGATAGAAAAGTCTAAAGACACAAACTCAGAAGACAAGAACAATGTCAAAACACAGGCAAAATGTCAAAGAAAGATGGGAAGTGATCTCAAGTCCAGAAAGAGCTCATGAAAGAACTTTTTTTAAAAAGCTTCAAAATTATATTACAGAGTTAGAATAAAAACTGGGAAAAGAAATGAGATTGATGGAAGAGAATTATGATGAAAAAAACTCAACAGCTTGGAAAAAGAAAATGAGTACTTCAAAAATAAAATTGGCCAAATGGAAAAGGAGATATACAAAAATCAAGTGAAGAAAACACCTCCTTACAAAGTGCAATTGGACAAATGGAAAAAAGAAATGCCAAAGCTGAGGAAAACAACTCCTTAAAAGTTTGAACTGGGCAAGTGGAAGCTAATGACTCTTGGAGACATCAAGAACCAATCAAACAAATTCAAAACAATGAAAAAAACAGAAAAATGTAAAATAACTCATTGGAAAAACAAATGACCTGGAAAATAAATCCAAGAGAGACGATGTCAGAATCATTGGAGTACCTGAAAGTCACAATTAAAAGGAGGACCTGGACATCATCGTTCAACAATTATCAAGGAAAACTACCTTGATATCCTTGAGCCAGAGGGCAAAATAATTGGAAGAATCCACCAATCACCTCAGAAAAAAAAATCCAAAATTAAAATCTCCAAGGAACATTATAGTCAAATTTTAGAATTATCAGTTCAAGGAGAAAATTCTGCAAGTGGTCAGAAAAAACAATTCCAATATCAGGGAGCCACAATCAGGATTACAGAGAATTTACGAGGTGTAATATTAAAGTATCAGGGATCATGGACCATGATATTCCAGAAAGCAAAGGATCTAGTACTACAAAAAAAATAATCACCTAGCTGGTAAAATTAAGCATAATGCTTCAAGAGAAAAAAAATGATCATAAAATGAACTAAAAGGATTACAAGCTTTCTAAAGGATATGATGAGAATTGGAAAAACAAGAGGAACAAAAAAAAAGGATCTCCAAAATCAAGACATAAAAGAAGCTTTAAAAGGGGGAAAAAAGAAAGGAAAAGATAAAGGATTCAATGAAGTTGAACTGTTTACATCCCTACATGGAAAAATTATACTTGTAATTCTTAAAAATATATACCACTAATAGTACAATTAGAAGGAATATACATAGACAAAGGGTACTGGTATAAGGTAAATCTGAAGGAATAAGACAAAAATAATTAGGAGATGAGAAAGAGGACTATACTGGGTGCAGAAGGAAGAGAGAGGTAGAATGGGGTAAATCATTTCACATAGAGACACAAAAAAAACCTATTATAGTGGAGAGAATGATGGGAGTGTAGGAGATGGGTATTACTTGAACCTCACTTTCATCAGTATTGACTTGCAGAGGGAACAATATACAAAATCACTTGAATATAGAAATCTCTCTTAACTAACAGAGAAATAGGATGGAAGAAAATTAAGTAAAAAGCACAGCGTAAGTGACAGAAGAGAGGACAGTCCAGGGTAGGTGGTAGACAGAAGCAAAACTCCATCAAGGAGTAAAAAAGTGAAAAAGGAAAAAAGACAAAAAGGAGGAAAAATAGGATGGAGGAAAATACTAAGTTGGTTATTATATCAGTGAATGTGAATGGGATGAACTTTCCCATAAAATGGAAGCAGGTATCAGATTGGATCAAAAATTAGAATCCTACAATATGTTGTTCACAAGAAACACACTTGAAACAGAGAGTGACACAGAGATTAAATGTCTAGAGAAGAAGCCATTTATCTGAAGTGAAGAAAGCAGGGTAGCAACTCTCTTCTCAGACAAAGTAAAAGCAAAAACAGATCATGTTAAAAGGGATAAAGAAGGAAACTACATCTTGTTATAAGGTACCATAGATAATAAAGTAATATCAATACTAAATCTTTATGGATAAAGTGGTATATCATCAAAATTCTCAAAGTAGTTAACTAACAGGTTCATGACCAAATGCAATGGCAAGCAAAGGAGTATTTGATTCCCTATATTTAGCACTTTGGTTCAGTTCAAATGTCTTTGAGCCTTACTCATGATTATAGCAAGTCTTTGTTAGAAACAGAACCTGTGAAGGCAACATTGGGAGGAAATTGAGGAAGACTGGAAAAGGAAGGATATCAGAGGTGGGCAGAACAGGTTGGAGCTGATGATATATAAGAGCAGGAGCAGAACTGGGAGTGAGCAGAACTAAGAGGGCAAACATTTGTGGTGAATGGCACTCTGTTTGTCCTGTCTATATTAATTTGGGTTTTTGTTATTTTCTCAGACAGAAGCATTCTGTCTGTTGATTTGTTTACTTTGTCAGACAGAAGCCTTCACAATGTGTGTGAGTTATGACACAATGTGTCATAACTCAGCTAAGCTTGTTGTGTGTAGATATTATTACTCTGTTAAGTTTTCTCTTGCAAGAAACAGAGACTTTGAAGGGTTAGAGCTGGACTGGACACTGTGAGCTTAAAGCTGGAGGAGGAACAGGAACAGGAACCGGGAGCTGCCTACTTGTGAATCCAGGTGATGTGACAGTTGGTTGAATTCAGACAACAGCTGGGAGCATAGAAGAGAAATCATGGAGTTTGAGAGTCAGCCTGAGCCAAGATGAAAAGGCTTTTCCTTGTGTGCTTGGTGCTGACTGAAAAGATCATGATTTATTGGACCTAGGGCTGGAAGAACTTTGTGCTTTGTACTTTGTACCCTTAAGGATGATTGAGTTAAGGATGATTGGAAGACAGTCTCCAATCAAGAAGAAAGAAGACTTTCTGACTGATGAGTGTTGTATCAGTTTACAGCTCCTCCTATCACATTGTGCTTTTTTTTTTCCTGTTGCCTGATAAGCCAAAGGAAAAAGAGTGCATTTTTTTTTGGAGAAATTTTTAAAGTCTTTAAAAAAAGTCTCCCTTTCCCACTGCCTTTCTAATTCCAGCCATTTGGAAAATCAAACAAGAGACTCAGTCAGAGGAGGAACAAAGTCTTTCTTCCTAATTTGTAAAAACTGATAACATTATGAATTAGAAACTAATTTTGTGACAGAAATCATAATTGGCAACTGAATTTCCAAATGTGACAAATTGTGAAATATCTTAGTGAATATGTTTTAAGGGGGAAAACTGTAAAGTTTTTAATGTAAGGGAGCACAGCTTTTCCATTGATAAGGAACTTAAGTTGTAAGGTAAATAAGTTTTTGACTTTGCTTTACGAGAAATCAAAAAGAGGAATTAAAGTGGTATGATTTAATTTCCAAAATGAAAAGAGGGAATTGTTTTGGGTCTGAAAGAAACTTTAAAAGTAAATAAAATTTAAATTGGAATACCTTTTGTATCTGAGTAAGCAATTAAAGAGTATGAATGATATAATATGATTGGTAAACTAGAAGCAAAGTCATCTAAAGAAATTGGAAATAAACTATGTATTTTAATCCTTTAAGAACTCTAAAAGTGACAGTATTATAATTAATTGTTTTTATATAATAAAATCATGTTAAATTGAAAATGAAAAATTCAAATGAAAGAAGCTAAGTTTTGTAGATAGTGTGCAATATGATTGGGGACTATAGACTACAAGAATTCTGGAATACAATGAAAGTAAGAGAAAAGTGAGGAGACAAAATTGCAAAATAAAATGTTAATTTCAAGAGAGAAGATTTAAGAAAGATTTGGGAAATGTTTAATGAAATGCCTGTCAGAAATTTCAGACAAACTATTATAAAACTGTACCAAATGAGAATTCCTGAAAGGAAAAATGTGTAGCATAAAATTATTTGGATGTACTGAGCTTCTCCTCAGGTGAAAAAAAGTGTCAAGAATAATAGATACTTTAGGGAAAAGATAAGACATGCACTTTACCACTAGACTCATAAAGTGTCAGAATGACTAGATTAAGAAATCAAAAGGAAATGATTTGGTTCATCAGTGATTTTGAGCTAAGAATAAGTTAGCCCTGAAATTTGAAATGCTAAGAGTAAATGACCCTTGTGAAAAAATAGAGGTCCTTAATATTACTATTTAATATTGTAAAACCCAAACTTTATTTGAATGGTCTCACAGTGAGATGTTTTGCCATTTAGGGACAATATAATAAATCAGAACTTAATACATATTGCATCTGCTCATTTTTAAAGGGAATAATAATAAGAATACTTGCCTCACACTGTTGCTTAGAGGACCACAGGATTGTGAAGTTTTAGCAGAGTGAGTAGAGGGTAAACGATGCAATATCCACACCTAACAGGAATTAAATTGGACAAAATATTTCTTTGGTAATTCTCTGTCACTTAAAAAGTGCTTTTCTAAATTGATATTGACCTCATTATCATTTAACTTTTTAAGACTGGTGTCCTCATAAAGGGAAAAACTTCAATCTTGCTACTTCACCATGAGGTAAATTAGCAAATTGTAATGCAGATACATTTAAGAAATTAAAAATAACTGAGAAATCAAAAACTAAAAATTTTTAAGTAATACAGAAGGCAGAGTTCCAATACTCTTTAAATTAAACTTTAAAAAACAGAAAAAGCCTAGCAGGTGGCAAGCACTATATAAATGTTGATGTAAGTACTCTATATTGATCTTGAATGCAATCAATATAGGATGCCAAAAGTGATAAATGATTTGCTACTTAAGATAATTTGGGAATGCATTCAATTGAATTAATGTCACCTAACTGGTAATAAGTCTTCATATTTGAAACATATGACATTGTGTATATAAACTTTTTTATTCTATTGCAAAACATGCTGTTAGAAAATCCACTTTCTCTTTTAATCCTGGTGATGTAATATTGTTAATTTGTCTATTGAATGAAGTAAAAATGTTTTGAAAGCTGTTAAATACTTAATATGGTATGTTTTGTGCTAAATTGGAAAATAGTAGTGCAGCAAGGTGGTGCAGTGGATTGATCACTAGACCTAGGATCACTCAGATCTGAGTTCAAATCAGCCTCAGACACTTACTAGCTGTGTTACTGTGAGCAAGTCACTAAATCCTGTTTTGCTAAGTTTACTCATCCATAAAATAAGCTGAAGAAGAAAATGGCAAACCACTCCAGTATCTTTGCCAGGAATGCCCCAAAAGGAGTCATGACGAGTTGGACACAAGAAAAACAACTGAACAACAATGGCTGGAAGAGTGGAGTAGTAAAATACTCTAAATTTATTCTTGTCTTTCAATGAAAGGGTCATAAGATCTTATCAGCTCTTCAGTCAACATGCTGTGACATGGTAGTGCTGCAATTTGAGAAACTAGGACCTCTCCCAAAGTGGAAAAATTATGTTTACCTAAAGGAATGATTCAGTTTTGTGTAAGATCATTTGGAAAATCATAATAAGGTTGTATCTATTAATAATTAGTAAGTGAGTGATTAATATTCACTGTATTGTAAACTAGTATTCCTTGTATATGTATAAAACACAGAAATCTTTATTTTTACATGAATAATCAATAAATTTTCTTATATTTATCAGGACATGAAAGAAAGAACAATGACCAGTCCTAAGCTATGATTAATCAAATTTTGCTATTTGAGGTAAATCCTTTTGGGACTTCGATTCTGAGTTTTAATTTCAGATATGATTGTTTCAATTGTCATGAAACTGACAGCCATCATTCAAGGCAAATACCACGTGCTGCCCAAAGGCAGGACGTAGAGTCTGATAACTGATGCAAGTGGATGTCTGGCATCACAGAAAAGCTGAGGAGATGACTTTGTGCAGGCAAAGGTAGAATCCTCTTAACTCAGTTTCCCAATTGGGCTTTTTCCCTTCTGCTCAGGGAATTTTAATACATGGCTAATTGTGAACCTGGTTTACATATCATGAGTAGTATGGGATTTTACTGTGTTATCGATTGGTATATATGATTTGTTCCTGAAATCAAATAGAATTAAGCAATATTTTTTTTCCACTTGTTTTAACTCATGTCAAGTAATTCTGTGCCCTTGAGGTGGCAGTCATGATAGTAGCATAACCATGTTTCACCTTTTACCTTTCATAGCAAATTTCTATAATCCAGGAAGGTAAACTATGAAAGTTTTTGTAACACTATATCTATTTATTACTAGACTAATGCTGAAACATCTTTGAGTCATTATACTAGAATGCAATCATGAAAGACCAAGCAACTTAGTTATTGAGCATGTCATCTACTATCTCATTGTCAGATAACAAAAATACAAATCCACATCATAATAAGAAAACCCTGTTTATTCTTTTTTTGGTAACTACAATAAAAAGATTTTGTAGAAATAACCAAGTACAAAGCAATTTAACTTTTCACTACCCATAATTTAAAGAGATAGCAAGACCTTTATTTACCCTCATATTTAACTTTCAGTTTAAGCTCTATAACTGTTATAGAAACATATTGAATCCTGGCTATCTATCTATCTATCTATCTATGTGTGTGTGTGTGTGTGTGTTTGTGCATGTGTATATGTATGTGTATTCTCAGTCTCTCAGGATAATATGGGAATTAAGACAAATATATAAAACTCACCTAATTTATACATACACATACAAAAAAACCAAATTGCACACATATACTGTATCAACAATGCCATATTCACAAAGCCTACAATAAGTATAAATATGCTAATATAGTTATTTATCACAAAATATAACAGGCTCTCTATGTGGGGAATATAGCTAGAACATTTATTCAAATAGCAGACCACTGAGTCCCAAAACCAGAAAGTCAAAGCTATCACAGTAGTTATGAAGTTGACACATGTAGTTAATGTAGTAAACACCCACATTCTCAAGCCTTTAAAACAGGACAGGCTACCTCAGGTAAAGATCCTCCACTCCTTACTTACAGCAACTACTCAGCATTCACACAGCTCTCAGCAGCTCTGGCCCTCTGCACTTCCTATCTCTGGAAGTCCTCAGCAAGAATCCTTAGCAGAAATTCTGGCTGGCTCAAAAAAAAAAAAAAGTTCACACCACAGCCGCAGCTGCTGCTGTAGCCACACTGAATGTAGCTTGGCTCTGGCTTCCTCTTGCCTCACCCCTTCTTGCTATATCAGCAGTTTCAAGGGGTCATGGAAGATCTTCAAATCCCATAACTATTACATAGGCATACATATGTATGTGTATATGTATATGCATAGGTAAATATGCACATATATGTAAAATATACATATATGGATTTCAGAGAGAATTCTCAAAATTGGATGAAAAGAAGGCATAAAAATGCCCTCAGTTAGTTACATAAACAAGCAAACTTAGGAAATTGTGCTAAATTGAATTAAATATCAGCAAAATTTAGTAGAAATCCCTAAGTAATTCTGCACCTGTTCTAGAGCCAGAGAAATAGAGCAACTGAAAAAATAATCTCCAGAGGTACTTTGAGAATGAGATCTCTTCCAGAACATCTAACAAAAGATGTTTCCAGGGGCTAAATGACTATATATTACATCTGTGACTCAAGATACCAAAGTGCTAATTTAAAGAACATTGGGAGTAACGGGGGAATTGATGCAATGTTAATTGATTGGTGATTAATTGATGGCTGATATTAATTTATGTTATATTACTTTATCTCCTTACATTCCAAATGCAGTTTAATCTCTAACCTGTACTTATAGAGTATTATAAATATAAGGGAAATCCAATCTAAAATAAGCCCATTTTTTCAGAAAAAAATGTTTTTCCAACTACCAGATTAAACAATTAATTACTATAAGTTTACGTTCTAGTAATGATTTGCTTGCAATACATTAAAAAGTTTGCCATAAAGGTAAAATTTTAAAAAATATATGTGAGATATTCCATCATGTCAGAATGAGATTTTTAACAAGTGTACTTTCCATGTCTTCATTAAATTCCTAAATCCAACCTTATTGAAATAGAGAAGAATTAAACATTGATCAAAATCTGATCAAAACCTAACAGACTTCACTAATTTAGAATTTGTAGCAACTATTCTTTAAAAGTTAAGACCTTTAGCAACCAGACCATCTATCCTTACTTAAACTTTAAACAAAATAGATACTAAGCCAAAGATACTTTGGTTTTGGTTTTGTTTTTTTTTTGCTTCTGTACCTATGATTTCTCTGCTATGGGAATGTTGGACTTTGGAAAGCTTAGTGGGAAAAATGATTTCTTGTATTCTATAGTGAGACATCTCTCCTCCTGGTTTTCTTAGTCATTCTCTTGGTTGTAGGGAAGAGCAATATTGACTACCATAATCAAGTAAGTCTTCCCATATTAATCCTCATTATTGTTTTTCTACTTAGTATTTAATGTTGTATTGTTTATTGTACAAACGCTTAAAAAATTTAATTTCTAAAAATCTTATTTTGACTCAAGACACTGGTCCAAAACATAAAGATATAAAATTGACTTTTAGAAGGCTTTTCATTTTATTTTAACCTTGATGTTTTGTTTTCCTAAGCAAAGCTTTAGCCTTAAAATGAAGAGATCCAAAAAAGACAAATCTTTTAAGGACAGAACTGTGAATTGTAATTATAATTGTACTCCATCTTATGAAACAAACCCAAATATTCTCTTCCATTTTCTACTAAATGTCTTATAAATCAATGTGTATCCTTTTTTTTAATTTATTTTTTTGTAAATCATTCTGGTAAACTATGGGACACAAACCACAGAGCTTTCAATCCCCTGAATATTCCATCCACAAGGGTCATTGTTCCAACACCAACTTCCTTTTGCCCAAATGTTTCAGAATTCTCTGTTCCAACATCAGTTTCCCTGTTATGATCAATTGGTCAATCAGAAAATAGTAGCACCTATGTTGTCCAACATTATTTGAACTTGTTATGGTCCTCATTAACGACTATAAAAATGCTCTGTTAACCTTCAAGGGGTGCCCTTGACTACTGAGGACCTTAGATCCCACTTATTGACAATTGCTAAATTTGCTAATAATTTGATCATGCTTGAGACTTTGTTGTCTCATTTACATTTACCACAGTTTTAAATCATTACAGACTTTCCAGTATATGCATAGAATTGTGATCATAAGAAATTATGGTGTGTCTGCTTTTCTAGATTATATTTTGAGCTTTTTTCATTATTTGATTTACCTTCTTCTATGCGAATGAGACTCTACAAGTCAAATTATGCATCCAGTCAAAAAATAATATCATGTCGGATTTGAGGAATACAGTATAGAAATTAGCTATGTACAATCAATCTTATTTTAACCAAGACAGTCTTCTGCCCTATGGTTTCACTCAAAATCTATGTCTAAATCAAAACTCTCTTCCTTGGCCACCATTCCCTTTATATATTTTAGATCCCCCATTGTAATGTGACCTCTTTGAGTATAGGGCCTCTTTTACTTTTATACTTGTATTTCTAATTTCATACCCATAACCTTGTAGTCACTCAATAAATAAGTGTTGTTCCATTATATAGTGACCAGAGACAGGCTTTGGTTATTGCACACTATTGCCTTGATATTTGGAAGAGCCCAGGTATTAAGTAGCAATCAGTAGGGGAGATAACGTCAGTAAACCAAGGGCAATTGTTCCTACATAATGCCCATTCCAGAGATTTAAAAAAAAAAACTCGAAGGTCAAACCAAAAATCAACTTCAGAAATCTGGTGGCTTTTGGCCCAATCACGACCAGAATGAAGAGCATTCTAAGCAACCACACCATCGACATCCCAGAAAATGGTGACATCACTCTTAAGGGTTGGATAGTTATTGTGAAAGGGCCCAGAGGAATCCTATGTAGGGATTTCAACCATGTCAATGTTGAACTCAGTCTCCTTGGAAAAAAGAAAAAAAAATATTCTGGGTAGACAAGTGGTGGGGAAATTGAAAAGAACTTGCAACCATGTGCACAATCTGTAGCCACGTCCAAAACATGATCAAAGGCATTACCTTAGGTTTTCATTACAAGATGAGGTCTGTGTATGCTCACTTCCCCATCAATGTTTTTAATAAAAGAAAATGGCTCACTTGTTGAAATCAGAAATTTCTTGGGTTAAAAATATATCTGAAGAGTGCACATGAGAACAGGTGTTATTTGTGCTGTTTCTCAAGCCCAAAAAGATGAGTTAATTCTTGAAGGAAATGATATTGAACTTGTTTCAAACTCAGCTGCCCTGATCTAGGAGACCACCACAGTCAAAAACAAGGATATCAGAAAATTTTTGGATGGCATCTACATTTCTGAGAAAGGCAAAGTGCAAGAAGCTGATGAACAAGTTGGAAGAGATGCCAAAGGCCACACCCTGAGGAGTCAACATTTTTTCAGATGTCAAAATAAAAATACTTTCTGTCAAAAAAAAAACCAAATCTGAGTGATAACAGATCCAATAAACTAATAGATAGGTATAGATATAGACATAGATATAAAATCTGAGACCAAAAACAATATTTTATGGTAGAGAGTGAGGGATCTTTCCATTTCCAAGAAGTAATGGCAGCCCACACCATAAGCTTATGGCAAAAAAAAAAATATATATATATATATGTATAT
>CM053580.1:249563223-249582821 GCA_028627135.1 Pseudochirops cupreus
CACACACACACACACACACACACACACACACACACACACACACACACACCTTTTCGAAGTCCAAGGAAGAAAGTCTCAATATGATTAAAAGAGGAAAGAGAAAAGAATTAACATTATCTAATAGTCTACTAAATGGGAAGTTCCTCCTGGATGAGTCCATAGTCATTTATTACACCACACAGCTGTGAGGATGAAGAAATGAATTGAGAGATGCCAGACTGCTAGTGTCTTTAGCCAGGGCCTGGGTATATGTCTTGCAGAAAGTGGCAAGGGTACATATCCAGCTCCAAGGGCAACGGTCCACTTCACCTTTGCTGTGGAAACAATTTACCATGAATATAGAAGTGGAAGGGAGCTTAGATGTCATTTAGGGTGATGGCTTCTTATACTTTTTTCACTTGGCAGCATTCGATGATATTGTGTGGCCTGAGAGCATGCACAGTGCAAAGTGAGCATGCTTTGTTTTCCAAACCAAGGCTGTAGTGAAGTTGCAATGCCACATGGGTAAAACCTGCCAGAAACACCTTGGATTCACTATGCATTTGATTTTCAATTAATTTTTGATTGTTGCATATTCAGAAACTTTTTACTGCTGTCAAATTTTTGGTTCCAACCCGTAGTTTAAGAAGCACTGATTTAGGCCACCAAAAAAATAATGTGGAAGTAAATGAAATACTTTATTCCAGGAGAAATACATTGGGCCAGGAAAAGGAATAAAGATAATGCTGACTTTATATTATAGGAAACATTAATATTCATATTCAGACATAGGAACTGTTATTCTTTAATACAAAACTATTAATAATTAATGTCTTCAAACAATGGAAATTCCTCTTCCTGTTAAACAGGTTGCTGACCCTAATAAATAATTATCATATAGATGCGCTCATTTATGTCAATGCTTTCAAAGATCCATTATTTCATTGGTTTGAGACCACCTTTGACCAATGCAGATCACAAGACCTTCAGCAGTTTTCATGGACATTAGAACCCCTATATCTATTACAGCCCAAACATATACCAATTAATGAAAACAATGACAGATTTAGTATAAGAAAGAAATAACAAACCTTTTTATTAAAAAAATATTCATTAGGACAAAGGCTAATATTTGGAGATAATATATATCTGTAAAGTTTAAATATCACATTCTTTATTTCTCATATTACTAAACATTCCAATCTATTTCTAATGAATGCTTAATATAATCCTATTTTTTCTATCCTTACTTCACGAAAATCACATATATATAGCCTACAACTTTGGCTGCAAGAACATTTCCAATGAATTCTATTTCACTTGGAGATATACATGTTAAGAGAATAATTGGCTTACTTCGTCTAATGAAAGGTCTTTATTTTCTCTGTGAACCAAATGAAAGGATGAAGATGACCGTGTAGAAATTATTCTACTTTGCTGATTAGAATATCTAGTTTAAAATTCTTTTTTAAAAGGGTGAGCTATTTTTGCTCAAAGGGAAAAAAAAAAACACAATGCATCTACTGAAATGTTTTTTTTTTCCTAGTGAGAAACAAACATGCAGCTGATAGCACAAAACATGAAAATGAAATCAGTTCTCTTATGAATTAATAGGTACAGCTGAGTGTATCTTGTTATATTATGGGAGCAACTAATGAGCAGAAGAGAAGGCGAAAGCAGACAGCAGAGCAGTTTTGTCAGCATATTCTCCACATAGGCCTGTCTTTTAGTTTGCATTCTAAACTGCATAGGGCAGCTTTTTGGAAATAAACTTCCTTTCTTTGCTCTTATATTAAGCGGGATTGTTTGAGAATTTGCCTATTTTTCTTTACTCAAGGTAAAAAAAAAATAGCATAACAGAAGAGTTTAATACAACTTATTCTAGTCCTTAAAATATAAACTTCGAGTTATTGTTCTTGTTTTCTAATCCCTCTTTTACTCTTTGTTTTTGAGAATGCTTTCTATGGCTATATTCTCTTGAGCAACTCCATTCTGGCTTTTCTGCAGCCTGAGTTTTATGGGCTACAGCATGGATTAATGGTAAGACCATTAAATTCAGTCAGAAAACCCAAGTTTTAATTGTTTTTCCTACTTAATTCTTTTTGTGACCTTGAAATACTTTGTTTCTCTATGCTTCAATTTCTTCATCAGAGATACAAAAGAATTGAACAAAGATTCTCTTTAGCTCTAAATCCTATGTTTCTATGTTCTCTCGATCCCACTAAAATGGCACTTTCAGTTCCAAAAGGAAAGATCTAGTCTGGATACTTTGAGCTAAACTGCTTTAACACATTACTCTGACAAATTATCACAATATTGCCTAGGACATCACATGTAAGTTATATACCCCATCATGCACTCTTGTACACTAAGGGCCTGAGTCCATGCCCTAGTTCTGTGAGAGGAGAATCTGTTCTGAAACCTTTACATTGCCTCAGGTAAATAATTTTTCTTGAATAAAGTCTGAGAGAGTATTATATAGTATTAGATACTGTGCCTTATTGGGTTATGTTTGTGTTAGGGTCCTCATATGTCAACCTATTCTTGAATAAGTTCTGAGACCTTTTTTTTTCTAATTTTCTTTCCTTTCCATCATCCACATTAACTCCTCTAGGGCTTCATTCTTAAATCTTGTTCCCACTTCCTCTACTTCCATGAAATTGGTTTTAGCTTCTTTCTTTGAGCTCCCTCCCCTCTCCACTCATTTATTCTCAGTCAACAAATATCTAGTGAGATTGTTGTCTCTGTGCAGAGCACTATGCAAGGTGCTGTTGGGGATTTAAAAAAAAGATGAATACAACATAGCTTTTTCATCAAGAAGCCTGAAGTTGTGAATTTCATACCTTCCCAAAGATAGCTTTGCCTGCTGGCTCAAATTGAACATGGTAAAATCTTAGTATCATAAAGAAAGAACTCCTGAAATGCCTCTCTTTTTCTCAACCTCTATGTAAGAGCTGGAGGCATGAACATGGGAAGCTGCTACTTTTAACTGAAATATGTTCCTGGAATGATGAAAAGCAGATCATCATTTTCTCTCTGTTTTGGCTTTGGATATGGTAGATTCCAGTGTCCTAGAACTTAAATATTTACTGTTATTTGTTATTCTTTAACCATCTCATTAGGAGATATCTCCTCCTATATAGATCCATTCATTTACAAGTCTCCCAGATGTTTGTTGAAATTAAAAGCAAAAATTTTTAATAAGCTAAAAACATTGATTTGCTAAAGGTGTAATAACTCTAAAAGTAGAACCTGATGCAAATTTCAATCTCTTCTACTGTGACCACACTCCACACCACTACCTTTTGTGTGAAGCCTCATTTTTTGCTCATTCCTTTGTACCTTCAAAATTTCAGAAGAAGAAATTATACAGTTGACTGGTTTACTAAAAATCTTTCACCTCTTGCCACTGACAACTGATGGGGAATAGTCATAATTAGTCACAATACTTCCTAGTGAAGGAAGCAATTGGACTCAAGTTATTTGTCAGATGAGGTAAATAAGCATTTATATGGTGCCAATTATGTGCCAGGCATTGTGTTAGGTTTGTTTTACAAATATAACTCATCTGATCCTCATAACAATGCTGGCAGGTCAGTGCTATTATTATCCCCATTTGCAGTTGAGGAAACTGAAGCAGACAGATAGAAGTTCAGTTATTTTCCTAGGATTATACAACCACCAAGTATCTGAGGTTAAATTTTAACTCAGATCTTGCTGACTTTAGGCCCAGCACAGAAATACCTACTGCCTCTGTGTGTATTATGGTTATAGTCAGTCATAGTAGTGGGTGAGTGGCAGGAATGGGTGTTGGACTTAATTAGGTGACTCAGATAAGGAAAAATTTTAACTGAATAAGGTTGTTTCCCATACTGTCCTAGTACTGATGGAACATTTACTTGACCATTATACCTGCTATCTCATAAGGAAAGGGAGGAATTACTAACCACCTTGTTCTGAGGCTAGGAAAAAAAAAGGGATTCAGATATGGTGATCTAGTAACCCTCATCTTTTTTCTTCATACTTTATGACTTCCTTCTCTTCTGTCATAGACATACTACCAACCAGTCTAGGCCATATAAGTGTCCCCATAAATGATACTTTAGTTAACTCAGAAGTGTTACACTGTGACTTCAAAGATATATACATTTAGAATCCTCTTACTACACACTGTCTCTATGGGAAAAGGCTACAGAATATCCTCTTCCCTTTTCTCCTCTAGCCTGATTTTTATGCATCAGAACAGTAAAATACCATTCTGGGAAATTTTCTCAACATCTCAAGTAAGGAAAGATCAGTCTTTCTTTGGAGTTGTCATAAAAATTTGTACCTATCTTAGATACTTAGCTATATTCTTCAATCACAATTTAAGAATTAATTCAGCAATAACAATATAAAATAACAATATTTAGCATTTATTGAACATTTTTAACTTTACAAAACACTTTACAAATATTATCTCATTTTATCCTCACAGCAGACTTGGGAGGTAGGTGCTATTATCATTTCCAATTTACGACTGAAGCAGAAGTTGAATAACTTGCCCAGGAGTTACAAAATCAGTAATTATCTGAAGTAAGATTTGAATTCAGTTTTTTTCTGATTTCAGGTCCAGTGCTCTACTCTCAGACACCTAACACTTACTAGCCCTGTGACCTTGGGCAAGTCATTTAACCCCAATTGCCCTGGCTTCCACCCTCCAAAACAAAACCAAACAAACAAATAAAAAACAGTCAGGATCAAACAGAACCTAGCAGCTCCTACAATAATAGATCACAGGGAATGGAATTTGATATATCATAAGGCAGAGAAATTTAGACTACAACCAATGATCAATGACCCAGCAAAACTGAACATAATCTTTCAGACAAGGAGATGGTCATTCAATGAAATAAGGGGCTTCCAGACCTTCCTGATGAAAAGGCCAGAGTTTAATGGAAAATTTGATCTCCAAATACAAGACTGAACAGAGACATAGAAAGGTAAGTAGAGAAAATGTGTGCATGTACACACACACACACACACACACATACACACACCTTGTTATTCAATAAGAGAAAAATGCATATAGGACGATGATACTTGTTAATGTAGAGAACTGTATAATTATTACAACATTTAAAAGGGATATACATAGATAGAGGGTATGGATACAAATTAACTTATGTGATGATTAAAAAAATGTATTAAGCAACATAAAGAGATTTTAACGGGAAAAGAGGTAAGGAGTACATAGAAAAGGGTAAATTGTGGCTCATGAAGAGGCATAAAAACATGATAGGAGAGGGAAAGGAGAGAGGGAGATGAATATTGTATGAGCCTTTCTCTCATTGGTTTTGGTTCCAGGAGAGAATAGCATACTCAGTTAAGCATAGGAATCTAATGTGAAGACATAAAAAAGCTTATTACAGCAGAGTAAAGAAAGAGAGGGAAAGGATCATTTTTTGAGATTTGCTCTCATCAGATTTGTTTCATGGAGGGAATAACATACTTTTTTAAGTATAAAAATCTAATATGCTCTACAGGCAGTAGTAGCGGAAAGGTTTAAAAAGGAGGAGAGAGAGTAGTTAGAAGATGGGAAGAAGTAATAAGGGAAAAGGGTAGGAAAAGGGAAAGGGGCTGATAGGGAGGGAATATTGAGGGAGGCAGTGGTCAAAAGGAAAACTCTTAAGGAGGAAAAGGGAGAAGGAAGAAATAAAAGCATAAACAGGGGAGGGAATAGGATGGAAAGAAAGATACAGATAGTAATCTTAACTGTGAATGTGAATATGGATGTGATGAACTCTCCCATAAAACAGAGGTGGATAGCAGAATGGATTAAAAACCATTATCCTAGAACATGCTATTTATAAGAAACACAATTGAAACAGGGGGATACACAGAGAGTAAAAGTAAAAAGAGTAGAATATATTATGCTTCAGCTAAAATTAAAAAAAAAAAAGCAGGAGTAGCAATCCTAGTCTCAAACAAAGCAAAAACAACAATAGGTCTAAATGAAAGAGATAAGGAAGAAAACTATACTCAGCTAAAAAGCGCCATTGACAAAGAGGCAATATCATTACTAAATATATATGAACCAAGTGGCATAGCATTCTTGGAGGAGAATTTAAAGAAATAAGAAGAAAAAAAATAGCAAAACTATACTAGTGGGGGACCTCAACTTCTCTCTCTCTGAACTTGATCTACCTTCAGAATAAACAGGAAAGAAGTTAAAGAGGTGAATAGAATTTTTGACAAGGTAGATGTAATAGACCTCTGGAGAAAAATGAATGGGAAAAAAAGGGAATATGCCTTCTTATCAGCATGACATGGCACATACACAAAAACTCATAATTTATTAGGGCATAAAACCTCACTATCCAGTGTAGAAAGGTGGAAATATTAAATGCATCTTTTTCAGATCATGATGTAATAAAAAAATTACATGTGATAAAGAGCCATGGGAAGACTAAAAACTAAATAGAAACCAAATAATCTAATCCTAAAGAATGTGTGGGTCAAAAAACAAATAGTAGAAACAATCATTATCTTCATTCAAGAGAATGACAAACATGAGACAGCTTACCAAATCTTATGGAATGCAATGAAAGTGGTTCTTAGGGAAAGTTTTATATCTCTGAAGGCTTCCATGAATAAAATAGAGAACAGGGAAAGTGGTGAATTGACCATCCAACTGAAAAAGATTGAAAAAAAATTTTAAATCCTCAATTAAATACTAAATTAGAAATACTGAAAAGCAAAGGACAGATTAATAAAATTGAAATTAATAAAACTATTGAACTAATAAACAGATCTAAAAATTGGTTTTATGGGGAAAAATAATAAAAATGATAAAACTTTAGTCAATTTGAAAAAAAAAAGAAAAAGAAATTACCAGTATCAAAAATGAAAAGAGTGAATTTACCTCCAATGAAGAGGAAATTAAAATAATAATTAGGAATTATTTTGCCCAACTGTATGCCCATAAATTTGACAATTTTAGTGAAATAGATGAATATTTATGAAAATATGAATTGCTCAGATTAACTGAAAAATAATTAATACACTTAAATAACCCTATCTCAGAAAAAGAAATTGAACAAGCCATCTATGAATACCCTAGGGAATAAAATTTCAAGGGTCCTATGAATTTACAAGTGAATTCTAACATTTAAATAACATTTGATTCCAATACTTTTTAGATTACTTAGAAAATTGGAGAAGGAGAAATTCTAGCATTTTTTTTTTATGATACAAGCTTGGTACTGATACCTAAATCAGGAAGATCCAAAATAGAGGAAGAAAATTATAGACCAATCTCCCTAATGAATATAGATGCAAAAATGTTAAATAAAATATTAGGAAAAAGATTGCAGCAACTAATCATGAGAATAATACACTTTGATCAGGTAGGATTTATTCTAGGAATGCAAGGTGGGTCCACTATTAGGAAAACTATCAGCATAATTGATCATATCAACAACAAACCATATGATTATCTCAATAGATACAGAAAAAGCTATTGACAAAATACAACACCTATTCCTATTAAAAACACTAGAAAGAATAGGAATAAATGGGGTCTTCCTTAAAACAATAAGTAGCTTCTATCTAAAAGCATCAGCAAGTATTATATATAATGATGATAAACTAGAAGCATTTCAAATAAGATTAGGGGTGGAACAACGATATCCACTATCACATCTGTTATTGAATTTAGCACAAGAAACGTTAGCTGTACCAATAAGAGAAGAAAAAAAAAACAAATTAGAATAGTCAAGGAAGAGATTGAGCTATCACTCTTTTCAATTAATATGATGATATACAGAGAATCCTAGATAATCAATTAAAAAACTACTTGAGATAATAAATAATTTTAGCAAAGTTGCAAGATGTAAAATAAACCCACATAAATCCTCAACATTCCTATATATTTCTAATGAAGTCAAACACCAAGAACTAGAAAGATAAATTCTATTTAAAGTTTCTGTACACATTATGAAATATTTGGAAGTCTACTTGCCAAAACATACTCAAGAACTGAATGAACAAAATTACAGAACACTTTTCACGTGAATAAAGTAATATCTAAGTAATTAAAAATATCAATTGCCCATGCTTATGTTGAGCTAATATAATAAAAATGACAATTTCATCTAAATAAACTTACCTAGTTAATGCCATACTGATCAATCTACCAAAAATTATTTTGTAGAGCTAGAAAAAATAATATCAAGTTTCATTTGGAAGGAAAAAAATAATCCAGAATATCAAGAGAAATAATGAAAAGAATTGCTAGGAAATGTCACCTAGCCATACCAAATTTTAAACTGTATTATAAAGCAGTCATCAAAACTACTTGGTACTGACTGAGGTATAGAGTAGTGGATCAGTAGAATAGATTAGGTACACAAAACACAATAGTCAATGACTATAGTAATCTACTGTTTGATCAACTCAAAGATTCCAGCTTCTGGGATATGAACTCACCATTTGACAAAGCTGCTGAGAAAACTGGAAAATAGTATGGCAGAAACTGGTCGTAGAACGATATCTTATACCATATACCAAAATAAAATCTAAATGGATTCACAATCTAGATATAAAGACTAACAGTGTAAGCAATCTAGAACAGCAAAGATTAGTTTTCCTGTCAGATTTATACAGAAGGAAAGAATTTATGACCAAACAAGAGATAGAGATCATTACAAAATGCAAAATGGACAATTTTTATTCCATTAAATTGAAAAGTTTTTGTACAAAGCCAATGTAACCAAGATTAGGAGGGAAGTGGAAAAATGGGAATGAATTTTTACAACTAGCATCTCTGATAAAGACCTCATTTCTAAAATATACAGAAAACTGAATTAAACATAAGAATACAAGTCATTCCCCAACTGATAAATGGTCAAAGGATATGAACAGGCAGTTTTCAGGGGAAGAAATTAAACTTCTATAAGCATATGAATAAATTCTCTAAATCACTATTGATTAGAGAGATGCATATGAAAAAAAAATTAACTGAGATATCACATCTCACCTGTCAGATTGGCTAATATGACCAAACAGGAAAATAATAAATGCTAGAGAAGATACAAGAAAATTGGAACACTAATTCATTGTTGGTGGTGTTCTAAACTGATCCAACCATTCTGGAGAGAAATTTGGATTTATAACCCAAAAAGCTATCAAAATGTGCATACCCTTTGACCCAGCAATAATTCTTCTAGGGTTATATTCCAAAGATATCATACAAATGGGAAAAGTACCCATAAGTACAAAATATTTATAGCACCTCTTTTTGGGGTGGCAAAGAATTGGAAATCAAGGGAATGTCCTTCAATTGGGCAATGGGTAAACAAGTTGTGGCATATAAATGTAATGGTATACTATTGTGCTATAAGAAATGAGGAGCAGATGGATTTCATAATAACCTGTAGAGACTTATATAAACTGATGCTGAGTGAAGGGAGCAGAACCAGGAGAACATGGCTTCTCTATTACAGACACCATATCTGTGATGACTAACTCTGATAGATTGGGCTCCTATCAGCAATGTAAGGTTATAAGACAACTACAAAAGACTCATGATGGAAGAGCTATTCACATCCAGAGAAAGAATTACAGAGTCTGAATGCAGATTGAAGGAAGGTACTTGCTCTGTCTCTTTTTTGTTTTGTTTTGTTCCTGTTTTTTCATTGTTCACTCCATTGGTTATAATCCTTCTTTAGAAGCTGACTAATGTTTAGTGTGAAGATCTTTGTACAACTTATATTGGATTGTATGCTGCCATAGGGAGTGAAGGGGGAGGAGACGAAGGGGAAGAACATTTGGAACTCTTTAGCTTGTGGAACTAAATGTAGCTAACTAAAAATAAGCAAACAAGTAAATAAATAAATTCTTAAAAAAGTTACAAAGACATAAATCAATTAATTGTAATATTGAATAAATTATGTGAAATAATAGGCAAAGAAAGATTCCTACCACAATCATTTTATAAAATAAGTATGATATTGATATCAAAACCAGGAATAGCAAAAACATAGAAAATGGGAGACCAATTTCATTAATGAATATGAATGAAAAACTCCTTTAAAAATGCTCACTAAAAGACTGAAACAACATATCACAAAGATTACATGTTACAACCACAGGGCACTAATACCAGGAATTCAAGGATGGTTTAATAGAAAGAAAACTATGATCATATTTGATTATATCAATGATAAATATTTTTAAAAATCATGTGATTATATCAATACATGCTGAACAAACTTTTGACAAGATATAGAACCATTTCTATTTTATTTGAAGGGCAGTTGGGGTTAAGTGACTTGCCCAAAGTCACATGGCTAGTAAGTATGTCAAACATCTGAGGCTAGATTTGAACTCAGATCCTCCTGACTCCAGGGCTGGTGGTCTATTCAATGCACCACCTAGCTGCTCCAACCCTTTTCTATTAAAAACTCTTGAAAGTATAGTTATTAATGAATTTTTACTTAAATTGATGAAAAAGCATTTGTCTAAAATCATCTGCAAGCTTAACTTGTAATGGGGGTAAGCTAGAATCCTTCTCAGTAAAATCAGTTTGGAAAGGATACCCATTGTCACGAATTTTATTTACTATTTTATTGGAAATTCTATCAATAGTAAAAGAGAAGAAAAAGAAATTACAGAAATAAGAAAAGAGAATGTTATAATAAAGCTATCTCTTTTTGCAGATATTACGATAATCTTGCAAAATCTCAAAGACTCAACTAAAAACAGTTTAAACAATTAATAATTTTAGCAAAGTAGCATGATAAAAAGCAAATCCAAATAAATCATTAACACTCCTATATATCACAAACAAAACTTCACACAAAGAGATAATAAAGATAGTGAAAGATACCCTGTCTAAAATAATTCTAGGTAGCATAAAATACCTGAAAGTATCCCTGAAAAAACAAACCCAGGAAATAATGAATGAAATTATATTGAATGAAAAACCATACTTTTTATACAAATAAAATCAGATCTTAATTCTTGGAAAAATGTTGTTCATGGGTAGGTGGGATCAATACAATAAAAATTACAACTTCACTTAATTTACATATTCAAAGTCATGACAATTAAAATACTAAAAATATTTTACTGAATTAGAAAAAAAACAATAAAATTCATTCTGAAAAACAAAAAGTCAAGAATATCAAAGAAAGTAATGAAAAATGTAAAGAAAAGAGGTTTAGCGGTACCAGATCTTAAACTAGATTATGAGGCCACAATTATTAGAACTCTCAGGTTCTGGCTAAGATATAGAAAGTTAGATCATTGGAATAGAGTAGAAATACAATTTATTGTGACAAATAAATATAACTTTGTATTTCACAAGTGTAAAAAGTTTTAGGTCTGAGAGTTCATTATTTGGTAAAATTTTGTTAGGAAAATTGAAAAGCAGTCTAGCAGAAACTGGGCATGACTTAATATATTACACCATTTACCAAGATAAAATCAAAATGGAAACATGACCTAGATATAAAAAAGAAATCTTGCAAAAAAGTTTGAGGAATATGGGCTATATTACCTATCACACTAAAGGATAGGTGGACAAATTATGAATAAACAAGAGTTGGAGAGCAATGTGAGATTTAAATTAAAAAGAATTTGTTCAAATAAAACAAATGCAGGCAAAATTAGAAGGGGAGCAAAAAATTAGGAAAAGATTTTTTAGAGAGTTTCAGATAAAGATCTCATATTTCAGATATATAAAGAACTTTGTCAAATCTACAAAAATATACATCATGCCCCAATTGATAAATAGTCAAAGGATATGAACAGTTTTCCAATGAAGAAATCAAAAGAATTTATAGTCACATAAAATGCTTTAAATTATTATTAATTAGAGAAATGCAGATTTTTAAAATGTTATAATATCATTTTACACCTATCAGATTGGCTAAAATCATTTGAAGGGGAAAACAACAATTGTTGGAGTGAATGTGGAAAAATTGGGATACTATTTTACTGCTGGTGGAACTATGAACTGATCCAACCATTTTGGAGAGCAATATGACATTATTTTCAAAGAATTCTTAAGATGTCTGTACAGTTTGTCCCAGCACTACCATTACTGGTCTATTTTTGAAGATGATTAAGGAAAAAGAAAAATAATCTTTATGTTCTAAAATATGTATAGCAGCTCTCTTTGTGATGGCAAAGAACTGTGGGAATGCACATCATGGAGAATAGCTAAATTACATGTAGTCCAGTATTGTGAAGGAGTACTATTATGCTATAAGAAATGATGAGCTCATTGATTTTAGAAAAAACATGGATAGACTTGCACAAAATAAGGAAAAGCTAAATGAAAAAATCAAAGAAAACATTGTATACAGTTATAGCAATATTGTTTTAAGAAAAACTTTGAGAGGTGAAGTCATTTTAACTCTTATAAATACCCAAAATAACAACAAAGGATCTATGAAGGAAGACACTCTCTCCATTCAGGGGATGATAAATAAATGTAAAATGATTTTACATATGTTTGTGCATGTGTGTATATGTACATATACATATATATTTGAGAATAATAGTAGCCATCTTTGGGAAGAGGGAAAGAAAAAAAGGGGGAAAGTCACATAATAATTTTATCATAAATTTAAAAGGCATAGCAAGATATATATAATAGAGCTGTAGCTTTACATACCAATCTTTTTCATAATTCTTCATTATGGAAATGCTTGTTTTATTTTATGAATTGAAAATAAAATTCAAGAAATAAAAAAATTTAAATGATTTCCTGATCCAAGTCCTTTCCACTGTACCACATATCAACCCATCAACACTGAAATAATTACAAGTAAAAAAATTCAATGACCAACTACAGAAGAAGAACAATATTATATTCATCTCCTGACAGAGAGGTTAATATATTCAAGGTGCAGAAATATTAATACATTTTCAGATATTTGGTCATTTACTTTGCTTAACTAACCATATTTGTTATGAGCATTTTTCTTTCTTTTTTAAAAATTTTCCAACTAGATGGAAGGGGATAAAATACTGCTCCCTAAAAATAAAGAGAATGATGAGAGAAGAAAAAGGAGAAAGAAAAGAAAGCGAGACTTGCAAACATAATCTTTAAAATTATAACAAAAATGTATGAAAAATTGTCATATGAATATCATAGCTATCGGTACTGGAGGCATTCTTAACTAAACAATAGATAGATGCAATTACATGAAATGTTTACATGACCATGAAAAAATATGCCCAAGTAAAATTGATACTTATAGAGTAAGAGAAAAATTTGACTGGAAAAATCTTAATATTAAGTATCTCTCAAAAGAGTTTGATATCAAAGAAATATGAACAACTAACAGAAAAACACAAGATCAAAAGCCAATCCCCACTTATAAAATAGGCAAAGCATATAAACAGCCCTCAAGTTGCAAACTACTAACAATTTGAATATATCTGAAATCCCTGCTAATAAAAGAAAAGCAAACAGAACAAGACAAACAAAAAAATGAGACTTCATTTCAAATTCAGCAAATTGACTAAGATATTATTGAACAGGATAGTCAATGTTAGATAAACTGTGAACAGAAAGGAACATTAATGAATTTTTGGTGGAATGTTAATTGGTACACTCATTCTGCAAAGTGATGTGGAATCACAGAAATAAAGCAACTAAAATATCCATACCCTTTGACCCAGAGATTCCATTCCTAGTTATATGTCCCTAAAGAACTCATTGATAAAACAAAAGATTCAATCCCAACCAAAACACAGTGCCTTTCATAAAGCTTATATGCTAATATGTATGTGTATATATATATAAATTTGTATGGTAGAAAAGGCCTGGGGACCAAGGAAATATCTGTTGATAATGGAGTGACTAATGAAAGTGCATGTATTGGAGAATTCACAAGCACATGAAATACAGAAAGACAAGAAAAGAATTAAGTGAACTGATACAAAATGAATTAGTAATACCATGAAAATGAATTGTACCATGAATGAGTATTATATTAACATAAGCAGAATTTTAAAAATGCATAGAATTATTGAAAATAAATATTACAAAATTATGAAGAAAATGTTTTATCCTATGGGAAAAATAATTTCTTATACTGTTCAGGAAAAAAAATACTGTTTAAATTCAACCTTATGTGATAAAAGGTGGTCTACACCTAGAGTGTCTCTTCACTCCAGTGACTTTCTAACAATACCAGAGATGACTACAAGATATTTCTGATTTCTTAAGGTCTTAGAACCACCCAAAGCATTTTTATCCACCCCAAGTTTCTGTTTTAGGTTGCAGGTATTTAAATTTATCTCTGACCATCTTGCTTTCAGGTTGCCCTATGAACAAAATTGTTTAACTGTGTGCGTGGAGTATGGGGGAATTCCTTTGTGGGAAACCTTTTTTCAAAATCCTATTTAATGTAAATCTTCCATAGTCTAAGGGAAAAGAGTCACTCCTTTTTCTTGCTCTCTGTCCTTTATAAAATGATTTAATATTTTTTTTTCTAAACTACTTCAAATTTGGAGGTTTGTTCTCATGAATAACAGCATGTTGGTAGTAGTGTGATTCCCTAGTGGTCACCCAAATAAATCTGAATACCCTAACGGTTTCATAAAAGCTAACAAAGTCTCTGTTATTCTATGATTGATCATGGGGAGAACTAACCAACATGAGACTTCATCAAGCAGAATGAGAAACTGTTAAGTCTCCTTGGGTTCAGGTCAGACACAGTCCAGGGCCCAACTCTGGTTTTCTGTTAGATTGAAAGACTATGCTTGATCTAGGCCCAGGGAAAAACTCAGTCTGGTTTAAAATTCATGCAGATCACCCTAATTCCTAAACAACCAATGAGTCATCTCCTTGACATGATCACTAGGGACCTAGTAAACAGTTGCCAAAAACTAAAAAATTGGTTTAAATTAGTCTGGATGATTTTTGGTCGTCTTTTTTTTTCTTTTTCTTCCCTTTCCTGTCTTACTCCTCAAGTCTCTGGAGATACTTGGTCTATGACTGGTCTGGAGTTTCCCGGATATACTGGTGAACATGGGCATTAATTCTATACTCATTCATTTAGAATTATCCTAGTTAAGAGAGGGAAGTTTGTATTCGATAGACAGTGAGGTAGTATTGGTGGGGCTTCCACTTCAGGAGTTCTCTAAACATGTTTACCTTTGAAAACTTTGAAAGGGAACATCTCATGAAACCATAAAAACCTCCAATGAGAATACAGAAAGAGAGATCTGAAGGGTGGGAAACTCTAAGGAAATCTCTACTTAAATCAGTTCTCCAAGCTACTGATAATTTTAAGCGGGGACTTATTCTCACTAACCCCTTTTTTGAAATTAATATTAGACTTCCAGTGGGAAAACACAGGGCATAAGAGGAAATAAAATAAGAGAATTAATAGCCAGTCCCTTTCTTTCTGCCTTCACAACCCTGGTGAGGTTGGAGATTGCAGATATAAAAACAGACAGGAAAAGAAAGGGTATCTTTTTCCTGGTTTGCAAACTAATTAGAAACTAAAATTTATAATCAAAATGTGTTATCTTTAGTATAAATTTCCAAATTATAGTAACATCTTAATGAATGTTTGTGGGGTTGCAGCTAGGATTAATATTAAGCACAAACAGCATCCACCTCTCTCCCCTTCTCAGAGGGTGGTAGTAGCATTTTGTTCTAGAAAAAGGTGATTTCATCTACTAGCAAATAAACCAAATAGAATCTAGTTTGGAATGATTTGAAAGGATTTATCTGTTTAGGTAAACTATTTGCACAGTCACCTAAGATGAAATAGACTATGCTACTCTAGAAGTTAAAGTTTAGCAATTAATTGGTATTGTACTGGGAAATCTGGACAGGAGAGATTCATTGGAATGTTAGACTAGACTATGATTGGGAAATAAGATGAGATGGACTTAAGAAAATAGTGAAGGTAAAGAAAAGTGAGGAACCAGTATAAAGACAAAGGTTAGTTTTGAAGTTGGTAGACTTTAATAAAAATCCACTGGAAGGAGATAAAAAAAAATCAAGAGATATAGCTTAAATAGATATAAGAGGAGAATGGGTAGAATGTTAGAGAAAACTGGAGTCTGCATTGACAATGTAAATAGAGGTTTGGAGTTTTGGAATATTGTTTGAGAAAGTTTTGATTCCATTGAGATAAGAAGGATTTAAGAAATATTTTGGAGAAATACCTGCTGGCAATTTCAGACAGACAAATATTCTTAAAGTTATTACATTTATCCAGTGAAAAACTTAAATAAAAGTTTGCAGCACAGAGTTATCTAAGTATAGCATATTAAAATTCTGCCCTCAAAGACTCATTAGAAAAGCATGTCCCAAAACATAGAGTGTCATAGACTCCAAAAGGGTTTGGAGGGGAGGGAGAATTTGAAATTGTCATCATGAATCTTTGAAAGTGAGCTGACAGAAAGTACTGAACTCTAAAATTTGAAGTGCTAGAAGCTAATGATGACCTTTTGGATAAATTGAGATTTGGAATACCACCATCAGTGATTATAAATCCGTTTTTGATTTGGATGAAATTTTTCCTGAAACTTAATTATAATATGGTCTCATTTAAAGTGAGATGTGCTCTCTTATTAGAATAATTCTGATAAATCCAAACTTAATGCCAAATGCATTTAATGTTTGATATTGAAGCAATATGCTTAGAAACTCTATGGATCAGGAAAAACTGAATTCAAATTCAATCTCAGAGATTTAGTAACTGTGTGAATTTAAGCAAGTCACTGTACTTATTAACTTAGTTTCCTTATCTGTGAAATGTGATCATAATAATATCACCTATTTAGCAAAATAGGTGAGGATCCAATGAGATAAATTATAAAGTGCTTAGCATGGTGCCTGGAACATAGTAAGTATTATACATAGAAATAGAGACAGAGATAAAGATAGAGATAGAAATGATAGAGACAGAGATGTAGATATATAGATATATGTATATACCTGTGTGTATGTGTGTATGTATATATGTGGGCACATATGTAGATATGTATATATGCACTGTATATGTGCATGTGTATATGTGTACACACAGACATGCATGCATGTGTATTGCATTATACATACACATAAGCCTATATGTGTATATATATGCATGTGTGCATACATGCATATATATATACATGTGTATGTGTGTGCGGATGGATGGATGGATGGATGCTCCGTAATGCTTGTACTATCCAATTCAATATGCTAGAGTTTCCCTTTTTCAGAGGGGATCCAAACAATGGAGTAGGAAAACATTCTAATTAGGAGAGAGAGAATTCTGGGAAAATGGCAGAATAGGTCAGAAAATTTCAAGCTCTCAAGATTTTCCTCCACAAAAGAGATAAAATAGCACCTCTGGGAGAACAAAGAGCTGTAAAGACAAATATGAGTAGGGGCAGAACTGGGGTCCTCCTGGAACAATCTGAGAAAATTTGAAGAATAATCCCAGGACTAGATTTCCTCCTTGTAAAGAGTAAACACTTCCAGCCTAGGATCCACTTTAACAAGGAGCTGCAAGCTGCTTAAACAACAGGCAGGAAACCTGGGGTTATCTGGGTTGGAAAGCTGCCTATACCCCCCCAACCAAAGGAAGAGGAGTTTGGAATATAACCTGGGGAAGATCTAGGGAACATCTGCTGACAAGGAATACCCTACCCAGTTGTGCTGCAAAGAACAGGTAGGGAGAGAAGGAACCAGCACATACTCTATGAGTGGAGAAGCGGTAGGGCAAGGAATCTGCTGGCTATGGGCACTTACAGGAGGCTGAAGGTCTTGCTTTGAGTTCAAGGTAAGAGGAGGGACTGAAGAGGATGAGACACCAAGAGGCACCATTTCACAAACACCAGGAGTAGAGGTGATTATAAAAACTAAATTTTTACAAAAAAAAAAATGCACAAGCAAAGGAGAATGAATCCAACCATAGGGAGCTACTGTGGGAATAGAGAAGACCAGGGTTCATCTTCAGAGGACACAAAAGCAAAGAAACCCTCTTCTACCCTAAAGAGTAATGTTAAATGGTTCTGCCTGAAAAGAATTCATTGAAGAACTTAAAAAAAAACACTTAAAAATCAAATGAGAGAGACTGAGGAAAAATTTAAAAGAAAAATAAGAAATGATAAATTTAACCTCAAAATAAACAAGAAAGAAGTTAAGGAGGCAAATAAAATTTTAGAGAGGCTATATATGATAGATCTCTAGAGAAAATTGAATGGGGATCAAAAGGAATATACCTTCTTCTCAGTAGTACATGGTACATACACAAAAATCAACCATGTACTAGGGCATAAAAACCTCATAATTCAGTGCAGAAAGGCAGAAATATTAAGTGCATCCTTCTCAGATCATGATGCAATAAAAATCATATGCAATAAAGGACCATGGAAAGATAGACTAAAAACTAACTGGAAACTAAATAATTTAATCCTAAAGAATGAGGTCAAACAAGAAATTATAGAAAAATAACACAAATATAAGGAAAAACAAGATTATGAGAAGAAAGTCAACAAATTAGAAAAGAAGATCCAGAATCTTAAGGAAGAAAATGACTGCTTGAAAATCAGAATTGGGAAATGGAAGTCAGTGAAGTTATTAAGAGATGAAGAAATAAAAATAAAAAGTATATAATTAATGAAAGAAAAAAATAGAAGAGAAGGTGAAACATCTTATAAGATCAAGAAGAGAAAAAACAAGAATAATTCTGTGCCCTAACAATTTTGATCAAGAAAAAAGAATCTTGATCCAATAATACAAGAAATAATTGGAAAATTATCTTGAAGCATTAGAACAACAGAGGGAAATAGAAATAGGAAAAATCCATCAATTACCACCTGAAAAAACTCCTACCAGGAAAACTCTCAGCAATATTATAGTCAAATTCCCCCAGATCAAGGACAAAATATTATAAGCAACAAGAAAAAAGAAATAAAACAATGTACATATGATGGTACCACAATTAGAATCAAACAGGACATAACACTGGGAATGCTAAAAGACTGAAGGTTTTGGAACACTATTTATTGAAGAAAAAAAGAACTGAAACTTCAACTGAAAATAACATACCCAACAAAGTTAAATATAATTTTGAATAAAAAAATTGACATTTGGTCAATTGTCAAACTTTCAGGACTCTGTAAAAACAACAACAACAATAGCAACAACAAAAAACCAAAAACCTGAACTAAGTAGAATATTTGACATACAACAGCCAAGAGAAATATAAGGTACAAATAAATGCCCAATTAGAAGGGACTGAATAAGGATAGAAAGTTTAACTTTTCTGTATGGAAAATGTAAAACCTACATCTAAGATTGTGATAATCATTAAATATCATTTTTGACCCTCAATAAGATCCAAAGTCTGAACTAATTAAGCAGACTACTTTTTCTTTAAAAAGTGCCCTTTCCTGTGTCAGTAACTTGAAAGACCAGATAAGGTCAACAGTGGGTATTTCATGCTGTTTATGGTAGGATGCCTGGAAATTCTTTTTTTTTTTTTAATATGAGATTCTTTATTAAATTTTTTTGAGTTACATCTTTTCTCCCCATCTTTCCCCCGCCCACCACCCCAAAACAGCCATCCCAGTATTTCCCCCCTCCCCCAGTCTATTCTCTCCTATGT
>CM053580.1:249583321-249619966 GCA_028627135.1 Pseudochirops cupreus
CTTCAGGCCAGGCTGGTTTCGGTTCGCAGTGCTGATATGGTTCCTCGTAGCCAAGCTGACTTTAGTGGGAAGTATCTTTGTGTGCGTTTTGGAGTTCCAGGATTGGTTTAGAGTCCTATTTTATGGGTATTTTGGGGTGGCTATGTGAGAGCTGCGATATGTTGCTGCTTCTACGCCGCCATCTTGGCTCCGCCCCCCTGGAAATTCTTAAAAGTGCAATTTCTTTTATGTTGGTGGCATACTCAAGATGGGGCAAAAACACATATTGTGAGATAGTAAATTTCATCTGACACTACTTTATCAATTGTCTAGTCAATCTGTATTTACAGCTAAGAAACTGCCTTTCTCATGGTGTGAATAATAATTTTAAAAAACATATGGAGACCATAAATCTGAGGGACATAGGTATCCTGGGATTGTCCTAAAACATATAAAATAATTTTTTCATTCTTGTAGAAGGAATCATAACTTAGGTTCTGGCTCTGTGCAGCACATATCTGCTAGCTTTAAGGGAATAAGTGATATAAATGTATTCATCTATCCTGTTTGTCTCCTTTAACTAAACTTTCAGCTTGACAGGTATGGTGCTGTAACTCAGATGGAACTGATGAATGAGATAAAGACTGAACAGCACCTTATCCCGTCAATGCTAAATGGCTCAGGCACCTCAGGATTCATTTTTCCTGAAGTCTTACCCTTGACAAGATCCAGCAATGTCTACATTCCCAGTTTACAAGGACTCCCACTAGTTTGATTGAAGTATGAAATTCCCTTTAAAGATAGCTCAAGGGGAAATGTTATGGGAATCTGAAGATCTTCCATGCCCCTAGGCCCTTTGCTTAAGTGGCTTGCATGACTCTGAGAACCTTCCCTTATTTGAAAGTATACTCTGCCCCCTAAGAGGCTGAAGGTGGAGGGAGGCTTGGTTTTTGGAAATGCCCATGCCTTGTTGCTTTGTGATTGGGCAGTGGGTCAAGAGGGCTGTGACAGTCTCTGATCCAGAAGAAGGTTATATATATGCCCTGATGTGAGGTTTTGCTTTGGGGCTCACTTTGAGAAGAGTTTTGTGATTTGGCCAGATGAGACTCTGGGAAGTCGTTGAGCCCCCTGGCTTTGAAAAACCTAGATGTTGATGTCCCTCTCTGATAACTGAATAGGTATGGATGTAATAGTCAGATGATTGGAAGTCTATCTGCTGATCTGTTTCTTTGTCTGCTTGTAAGTAGTGTTTGTTACTTGTGTTTGCATTCTCTGAAGTTCAGGGTGCTGACTTTTTCCCCTGAACTAGGTAAATGATATTTGTTTGATTGATTAAAGTAAGATTGTTAACCCATTTTGAGTTGCTTTCCTTTAGAAAAGCAAAACTAAGAACCTGTGCTAGCAGCCACCCTGGGTATGCTAGTGTGCTTGCTGATACAGGCAGGGATCAAATCTTCAGTTAAATGCTCTGTGTAGATATCCTGGAAGTATGAATCAATCTCAAAAAAATTAGCACAAGTAGTGACAGAGTTAGCAGTAGTTAAAGGAAGTATTTGCCAGCATTAATGTTACTCAACTAAATATAGACCAAATTATCTTGGCCATAATACGGCTCTTTTGAACTAGTCAAAGTTAACTTTATCTTAAAAACAAATTAAAGGCCAATAAAACACCTTACCAGGAGTGGGAATGTTTTCATCATTGAAGGCAGAGTGAGAACAAAAGGCAGCAGCCTCTTCCTTTAAGGCTTGCAAAGCCTTAGGTACAGCATCACATCTAGTATGAGCTAATTCCCTTTACTCCACTCTGCCTTGTTTGCCACCACCCCCAGTCCATCTTTCTCTTTCCACCTCTGCTCCTCCTCTACCCTATTCCTTGTTTCCTCTCTCCTTTATAGGCTCTGATCCTGGGGAGTATGACTTCACTTTGTCATTACCCTCTGCTACCTACTCTAGCCCTGAGGAGGATAATTGTTCCACCACTGTTGCCTCCTCTCCCCATACCCCTTTTCCTTAACGGCTCTGGTCTTGAGGTGGACAGCTACACTCCACTATAGAATAAAAACCTGAAACCTAATCCCACTGGAGCCTATCCTTTTTACATCATTAATCAGAAACATTGGGGGGTGCCAGCTTTCCCCAGCCTCAACAACTGTAGACGTTCTCTAAGCAAAGGTTTCAGGATCTGATGCCTATTCACTCCTACCTGGTCAGGTCTAGAATCCTTGGATCATAATAGCCAATTCATAATGGGGAGATGTGGAATTTGTATTATATTTGTCCTGTCAATTTGTCTGTCAATATGTGTGTCTCTGTGTCTATATCAGGTGTGCTGTGAATGAGTCTGCTACCTGTAAGATCTAAAATATAGGCAGCCAGAAATTTCTAAGGGTTGCAGCTAGAAAAACAAACAAATCTCTAAGATTTTTTTTTCTTGTGGTTTTCTGGTCTGGCCAACCTAGAACTACAATGAAACATTAGATATACCTAAAAACATCTTAGTAGATTCTGGAATTAATCATTAAGAATTTGGAAAATGATTATGCTGGGATGATTGGAGAAAATTCCTGAGACTGTATATAACTCCAAGAGCTCACCTATGCTAAGACACCTCTTCCCAATCCTGATCACTCAGCATTCCCCACACCCTCCCCAGTGTTCAGAGGGTTTCCCAGAGGGATTTTTAACAGCCACAAGTTCTTGTTAACCCTTCTTATCCCAGATCAGATTAAGAGAAAAGAATGCAGAAGAATTGGATGGAAAACTTATATCACCCTTCCCCATTTGCTAAAAGGAGGGGAGGGATAACACTCACATACTGGCAGTTGCTGTAACAGCCTAGGCTGTTCCCTAGGCACCTTGTAGCCCACACTTCTATGCAAAGTTGAGAAATGCCACGCACACCCTATACATTCTGCCCACCCTGTCCCAGCAGCTGTAAACTGCATACATTCTGCAGTTGTGGAGGGAAGGGAGAGGTGGGTGGATCAGGCCTTTGGCAAGCATTTCCTAAACCCTGCCTCCAAGAATTGTCACCACTGGGAAGCCAGCCCCTGCTCCAGGTAAAGTCCACACTTCTCTCTTCTACTTGCAAAATCTATCAACTCTGGGCAAGCTATTTTATCTCTGTCTGACCCATTTCCTCATTTGTAAAAGGAAAATAATAATGGTTGTTTTTAGGAGATCAAAATGACATAATGACTGTTAAATGTTTAACATAATGACTGGCATATGTTAGATACATTATTATTATCTCTTTCTAACTTTGAAGTGGTTTTTTAATTCCAGCAGCAATAAGTTCAATAATATCTACATGCAATTGATGTTGTCCGAAATTCATTGCTTGTGTAATTTCTGTATTTCTAAAATTGCATGGCATTTCTAAAAGTCTGCTTAGTTATGAAATTTGAGAAACCATAATGGAGTAGAAATGGTGTTACATCAATTTTTTTTCCTTGAATACATACATACATACATACATAAAATACATTTATATATACACATATACATATACATATGTATGTGTTTAAAGTTATAGTTTCCACATTATTAATGATGAGATGAATGATTCACTGATTTAGAAATACATTCAACTAAACTGATAATTGGTTGTTTCAAGTGTTAAATACATAATAATGTTTAGGGCATTATTCAGCTGTGCTGTTGAAAAAAGGAATTTCTCTTATGATTCAGAAGTTAGATTAAGATTGTGCAAAAAAAATAGCAAAAAATGAATGTGTTAGGATAAACTTCCAAATTTTGTCCATATTTAAAAGAATGTTTTCTCCAATTTACTTTTAATGAATTCCAATTTTAAAAATTGATTTTTGCTTTAAAGAGGAAGAAATATCATTCAAAATTTCCAAATAATTTTCTTCATAAAAGTTTAGTGACTATTTCTCTTAACATCAGTACAAATTGTAAACTGTTTTTAAAGAAAAGGAAATACTTTTAGAAGAACCGTTTTGAAAGATCTCTTGTGTGATGTTTTTGGTTTTTTTTTTTAGGGCTACTAAATTTCCAAGACAATTTATTGCTAACTTAATGTAAGGAGCTGTAAAGCAGAAAAAATCTTGTTGTTTTGATCTGAATTTGTAGTCATTCCATGGCCTAAGCAAGAGTTACAATTTGTATTTAAATGTATATGTAAAAGATTTAAATTCCTGAAGTATCTCACTCTCCCAGACCTGTAAAAATAGAGAAAGATAAACAAGCTTGTAAAACAAAGATGTGTATCTATTCAGTTGTAGATCAAAGTCAGAAACCTCTTTTGTTTAAGGCAGACAAGAAGTTTTGGAGACAAATGGAGGTTTATCCAATCCCCTCCTGTCTCTACATTGCTGTTCTAGATACATTTGTGCCAGTTTCAAATGGTTTAAGTATGCTGAGAAAATGTGAGGAAGCATTTTAAGAAGACAGAAAGATTTTGTAATTTGATTTGGTAATTCAATCAAATTTGAGATGATTCAATCTGAAGGATACTGGCCCATATTTATTTGCTATTTAAGATTTTTAGGGACTGCAATTTTCTATTGTTTTAAGTTTTGATTACAGGGATAGTTGTCACAAAGCAAATAATAGAATGGCATGGGCTGCAGGCTGAGAACTGCTAATGGTGGATGTCTGTGCCTGGAGAAGTTTTTGAAGACAACTTTGCACACAGCCTAGGTCGGAACTTTTTAACTCTATTTCCTAATTTCACCATTCTCTTTCTGAAAAAAAAGAAAAGAAAAGAAAAATTCATCACCTGATTACTCCTAAGCCCTGCTTTTAGCGTCTAATGGCTACATGTATGTGATATTGGATACAAGAATGAATAGCTCACAATTATAACCTACATTCATGGCCAAATAAGTACAGAGATATCATCCTCCAAAGAGTGAAATGATTACACCAAGGAAGAAGACAAAGATGTAATGGGATAGATGTCTAATTAAATATGATAGCAAATTTTCAAAAAGCAACAGGATCTAGTTTATCCCCATTTCATATAATACTTGCTGATGGCTTTAAATAGATGCTACTTATTATTCTAAGGAAAACTCCATTTATTCCTATACTTTCTATTGTTTTTAATAGGAATGGATGTTGTATTTTGTCAAAATCTTTTTTCTGTGTCTATTGAGATAATCATATGGTTTTTGCTAGTTTTATTGTTAATGTGATTGATTATACTGATAGTTTTCCTGACATTGAACCACCCTTGCATTCCTGGAATAAATCCTACCTGATCAAAGTGTATTATTCTTGTGATGATTTGCTGTAGTCTTTTTGCTAATATTTTATTTAGAATTTTTGCATCTATATTCATCAGAGAAATTGGACTGTAATTTTCTTTCTCTGTTTTGTCTCTTTGCAATTTAGGTATCAGTACCATCTTTGTCTCATAAAAAGAATTTGGTAGGATTCCTTCTTCTCCAATTTTCCCAAATAGTTTGTAAAGTATTGGAGTCAATTGTTCTTTAAATGTTTGGTAGAATTCACTAGTAAAGCCATCTGGCCCTGGAGGTTTTTTCCTAGGGAATTCATTGATGGCTTGTTCTATTTCTTTTTCTGAGAGGGGCTTATTTGTTTACTTCTTCTTCAGTTAGGATAGGCAACTTGTATTTTTGTAAATATTCATTGATTTCACTAAAATAATCAAATTTATGTGCATATAATTGGGCAAAATAATTCCTAATTATTGTTTTAATTTCCTCTTCATTGGAGGTATATGCGCTCTTTTCATTTTTGAGACTCAAAATTTGGTTTTCTTCTTTCTTTTTTTATTATCATACTGACTAAGGGTCTATCAATTTTATTGGGTTTTTTTAATAAAAATCTCACATTTCAGTGAAGAAAGGCAGAAATATTAAATGCATCCTTCTCAGATCGTAATGAAATAAAAATTATATGTAATAAAGGCCCATGGAAAATAGATGAAAAACTAGATGGAAACTAAATAACAATCCTAAAGAACGAGTGAGTCAAACAAGAAATTATAGATACAATCGGCAACTTCATTCAAGAGAATGACAATAATGAGACAACATACCAAAACTTGTGGGATGCAGCAAAGGCAGTTCTTAGGAGAAGTTTTATAACCCTGAATGCATACATGAATAAATTAGAGAAAATGGAGGTCAGTGAATTGGATATGCAATTGACAAAGCTAGAAAAAGAATGAACTGGAAATCTCCAATTAAATACTAAATTAGAAATAATGAGAAACAAAGGAGAGATTAATAAAATTGAAAGTAAGAAAACTATTGGACTTATAAACAAAAATAAGAGTTGGTTTTATTAAAAAAACCCAATAAAATTGATACATGCAGTGTAAAGATAAAATGATGGAGTAGGATATATTATGCTTCAGCTAAAGTAAAAAAAAAATGTAGGAGTAGCAATCCTTATCTCAGATAAAGCAAAAGCAAAAATAGATCTAATTAAAAGAGCTAAGGAAGGAAACTACATCCTGCTAAAAGGCACCATCAAGAATGAAGCAATATCATTGCTTAACATATATGCACCAAGTGGTATAGCATCCAAATATCTAGAGAAAAAGTCAAGGGAATTAGAGGAAGAAATAGATAGCAAAACTATAGTAGTGGGGAACCTCAATTTCCACCTCTCTGAACTTAATAAATCTAACCTCAAAATAAACAAGAAAGAAGTTAAGGAGACAAATACAATTTTAGAGAGGCTAGACATGATAGATCTCTGGAGAAAACTGAATGGGGATAAAAAGAAATATACCTTCTGCTCAGCAGTACATGGCACATATGCAAAAATCAACCATGTGTTAGGGCATAAAAATCTCACAGTTCAGTGAAGAAAGGCAGAAATATTAAATACATCATTCTCAGATCATGATGCAATAAAAATTATATGCAATAAAGGGCCATGGAAACATAGGCAAAAAACTAATTGGAAAGTAAATAATTTAATCCTAAAGAATGAGTGGGTCAAACTGGAAATTATAGAAATCATCAGTAACTTCATTCAAGAGAATGACAATAATGAGACATCATACCAAAACTTGTGAGATACAGCAAAGGCAGTTCTTAGGGGGAAGTTTTATACCCCTGTATGTATATATGCAAAAATTAGAGAAAATGGAGGTCAATGAATTGGGCATCCAATTGAAAAAGTTAGAAAAAGAACAAACTGAAAATCCCCAATTAAATACTAAATTAGAAATAATGAAAACCATAGGAGAGATTAATAAAATTGAAAATGAGAAAACTATTGGACTTATAAACAAAACTAAGAGTTGGTTTTATGAAAAAAAACCAATAAAATTGATAGATCCTTAGTCAATATGATAAAAAAAAAAAGAAAGAAGAAAACCAAATTTCGAGTCTCAAAAATGAAAAGGATGAATGTACCTCTAATGAACAGGAAATTAAAGCAATAATTAGGAATTATTTTGCCCAATTGTATGCACATAAATTTGACAATCTTAGTGAAATGGATTAATATTTACAAAAATATAAGTTGCCCAGACTAACTGAAGAGGAAGTAAATTACTTAAATAATCCCATCTCAGAAAAAGAAATTGAACAAGCTATCAAAGAACTTCCTAGGAAAAAATCCCCAGGACCAGAGGGATTTACTAGTGAATTCTATCAAACATTTAAAGATGAATGGATCCCAATACTCTACAAACTATGGGAAAATTGGAGAAGAAGGAGTCCTACCATATTTGAGACAAATATGGTACTGATACCTAAATCAGGGAGAGACAAAACAGAGAAAGAAAATTATAGATCAATCTCCCTCATGAATATAGATGCAAAAATTTTAAATAGAATATTAGCAAAAGGACTACAGCAACTTATCATAAGAATAATACATTTTGATCAGGTTGGATTTATTCCAAGAATGCAAGGATGTTTCAATATTAGGAAAACCCTCAGTATCATTGGTTATATCAACAATAAAACTAGCAGGAACTATATGATTATTTCAATAGCTGCAGAAAAAGCCTTTGACAAAATACAACATCTATTCCTATTAAAAACACTAAAAAGTATAGGAATAAATGGAGTTTTCCTTAGAATGATAAGTAGCATCTACTTAAGGCATCAGTAAGTGTTATATGCAATGGGGATAAACTAGAAGCAATTCCAATAAGATGAGGGTTGAAACAAGGATGTCCACTATCACCCCTCTTATTCAATCTGGTACTAGAAATGTTAGCAGTATCAATTAGAGAAGAAAAAGAAATCAAAGGAATCAACTTAGGCAAAGAAGAGGCTAAGCTATCACTCTTTGCAGATGATATGATGATATACTTGGAGAACCCTAGAGAATCAAGTAAAAAATTTCTTGAGACTCCTTCTCCAAAATAAATTTAGCAAAGTTGTAGGACATTAAAAAAACCCACATAAATCCTCAGCATCTGTATATACTTCCAATGAAGTCCAACGGCAAGAGATAGTAAGAGAAACCTGATTTAAAGTTACATATACATTATAAAATATTTTGAAATCTACCTGCCAAAACAAACCCAGTACTTCTATGAGCTCAACTATAAAACACTTTTCACACAAATAAAATCAGATCTAATTAATTAGGAAAACATCAATTATTTGTGGCTGGGTTGAGCTAATATAATAAAAATGACAATTTTACATAAATTAAATTACATATTTAGTGCCATACCAATCAATCTAGCAAAAAATTACTTTTTATACATCTAGAAAAAATAGTGACAAAATTAATTTGGAAGAATAAAATGTCCAGAATGTCAACACAATTAACGAAAAGAAATGCTAGAAAAGGTGGCCTCACCATACCAGATTTTAATCTCTGTTATAAAGCAGCAGTCATCAAAACTGCTTGGTACTGGCTGAGGAATAGAGTAGTGGATCAACGGAATAGATTGGGTACAACTCAGTAGTCAATTATTACAGTAATATACTGTTTTATAAGCCTAAAGACCCCAGTTTTGGGGATAAGAACTCATTATTTGACAAAAACTACTGGGAAAACTGGAATATAGTATGGTAGAAACTGGGCATAGACCATCATCTAACACCGTACACCAAAGTCAAGTCTAAATGGGTGCATGAACTAGGTATAAAGGCTGACACTGTAAGTAATCTGGTGAAACAAGGAATAGTTTACCTGTCAGATTTGTGGAGTAGGGAAGATTTTATGACCAAAGAAGAATTGGAGAGCAGTATAAATTCAAAATGGATAATCTCAATTACATTAAATTGAAAAGTTTCTGTACAAACAAGGCCAATGTAATCAAGATTAAGAGGGAAGCAGGAAATTGAGAAAGAATTTTTACAGCCAGTGTCTCTGATAAAGGCCTCATTTCTAAAATATACAGGGAATTAAGTAAAATCTATAAGAATAAAAGTGATTCCCCATTTAATAAATGGGCAAAGGATATGAACAGGCAATTTTCACAGGCAGAAATTAAAGATATTTATAAGAATATGAAAAAATGCTCTAAATCACTATTGATTTGAAGAAATGCAAATCAAAATAAATTTGAGGTACCACATCTCACCAGTCAGATTGGCTAAGATGACAAAACAGGAAAATGACAAATGCTGGAGAGGATGTGGAATAATTGGAACACTGATGCATTGTTGGTGGAGCTGTGAACTGATACAACCATTCTGGAGAGCAATCTGGAACTATGCCCAAAGGGCTATAAATAATTCCCTACCCTTTGACCCAGTAATACCACTTCTGGGGTTGTATCCCAAAGAGATCATAGAAGTGGGAGGAAGACCCATATGCACAAATATATTTATTGTAGCTCTCTTTGTGGTGGCAAAAACCTGGAAATTAAGGGGATGCCCTTCAATTGGGAAATGGCTAAACATGTTGTGGTATATGAATGTAATGGAATACTATTGTGCTATAAGAAATGGGGAGGGCATGATCTTCATATTCACCTGGAGAGCCTTATACAAACTGATGGTAAGTGAGAAGAGCAGAATCAGGAAAATTTGTACACAATCACAGACACATCACATGAGGGACAACCAACTTTGATAAACTGGACTCTTCTCAGCAATGCATAGTTATAAGTAAACTCTACAAGTCTCAGAATGGAAGGACATATCTACATTCAGAGAAAGATCTAGAAAGAACAGAGTTTAAATGGAGACTGAAGCAATTTACATGCTAGTGTTCTTTTTCATGTTTGGTTCCCTTTCTTTTTCCCCATTGTTTACTCCATTGGTTACAACCCTTCTATACAACCAGACTAATGTCCAATCCAAAAATATTTGCATATCCAATACTTGATTGTGTGCCACCATGGGTGTTGGTTGGGGGGAGAGGGAGTGGAGAAAATTTGAAACTCAAGGGATTATGGAACTGAATCCTGTAAACTAGAAGTAAATAAATAAATCAAATTTTTAAAAAGGGTTTTCCTTTTGACTGCCACCTCTCTCAGTATCCCCTTCTTATTTGCCCCACTGCCTTTTCCTACCCTTTTCCCTTACTGCTTCTTCCCTCCCTTATACCGCCCCCCCCCCCTTTTTGTGGCCCTTCACTCCTTCTACTACCTGTAGGATATGATTGATTTTTATCCTCAATATTGTATGTTATTTCTTCCTCGAACCAAGATTAACAAGAATAGATCTCATGCAGTGCTCTTCTCCCACCCCTTTTGCTCTCTCTTATGATAAGTTTTATGTCTCTTCTTAATAGAGTCCTATCTTTAACTGGTTGTGTTATCCCCTTCTTGCACCGGAGAATATGGTGAGAGATATGAGAGAATATGAGAGAGAATATATGAGAGAAAAGCTCATATAATGGTCACTTCCCTCCCTTCTTTCCCTCTACTCTATTGTTTTTATGCCTCTTTGTGTAGCATAATTTACTCTTTTCTGCTTCATTCTTTCTTCTTCTTCCATTACAGTCCCTTAATAAGGATTTTTATCATCATTTTGCATGGTTTATACCCACACTCTCTATTTGTCTATATCCCTTTTAGATGTTACTGTAGGTATAGAGTTCATGATATTAACAGGTATCAGCTTCCCATACAGGGATGTAAACAGTTTGCTCTTGTTAAATAACAAATTATGTTTGTGTGTGTATTTTTTCCTCATTTTCCTTTCTATGTCTCTCCTGGGTCTTGTCATTGGAGGTTGAATTTTCCATTAAGGTCTGGCTTTTTCATCAGGAAGGTCTGGAATTCTGTTATGTCACTGAATGTCCATTTTCTTGCCTGATAGATTATGCTCAGTTTAGCTGGATAGGTGGTCCTTGATTGTAGCTTGAGGTCTTTTGCCTTGCAAAAAATCATATTCCACTTTCTCCAGTCTTTCAGCATTGAGGCTTCTAGATCCTGTGCAATCCTCACTGTTGTTCTGTGATATCTGAATTGTTTCTTTCTGGCCACTTGTACTATTTTCTCCTTTACCTGATTGTTCTGGAATTTGGCCACAACATTTCATGGACTTTTCAATTTGGGACCTCTTTTAGGAGGTGTCTGGTGGGTTCTCCCAATTTCTGTTTTACCCTCTGCTTCTAGGATCTCAGGGCAGTTTTCCTTGATGAGCTCTTGGAAGATATTTTCCAGGCTCATTTTTTTCATCATGATTTTCTGGTAGACCAATGATTCTCTGATTGTCTCTCCTGGATCTGTTTTCCAGGTCAGTTATTTTTCCATTGAGATATTTTACCTCTTTTTCTAGTTTTTCAGTCTTGATGTTTTGTTTGACTGATTCTTGGTTCCTCATAGAGTCATTGGCTTCAGTTTGTTTGATTCTAGTTTTTAGCTAATTATTCTCCTCAGTTTTTGAAGCTCCTTTTCCATATGCTCAGATTTCATTTTTAGTTCACACATTTTACTTTTTAAGGAGCTGTTCTCTTCATTGTAATTTTTTTCTAATTCGGTAATTTTGTTTTTATAAGAGGTGTAGATTTTATCTTCTACCTCTCTAAGCTGGATTTACAAGTTCTTTTTCAGCTCATCTAGGAATGCTTTCTGTGCCTGAGACTAGGTCATAGTTCCTGTTAAGGCTTCAGCTGTGGGTGTGGAGTCAATACT
Source organism: Pseudochirops cupreus (assembly GCA_028627135.1). NCBI lineage: Eukaryota > Metazoa > Chordata > Mammalia > Diprotodontia > Pseudocheiridae > Pseudochirops > Pseudochirops cupreus. The sequence goes on from CM053580.1 coordinate 249,595,310, forward strand.
CTCTCATTCTGAGTTTGATTCTTCCCTCTCACTGTAATAGGATTTCAGAGTCTCTGTCTTTGTCTTCATAGCCTGCTTTCTTTGCATTTTGAGGCAGGACCTTAGTCACACCCTTCCTCTGGGGTTCCTAAGCCTTTCCTGCTTAAAATTTTCCTCTGGGTCAATAATTACTGTGTTTTGGGGCTAAAGGAGGGGATTGATCAGCCAGGGTTCAGACTGTCATCTTGGTCCCTGGAAGTTCGGATAGGTGGTTTTTAAATTTCCAGGCTGTGAATGGTTAGTCCCTGGAGTAGCTTCTGTGCCTGCCATGGGCCCTGCCTTTGTCTCTTACCTAGCTTTGTCCCCAGTATCCACCCTGTGGTGGTAGTCCTAGGAGTGGCCCTTCTGGTTGGTGGATCAGTAGGCGTGGTCCAGCTGAGTGCTATGTGTCTCTGGGCCTGTCTGGTGGGTTGCTGTATCAGCAAGCACCTAGCATACCCAGGATGGCTGCTAGCACAGGTTCTTAGATCTGCTTTTCTAAAGGAAAGCAACTCAAAATGGGTTAACAGTCTCACTTTAATCGATCAAACATATACCATTTACCTAGTTCAGGGGAAAAAGTCAGCACCCTGAACTTCAGAGAATGCAAACACAAGTTAAAAGCAACAAAGAAACAGATCAGCAGACAGACTTCCAGCGTCTGACCATTACATCCATACCTATTCAGTTATCAGAGAGGGAAGCACCAACATCTGGGTTTTTCTAAGGGGCGGGGAGGGGGACGGCCTCAACGGCTTGCTAGAGTTTCATCTGGCCAAATCACACAACACTTCTCAAAGTGAGACCCAAAGCAAAAACTCACATCAGTGTATATATAGCTTTCTCCTGTCACAGCCCTCATGACCCACTGCCCAATCACAAAGTAATAAGGCGAGGGCATTCCTGAAAAACAAGCCTCCCCCCACAGGCTCCATGTGACCACATTCAATCTATTAGGGGGCAGAGTATATTTTCAAATCAGGGAAGGTTCTCAGAATCACATAACCACTTTAGCAAAGGGCCTAGAGGCAAGGAAGACCTTCAGATTCCCATAATAGTGGCACCACCACTCTGGGTCTCTGGGGCCTTTCTCCATACCTTCTGTTTCTTAACTGAGGCTTGATATAATTAACCTGAAACTAGGTGCTGAGTACTTGTTAACTTGCCAATACAAAGGAATCTTCAAATTCCATTACTATTGCAAGCCTTAAAGAAGAATTGTGAAAAGATATCTCCTTTCCTCCTTTGAGAAATTCAGGGAATACAGCTGTGGAATATGGTATATGATGTGTTATTTTTTAAAGACATCATTTATTTTTACTAATTTTTTTTTCTTTTTTAAATTATTCTTTGTTATAAGAGATGATTCTTTGAAAGGAGGGAGCAAAGGAGAATGAGGGAAATCTGGCTGAAATGAAAATTAAAAAGATATAATAAAAATCTACATAAAAAGTTGTCAAACATCTAGTGAGGGAAACTGAGTTAATTTATAGGGCCATACTACTGCTTTGTCAAGGATCACAGTTGAGTGCTTTTTGTGTTTCTTATTGGCTCATGTAAACCAATAGGAATGGTTTGGTATTTTGTTTGTTTTGTTTTGTTTTAATTAGTGTTTTAAACTCTTTGTTGTGCCCAGAGGGAATCTTTAAATTCTACTTTGGTCTCTGCCTTTAGTTTTCTGCCTTCTTTATAGTCTTCTTCGAATCTTTGAAAAAGTACTGTCAATAATAAGAAAAATTTATATTATTGTAGTGATTTAAAGTTTATAATATGACTTTCTTCAAAGAAACTGTGATGTAGGCAGTGAAAATGTTATTTTCATTTGACAAATGAGGATAACGAGGCACAAGAAAGTTAAGTTATATAGAGACATAGCTGGAATGTATTGGTCTTCTGAATCCAAGTCCCCATATCTTTCTCCTATGCTATAATCCTACAGGAGCTCATGAAAGAAGGTACCACAAATCAGGAGGACAATGTTCCCCTGAGTTAGCTCCTGCTTTTGCAAGGGATTTATACAACCTCATACTCACACACATATACATATATACATACATATATTTATGTATCTACCTAGATATATAAGATATCTCTATATATCTATAGAGATATCTCTATATCTATATCAGATAGATATACCTGCACAAGTGATTTAACCCCTTTAGCCTCAGTTTCTTATCTGTAAAATGAGGTAGAGGGGCGGCTAGATAACACAGTGAATAGAGCATCAGCCCTGGAGTCAGGAGGAGCTGAGGTCAAATCCGGCCTCAGAAACCCAACACTTACTTGGCATGTGACCATGGGCAAGTCACTTAAGTGACAAGTCACATGCCTTAGCCCCTCCAAAAAGAAAAAAAAATGAGCTAGAGAATGAAATGGCAAACCATTCCAGTGTTTTTGCCAGGAAAACACCAAATAGGGTTGTAAATAGTTAGACACAGCAGAAAAGATTGAACAACTACAACAACACATATATGTCACACCTTGGTTGTTGTTTTACAAAGAATAATGATTAGGATCAAAATCCCTTTTAAGTTCTAGCATGAGAATATAAATACCTTGAGAGCAGAGTCTGGGTTTTTTTTTTCCTCCTTCTCCTTTATATTCCCAAGACTTAGAAACTTGTCTAGTCCTACTAAAAATTTGTTGATTAAGGCAGTGTTTGATAACTAAGTAAAAGATGTCCCTTCAACAGACAGGCTCCAGATGGGAAATCAGCCTCCACCAAAAAGGCTTTATGACTTCCAGAAATCTGACTGCTCCTAGTTAGTGCCAGTATAAAAAATGAGTCAGTATTGAACTTAGTACCAATAACCTCATGATGACTCTTTACTTATTGATCTTCTAACCTGATGTCTCTCCATTTTGCAATCTGTACTCTATAAAGCTATCAAAGTCATAGTCTTAATGCACTTGTCCATGTCAGTCTTCTATTTTTCTGAGCCAGTTTACACCTACTAAAGCAACCTGTTGGCCTGCTACTCATGTAGGTTAATCATTCAGAATTGGTCTTTATCAAGGATTATTGATTGACTTTGGTACTACTATGGCTCAAAACACCTGAACTCAAGTGATCTGCCAGCCTCATCCTTAGCCTCCCCCAGGAATAGGGATGATAGGTCTGGATCATAATGTCTGAGTCATCTATTACTTCTAAGATGAGTAAATACACAATCCTCTTTTTTGACATTTAAAAGTCTTTCAAAAACTGGCCCCATTCTGCCTTCTTAGGTTTCATACATACTACTACTCTCCATGAACTCCACAACCCCAACAAACTGACCTTGATATTTTTCAGATAAAGCATTCCATCTACCATTTCTATGCCTCTGCATAAGCAGTTATGCTCCCCCCCCCCCCCCATCATCTATCATCCCTACACTTCAGAACCTCCAACTTCCTATAAAATTTGGGCCTTGGACCTTGTCTTACCTTGAATTTTCCTGACCTCCACAGCTTCTAGTGTTTCCCTTCTGAAATTACTTTGTAGACATTTACATATGATAAAATAAATGTTGTTTCCCATGATAGAATGCCAGCTCCTTGATGACAAGAGTTGTTTCGTTTTCTCTTTCTATCCCCTCTGACTAGCAGTATTTCTGGCTTTGTAATTGATTGTGGGATTAAAGTAACAGTTAGATTCAAAATGGAACAAAAAAGTGGTATGGACTTCCAGTTGTATCTTTTGCAGGTTTTCTTCCTAATTGGATGTAGATTACACTCTTTATTTTATAAAAAGTTTTTTTTTTTTAATTGGAAGTCAATATGACTGCCACTTAATTTCCTTTTGGTAAAGAATTTAAGGCTATATTAAGGTTTTTCATCTATTCACATCTAGGTCAATGTTTTAAAAATAATATGATTTTCCTACCAAGGTTTCTGCAAACTTTTTGCTTAAACCATAAGTTTCTACCACTGGGGGGAAAAAAAAAAGAACCATTGATTCAGGTCTCTGGGTATCGTTGAAAAGGTGAGCAAGCTTGACTTCATGTTGAACAAAGAGCTACATTAGCAAAATGAACTTATAAGTGACATCAACTACAGAAATGCTTATGAAGCACAATGTACTGGGAATTAGTTCTTTTCTGTTCCCTAATATGACCCAAAAACTGCAGAATATTTTAATTTTCATAGTAGATATTTTCCTGGTAACATTCACACTGAAGTTTATAAAAGTATATAGTTATGCTTTGCAAAATGGGAATAGTGCTTAGAGAAATCCTACCATTTCCTCTTATTTAAATAAGAAAAATCTCTCTTGCCTAGTATGTCTTGTCTCAGCTTTTTTCTTCTTTTTTTTATTGTTCACAAAAACCTTTCTGGGGAGCTCAAAAATTTCTGTTGTCTCTTGGGTTTTAGTAGATTTCTTGGACCAACAATTCAGAAATCAGTTTGGTCCTTTATTTATCCAAATTTTATTGTTCCTTCAACACTAATCTCAAATCCTACATGATCTTTCCCTTCTGTAAATTTTCATCACATTATCACATTATTTTTCAGTAGATAACATGCTTTAATATTATTTTTCTAATTAATCATGTCTATCAGTCTTTAAATCGTGTCTCTCTAACATATGGTAAATTGTTGAAAGGAGGAGTAATGACACTTTAATGCATTATATAGTGAACGACAGTGATGTATGCATATTAATTATTTGTTAATTGGTAAAAAAAACATGATATTCTAGAGTTTGGGGAAAGCTGCTTTCTTTGCAGGTTGTCAGCTACAGTAATTATATTTCCTCAAACTGAGTAGGTGAATGTAGGCATTTAAGGAGATCAAAAGGTCAGCCATGTTTAGCTGTACCAGATCTTAAATTGTATTATAAAGCAGCAATCATCAAAACTACTTGGTATAGCGTAAGAAACAGAGTGCTGGCTCACTAGAATAGGTTAGGGTACACAAGACACAGTAGATAATGATTATAGTAATCCTACTGTTTGACAGCTTCTGGGATAAGAAATTGCTATTTGACAAAAACTACTGGGAAAACTAGAAAATGATATAGTAGAAACCAGGCATAGACTAACATTTTAAAAAATATACTAAGCAGAAGTCAAAATGGGTACACAATTTAGACATAAAGGGTGATACTATAAAGAAATTAAAAGAACAAGGAATAGTTTACCTGTCAGATCTAAGGAGAACAGAAGAATTTCTGACCAAATAAAAGATAGAGAGCATTATGAAATGCAAAATGAATAATTTTGATCACAATAAATTAAAAAGATTTTGCACAAAGAAAGCCAACACAGCTAAGATTAGAAGGGAAGCAGAAAGCTGGGACAGAATTTTACAGCCAGTGTCTCTGAAAAGGCCTCATTCACAAAATATATAAAGAATTGAGTCAAATTTATAAGAATATAAGTCATTCTCCAACTGATAAATGGTCAAAGGATATGAACTGGAAGTTGACTGATGAAGAAATTAAATCTATCTATAGTCATATGAAAAAATGCTCTACATCGCTATTGAATAGAGACACTCAAATTAAAACAACTCTGAGGTACCTTATCACACCTATTAAATTGGCTAGCATGACAAAACAAGATAATGATGAATGTTGGAGAAAATGTGGGAAAATTGGAACACTAATGCATTGTTGGTAGAGTTGTGAAGTGATGGAACCATTCTGAAGAACAATTTGGAACTATGCTCAAAGGGCTATAAAACTGTGTATATCCTTTTACTCAGAAAAACCACTTCTGGGTCTATAGCAGAAAGAGATCATAAAATCAGGAAAAGCACCCATGTAAGAGATGAATTGAACTTGTGTTTCCACAGAAAATATGTTATATCTGTAATACCAGTGATAATCATTTTATATCATTTTGATCCTCAATAAGGGCCAGAGCCTGTACTAATCTACCAGAAGAAGAGCCTGGACCTAACAACTTGTTTGTTCTCTAAGTAAACTCAGAGAATACTTCTTCCTATGTCAACAAGGTCAGATGGGACTGACTTAAGAGCACTTTTTTCTGTTTATGGTCATCAAGGATGAGATCATTAACCCAAGACACTATCTTGAATAATGAGATTTTACTCTATATTTTATGGACACAAACTATGTTATGGCCTGTTAACAGTAAAGAAAACACAGATATCCTGGGTAGTAATTTCAATGGACATTTCGTGAACTCTCTTATCGTATTATATTTACCACCTATTCAATTAAGATATCCCCTAACCTGTTTGCCTCTTGAACCAAACTTTCAGGTCAACACCAGAAAGATTAAAATAGGTTATCTTGTATTTTGGGACTCTTCTTGTGTTAATTACGAAAGACACTTCAACAACCTGGGTACATTAATTGAGGAAATCTCTTTGAAAGAATTTATAAATTATCAAAGTATAAAGGAAATGAAAATGGGTAGGGGGGCAAATGTGCAATGTAATCAGATTCAGAGACCTATGTGGGTGAGTTTTAGGCATCTTTGGACAAACTGAGAACCCTGCTATTCCCAGCCAATGGGAGCAGGGGAGGGAAATGTGAATAGGGGCAAGTAATAAAAATTGTGCATTTGCCTTAAACAAATGTGCCAATGTTCAGGTTTACCCAGTCTTACAAGAAGGAAATTAAATATCTTCCTGGGTTTATTAGTTAATGTCTTATTCTTTTGCAAGCACGTTTCTCACAACCCACATGTACAAAAAATATTTATAGGTGGTCAAGAATTGTAAGTGGAAATGCAGGGGATGTCTGTCAATTGGGGAATGGCTAAGTGGTAGTATATGAATGTAAAAGAATAGTATTGTGCAAAAAAATTGATGAGCAAGTAGACTTCAGAAAAACCTTGAGAGACCTGTATGAATTAATGTTGAGTGTAATAAGCAGAACCAGGAGAATATTACATGTATTACACTATGCAATGACTAACCTTAACAGAGTCAGCTCTTCTCAGCATTGCAATGAACTAAGATAATTCCAAAAGATTCATGATGGAAAATGCTATCCACATCCAGAGAAAGAACTATGGATTCTGAATGCAGATTAAAGCATACTATGTTGTCTTTTTTTTTTTCTTTCTCATGGTTTTTCTCTTTGGTTCTAATTCTTCTTTATACCATGAATAATGTGGAAATATGCTTAATAGGATTGTACATGTATATCTATATCAGATTGTACATTGTTTTGGGGAGGTGTAGGGGAGGAGGAGGAGGGAGAGAAAATTTAAAATTCAAAATCTTATAAACGTGATTGTTGAAAACTAAAACTAAAGAAATAGTAAAACAAACAAAAAAAAAACATCCAGGAAAGCAGTAAAACACAATGCCTAAGGTCATATCACTTAAGGAAACCTATCCTTTGATCCTTTCCCATATATTATTGTATTTACTTCACATTTGGGCTTGGTTTGATGCAAGCTCTTCACCAAGGTATTTATCACCTGAGTTGTCTATGGTTGAGTCTTTTATGTTCCTAAAGGCACTGCTTCATCTTTGGAAATTTGAAACTATGATTCTGTCTAATGTTTTGTGCTTGTGGCTTGTTGCTTCTCTCAAAATATTTCTGCCATACCACCTCATTCACCTAGGACCAGCCAGTCATGAGTACAGTGCCACTGGATGAGCCTAGAATCCAGGAATCATAGAAATTCAAGAGTTCAAAGATACTATGGAGGTCATCTATATGAATCTATGATAGAAAAAGATTATTTTTTTTCTAAAGCATCTCTGACATGGGTCATTCAGGCTTTACTCAGAACCTTCCCATCTACAAAACTCACTGTTCCCTGAATCAGCCCATTCCAATCCCAGATATTGCTTACAAAAAGTGGTGAAATCTGACTCCATGCAACTTCTACTAGTATACTCCTCTTAGCAAAAAGGGTCTAATCACTTTCCCACATGATAGCCCTTTAATATATAAAGATTGCTCCCTTGTCCTTCCCTACTCCCTACATGTCTTTTCTTCTCCATGATAAACGTATATCAGTTTCCCAGTGCTTCTCACTCTTATCACTTCAATTCCATGAAATAGCCTCTGGACTTCCCCACAAAGAAGGCCTTCATACGCTGGAACATCCTTCTGCTATTCTATCACTTTTCTCTTATTGGTGAGTTCCTCCTTGGAGCCTTCTTTTGGGGCACATGTCCAGTTTGGTTCTGCTTCATTCCCCTGCCAGTTATGACTCTGACTCTCAGGAGTTTGGACAACATGCTCCTACACAGGAATTATCCCTCTCTCTACCTTTAGTTCCCATTTATGTGCATTTTTCCACAATCTTTCCTGACTATATTACATTTTATGATTATCTCCCTTTAATAAAGCTGGATTGCTTTACCTCTTCTGAGACCCATGTTTCCTTTGATTTTTCCAAACTTGAGTCATTATTAATAAAGGTGTCTTCCTCCATTAGAATATAAGTTCTTTGAGAATTAAGGTTGCCTTTCTATTTGTATTTCAATCCCTAGTGCTTAGTAAATAATAATTTCTTTTTGTATGGCACATAGTAAAAACTTAAATGTTTGTTGCCTATCTGCATCTTCTCCTTTCAAAATCCCTTTTATTCTATTGACAGTTTCCATAATTCTATATATTTTATATGGACTATTATGTGGTCCTTCATCTTTTCATATTGGAGTATATGCTTTGTAACAGCACACAGATAATTAATTTTGGTGACATGAAATTAGCAAATATAAGATGCTTTTTCATAGAATGCAACTCAGTGAAATACATTAGAAATACTTGTATGTTTATTATTAATTGTTAAAATGCCTAAAGTCTTCTAATGGAAAAAGTATCCAAAATTGACAGAAAACAAACAAAAAAAGATAATCATAGATTTAACAAATAGAAATCCATAAACTGAATATTTGTGTACCATAAAGCAATTCTTCACGCAGTGAAAGTGTCAGCCACCCTCTCCTACACAACACCCTACTTAAAACTGCCTTGGCTATAAATTTGAAGCTATAAGCAAGGATACTCTAATAATGCCTACCCACTGAAGAATTGCCAAGGAATAAAGAATATTTCTTAAATCATCTTAAATCTTTGGACATTTTAAACTTGTAAAATATCTTTGCAATGTATTCTCATCACAATGAACAACAGTTCCTTATTTAAAGGGAAAGAGCTTACTAAATAAATGAATAGTGTAAACAGAGGAATATTTACCTACTTGAGAGCTGAAATCTTTAAAAACATATTTTATGTAACCATTTACATAGACTGTAAGTGTTGAATAAACAAGGGGTAGGAGTGCTTAGACTAGTATTTTAGTACTCTAATTAAAAATCATCCTTACCTCTTAATTAAACTAAGTCCTATTTTCTGTCTTCTGCTAATAGTCAATTTAGCTACAGATGTTCTGTGTATTTAAGTTTACCTAGTTCTCAAATGGATATTTACTAGGCATTTGATATATGCCAGACTCTATTATATTCTTGGAGGATAAATGGAAGGGCAAATACAGGCCTGGTTTTTTGTTTTTGTTTTTTGGCCTTCAAGCTGCCTACAGTCCAATGGACTCTAAAATATGTATTCAAATGGTTATGATACAAGCTATAATATACTAGGACCTAAAAGAGATACAAAGTTCTCTAAGTTTTCCAAGCAGAATTAATTGACTTCTGGGTAATGGATTAGAGAAGATCTCATGAAGATACAGTATTACAAATGGAACTCAATGGATGGGTAGGGTTGCAACAGGTGGAAATGAGGCATAAGGCAACAGGTATGAGTCAAAGTACAAGATCAAGAAAACAGGGAGCCTATTGAGGGAATGTCTTGTAAGCCATTTTGTTGTTGATGGTGTTGTTCCTGATATGTAGCATACTCTGCAGGTTTAGGGAGAGTATGGAAAGAAGAGTGGTATGAAACAAAACCAGAAAGCTAGTTTGGGGCCACAATGTGGGAGCCCTTCAATTCTAGGCATAGAGGTTTGGCATTCTAAGGTACTTAATGGTATTAATTTACATCTATTTGATAATAAACTAGAATTCCAATACACCTACCACTGAAATAGTGGGTTTTTTTTAATTCTTAATAGCATTGAAAAGAAATCTTATGATTATTCTAAATAGAAGAGAGTATAAATAAGTTGCATGTGCCTTACAGAAGATATTAAGAAGCCTGGAATCTAGTCCCAGCTTTAAGAATTCATCAAAACAATTCAACTCTCTGGACCTGCACTCTCATCTTTAAAGTGAATGAATGAATAATATTTGCTAAGTGCTTAATGGAGATAGCATGGTAGAGTGGATAGAAAGTTGCTTTTAATGCAAAGAAGACCTGGGTTCAAATCTTGCTTCTGACAAATACTAACTGGGGAACCCTGGAAAAATCACTTAACCACAAAGTGTACTAGGGAACTCATGAACACTATGGATTGAAGAGAAAATAGCCTGCATCAGTAGAAGGAGTTTTCTCATACTGGAAATTCTTTATACCCATGACATCACAGGTTCAAATTGCATAATCTATTTCTAAATAGCTACTATATGTCAAGCACTGTGCTAAATGGTAGGATACAAATAGTAAAGGGAGACAATTCCTGCTTTCAGGGTGCTAACATTCTATTGGGAGAGATAATAAGGGCTGATGGTGAGACCCCGTATTACAGAACAGTGGTATCAAACACAAATAAAACAAGGGTCACAAAATCATGCATAAGGATCCCTGTGGCCTGTCTGCTGACTCAGAAAACCATATTTTAACATTATCTATATTGTATTACATTTTAATTTTCTTCAATATTCTCCGTTACATTTTAGTCTGGTTGGGGTTACACTCAGGAGTGGGCCATATGTTTGACACCTCTGTTCCAGATGACAATCTATTTTTTTAATTTGATTTGTTTATTTACTTTTAGTTTACAAGATTCAGTTCCATTACCTCTTGAGTTTGAAATTTTCTGCCCTCCATCTCTCCTCCCCCATGGAGGCATGCAATCAAGTACTGGATATGCAAATATTTTTCAAATTGGACATTAGTCTGGTTGTATAGAAGGGTTGGAATCAATGGAGTGAACAATGGGAAAAAAGAAAGAGAACCAAACATGAAAAAGAACGTTAGAATGTAGATTGCTTCAGTCTCCTTTTAAACTCTGTACTTTCTAGATCTTTCTCTGAATGTAGACATCTCCTTCCATCCTGGGATTTGTAGAGTTGTCTTATAACTGTGCATTGCTGAGAAGAGTCCAGTTTATCAAAGTTGGTCATCACACATACAATGTGTCTGTGATTGTGTACAAATTTTTCTTGGTTCTGCTCTTCTCGCTTACCATCAGTTTATATGACTCTCCAGATGAATATGAAGATCATGCCCTCCCCATTTCTTATGGCACAATAGTATTCCATTACATTCATATACCACAACATGTTTAGCCATTTCCCAATTGAAGGGCATCCCCTTAATTTCCAGGTTTTTGCCACCACAAAGAGAGTTACAACAAATATATTTGTGCATATGGGTCTTCCTCCCACTTCTATGATCTCTTTGGGATACAACCCCAGAAGTGGTATTACTGGGTCAAAGGGTATGGAATTATTTATAGCCCTTTGGGCATAGTTCCAGATTGCTCTCCAGAATGGTTGTATCAGTTCACAGCTTCACCAACAATGCATTAGTGTTCCAATTTTTCCACATCCTCTCCAACATGTGTCATTTTCCTGTTTTGTCATCTTAGCCAATCTGACTGGTGAGATGTGGTATCTCAAAGTTGTTTTGATTTACATTTCTCGAATCAATAGTGATTTAGAGCATTTTTTCATATGCTTATAAATATCTTTAATTTCTGCCTGTGAAAATTGCCTGTTCACATCCTTTGCCCATTTATCAATTGGGGAATAACTTGTATTCTTATTGATTTTACTTAATTCCCTGTATATTTTAGAAATCAGGCCTTTATCAGAGACATTGTTTGTAAAAATTCTTTTCCAATTTCCCACTTCCCTCCTAATCTTGGTTACATTGGCGTCAGATGACAATCTATTTTAGGTAATATGTGAAGAGATAAGGGTAGTTAGGTGGCGTAGTGGGTAGAGCACAGTCCTGGAGTCAGGAAGACTCAAGTTCAAGGTCAGCCTCAGATATTACTTACTAGTTCTGGGCAAGTTATTTAAGTTATTTAAGTTATTTAAGCCTGTTAACCTCAGTTTCTTTTTTCTATAAAATGAGCTAGAGAAGGAAATGGCCAACCATTCCTGTATCTTTGCCCAGAAAATCTTAAATGAGTTCATAAAGAGTTGGACGTGACTGAACAACAACAAAAAAAAGGAAGAGAAAAGGCATATGTACAAATAAATCTTATGTAGTGACATTTCAACTGAAAAACACAAATTTTTTATAACTGCACCACAGTGCTAACTCTCAAGCACCAACTTTCTTTTGGAGGCCTTCTGTAATGGTGGCAGCTGATAAAGTGGTGGATATCAGTCCCGAAGAGGAAGTTGTGGGGCCATGTTTCCCTCCATAGGACTTGCTTTCTTGCATGATGCTGGAGATAAAACTGGTAGCCTGAGAGACACTACTCCTCATAGATGGGTCTTGGACACAGGGTCTTGAACCACCTCCATGACAGTCTAAAGTGAGGTAATGTTGATGGTCACCTTCTTCTCTCACGGTTTCTCTAATCTCAGTGTGCCTCACTATTTGAGCCTGCTGGTGGATGAATCTACAATCAATAAGCATTTACTACGCACAACTATGTACCAGGAATGTACTTTGGGTGTGGTAATACAAACAGGAAAGTGACGTAGTCCTGGCCTAAAATAGTTGATGTTCTTCTGGATACAAGATGATACACATAAAGGACATATACAAAATGAATACAAAATTAAGGGAGGCAGGGGAACTATTAGTGGAGTAAGGAAAGACTTCTTAGAACTGAACATTGAAGAAAACTTCAAAAAAAGAGATTCCAAGAGGTGGAGGAGAGAAGGAAGAACATTTTGGGCATGGAGGAAAGACTATATAAAGGAATAGAAGTAGAAAATTGACTCTCATGTACTATGAATAGCTAGCAACTGTTTAGCTAGGGTGTGGGCAGCATGAGGGGAATTTAACGGGTACTCATCAAGGAAAGATGGGATGGATCTAAAAAGTAAAGGGCTTTAACTTTCAAACATAAAAGTTTGTGCTTTAATCTTGAATATATGGGAAATTGCAGAAGTTTCTTGATGAGTGACATGATTAAACCTATAAAGTAAGCATCTCAATTTACTCTTTATGTTGGGTATGGAAACAAAAAGATGGAACTTGGGGACCAATTGAGAATCTCTTGCAATGTTTAACTTGCTTATAATGAATGCCTGAACTAAGGGAATCATAGTGTGACTATATTAAATAAATGTCTTTCACAATTAAAATAGAAATGCCTCAGTTTATAGAAAAGGAGTTCGGACAAAGAAGAAAACTGAAAACAGTTATTGTATAAAGAGAAGTACATAATTTTAGGTCATAGATTTAAGGCAGGAAGGGGCTTGAGAGGCAATCTAGTCACAGAATCACAAAATTTGTGATTTGGGAGTGACCTCAATAACCATCTATTCCAGCCTGCACATGAAAGGAATCTTCTCTTCAAAACTGCTTGGGCGATTAGACTCATGGAGTAGTGAACGGTGCATCATCAGTGCAGCAGGATGGCCCTAGCAGGGTTCTCCAAGGAATTGTGATTGCCCCTGAGCTAATGAATATTTTTGTCAATAACTTGCATAAAAGTACAAAATATATCCTCATTAAATTTTTTTTGTCCCCAGCACTGAGCACAGAATGAGTTCTTGACTGGAGTAGGTGATTATTGGATTGAATAAGATTGAACTCTAACTGTACTTATATTCTCAATTATATCCTCTAACCCTTCAAATCATAGGTTTTGATCATTTTATCTATTCACTTTTTAGAAAGAAACTCACTAGTGCTCCTATCTCTCTTAAATTACTCTCTATTTTATTTTTTTATCTACTTAAATGTGTATCCCTTCCTCCCCAAAAGCACGGAAGTTCCTTGAAACAGAGTGTTTGGCTGTTGCTCATTGCCATATTGAAATACCCCACTTTTGATGTATTTCCTTATCTCCTTTGAAGACAATTGAAAGTAGGTACTGATTGGCTTCTCTATCTATGAATAAGTCTAGGCCTAAACCAATTGTAAAACAAAAATTAAATGAAAATTATTTTTAAAAAACATTGTTAGTAAATTTCTAGCCATATCCAAGAAAAAGAGAGAGACTTTATTTGAAAAATAGAAGTATTGGAGTTACTAGCAATGTGTATTCTATTGTAGAATAAAGATGAATTACCAGATATCATTTTAAATTCAATTAAACCACCTATAAGATTATCTTGAAAAAATGTTGCAGAAACATCTAGGTGATGTACTATATAGAGTGGTGAAACAATAATCAGAACGAGCTGAGTTCTAATTTAACCTCAGACACTAATTTACTGCGATGTGACTCTGAGAAATTCACATAACATCTCTCAACCTCAGGCTCAAGTGTAAAATGTGAACTGTAATATTATTTACCTTCCATGATTATTTTGAGCATCAAATGGGATAATATATAGAAAGTGTTTTTCAAACTTGAAAGCACTATTTAAATGCTATGATAATGATGATCATGCTAATCATATATTGCTAACAAAGTGTATTTTTTTCCTTTTGAAGCTTCTGATGTCATTGTTTTTCATAGTCAATAGACCATGAGTTTATTCAGTACATGGAGGCATCAAAATATGATCATGTGTTACAATTCACATAATGTTAGTTTCTACAGATACATGTGCAACTTCTGCCATGTGAATATACATGAGACAGATAATTCCTCTATGTGACTCCTGTAGAAAAATCATGTGACACAGTTGGTGTCGCTGGGACCTATGTTCACATATTATAATGCTTGTTTCTTTATTTTAGTGCTCTTCAGGAACCAGGAGTTTATTGGCTTTTTTGAAAGAAAAAGATATCCTTTTTCTATTGCTTCTGCCACCATAAAGATGACTCAAAGGCATAAAACATTTTATATGGAACAAGAATCAACAAAAACATGAGTCGGACAATAAACTCTTTGCTTCCTGGCATCCTATTAACCTGTACCCTATTAACCAGCACTCTCAAGCATCTACAGAACAAAGATGTGTGATGATACAGCTTGATCCTTAGACACCAGAAGATTCTTAAGGACCTTCTGTATGATCAAAGATTAAATTATGTTCCATAGTTTTAGTACTTATTAAATATTTACTGAGTAACTATATGTGATCAGCTCTGTAACATGGATACGAGAGAGACAGAGAATATATGACTAACTGTAGGAATAATTTTTAATACTTTTTTGGATTCAGTGTTCTCTTCCTTTCCCATTTTTTACCCGCCAACCAGGGGTCTTGATAGACAAACTTGTGACAATGGGTTCTTTGAAAAGTAGATATAGTTTGTAGACAAGTAATATGAGGCATTCTATTCAAATCACAGAATTTTTAAACTGAAAACTCATAGGATAAATAAGGTAGAGATGTTACTCTCAAGAGAGGACTTTGAAATCATCTTGTTCAAGGATTCTTAACCTGTCTTTTGTTGCCATGGATCTTGTTAGCCATCTGGTGAAGCCTATGGACTTCTTATAGAAATATTTCAAATACCTAAAATAAAAGAATAAGATTAAAAAGAAAACCAATTACATTGAAATGCTATTATCATTTTTAAGAACTCCTAATCTAGTCCAACTCCCTCATTTTACAGATGAGGAAGCTGAGTTACAGAAAGTTGATGTTATTTGCTTATGGGCCTTCAGTAAAGAAAGCTATAATTTGAATAAAAACATTCTGATTACAAATTCAGTTGTTTGTTGTGTTTTTGTTTTCTATTACAGAGATAATTTTATAGAAGTCCAGAAAGAAATGATTTACCCAATGTCATATAATTAGTTAATGGCAGAGGCATGGGACTAGAACCTCTATGTCATCAATATATTTTATAATGTTCAAGTTCATTGCAACTTGGGATTCCTTGTGAAGTATATTGGGTAAATATTTAAAAGACTAGTTAGTTAGCTATGACACCTCATTCCTTAGCTATGCTGTAGATGAGTCTACTATATCATCAAACATGGGATTTATATTTTAGCTGTTCCATTTCTAAAAACAAGAGCACATTTATTATTTTTAATACACTGGAGAGTAGCATAAGGTTTCCATTTTCTTATGTAACCCCTTAAGATAACAAAAATAAAAATGTACTTACTTTTAAAATATGTTTCTATTTCACTTTAATTGTTAATATAATGATTGAAAGGAGGTGGTCAATTTCTTTCTACATGTTATCAGAGATAACCTATTTTAATGGACAACTTACTCTGAGAGTTTTATTTAAATGGATATAAGTGACAAGAAATAAGATATAGCTCATTTCTATAGAATCAGAAGCAAATGTTATAACAATACATAAAAAAATAGTGCAAAGGAGTGTGGACTACTCTTTCATAGTAGATTAGGACATCTACTACAAGTTTTTTTTCCTTCACTCAAAATGTATTTTTCAATGACAATCTATATTCTGATATATTTTATTTCTTTTTGTCTTGTTTTACTCAGGAAAAAGGAGATTTCTAACCTCTCTTTTCTTCATTTTTAACTACAGCTATGTCCAGATAGCAAAGATAGTACAGACAATGAATCCTGTGAAGTGCTTGCATTATTTGAAATCAGACTGCACATCTCCATTGGACTATAACCCAGTACCATATTTTAAATAAGTACAACTCTGAATACTGTGACTTCAAAAACATGAAACCTTTTCATGGTTTTCATTATTTGAAGATTCTGGACCAAGCTTTAGTCAAGATGTTCCCATGTTTATGAAGATGACTCTGAAGTCCTAAGTCTAGAATGCTGAATGAATGATAATATCCCCAAAAGAGAAAAAAATGATCAGTAGAAAAAAAAATGTGTTGGGGGAAAATTTTGTTTTTGGACCTACTAAGTTTGAGGTAATGGTGGTATATCTGAAGTGGAAATTTCCAGAAGTTAACTGAAAATGCTCTAAGGTGTTCATGGCCATGGACTACTTTGTGAGTTGATATTTAAAGCTATGAGAAGAGATTAAAGATCTGAACGAAAGACTTTAGAAAGAGAACGTATTCTTAAAACATGAACTTTGGATTATTCCAACATGCAGGGAAAAAATCTCAAAAGAAAGAACCACAGAAAAAATGCTCTGATAATGAGGAGACACAAAATCAATTAGCATTAAAAAATCAAACAAAAGAAGTTTTTACAAAGAAGATTGACATTGCCAAATGATACTAAGAAGTCTTGCATCATAAAGGGAAAAAAATGATGCTTATTTGGTTACCAGCATGTTAATATTTTTAATATTGTATTTTTAATTAAATGTAAAACATTTGACATTCATTTTTTTTAATTTTGATTTTTAAATTCTCTTCCTCCTCCAATTCATTGAGAAAGCAAGCAATTTGATATTGATTGTGCATATGCAGATGTACACATATTTCCCTATTAGTGAGACTGTGAAAGAAGACAGACGAAAAGAAAAAAAAAACAAGAAAAATGAAGTTTAAAAATTATGCTTTGATCTGCATTCAGACTCAGTTTTTGTTTGTTTGTTTGTTTTTTCTGGAAGACTCATCATACGTCCTTTGGAATTATATATTAGATCATTGCATTTCTGAGAATAACTAAGTCTTTCACGGTTGATCCTCATGCAATACTGCTACAATTATGTATGATGTTCTCCTGACTTTGTTCACTTCACTTCATGTCAGTTCATGTAATTCCAGGTTTTTCTGAAGGTATCCTGCTCATTATTTTGTTATTTCTCGCATCAAAATTGTATTCTATCAGAATAATATAACACAAATTGTTTAGCCATTTCTCCAGTGAGGGACATCACCTTAATTCAATTCTTTGCCATTTACACACACACACACACACACACACACACACATTATCAATATTTTTGTACATATAAGTTCTTTTTTTTTTCCCTTTTTAAAAAAATTTCTTTGGGACACAGACCCAGTGGTGACATTACTGCATGAAAGAGGATGCACAGTTTTATAACCTTTGGGCATACTTCCAAATGGCTCTCCAGAATGGTTGGATTAGTTTACAACTCCACCAACAATGCCTTAGTATTTCAAGTTTTGTATATCCCCTCTAACATTTGTCATTTTATTTTTCCGTATTATTACCCAATCTAATAAGTGTGAGGTTATACATCTGAGTTCCTTTAATTTGCATCTCATTAATCAATAGTGATTTAGAGCATAGTTATATGACTATAGATAGCTTTAGTTTTGTTTATTTCCTCTGAAAACTGTTTCTTCTTATCCTTTGACCATTTACCAATTAGGGGAAATTACTTGTATTATGAACATTACTGAGTTCTATATATGTATATATATATATATATACATATATATATGAGATATGGAGCTTTTATCACAGAAACTTGCTATAACTTTTTTCACCAATTTTATGCTTTTCTTCCAAACTTGTCTAACTTGTTTAGGTGTGTATGTGCAAAACTTTTTTTAATTTAAGGTAATTAAAATTATCTAGTTTATATCCCACAATGAACTGTATTTCTTCTTTGCTCCTAAATTCTTCCCTTATCCGTAGATCTGACAGGCAAACTATCCCATGTTTCTCTAATTTTCTTATGGTATCATCCTTTATTTCTAAGTCACATACCCACTTTGTCCTTATCTTGGTATACAGCATGAGCTGTTGATCCATATCTAGTTGTTATCAAACTTCTTTCTAATAGTGTCAACAATTATAGCGTGTTATTCACCTCTTCAAATGAATCTGTTACCTCCCTAAATCTGTTATTCTCTCCATTGGTATAGATAATATTATATCTTGATTTCATCCTGATGATTTTAGTCTAGCAAATATAATCAAGTTTAAACAGTTTCTATAGTGATTGAGGAAAGTGACTCCATTTTTAAAAGTTTTCTTTAAATTTATTTAGTCTTCCTCTCAAATGTTGGAACACTATAATATTTAGAAAACCCTACTCAAAGTCAGTGGGATTTGAGTTCAAAATGAGTTTCAGTTATATCATATGTAAAATACTGATGAGTTTCATTATAGCATGTAGATAGACTAGTCTTAAAGCCCAAAACTCCATATTCAAGTACATTTCTAAGAAATATTGATTATGTGATCTTTTTTTTTGTTCTTGAATTAAGTCTGTTTCACACAGGATATAAGTGTGGTGGGCGTTCATGAACCCAAATACAACATGGAAGTTTAATCTGTTCCATTTTTTCATTCTGGGACTAATTGCTCTGCTATGAAGTCCTACCGTATTTTTTTAAGGAATTAGGGTGGACCTGTGATTAGTTTATACCTATTGAACCTCATAACTCCAGAATGCAAGTGATTTACCAACCATAGCATCTTCTAAGGGATCATAGATATTAAGCACTACATCTGGAGTGTAAGACATACCTAGACCATGCCATTTCCACTCTGATCACCTTCAACTCCCTCCCATTGGAAATAAATTAACTTTAACCCCTGATTCCCTAGACACTAATAATTTCATTTTATTTTGCTTGGAATTAATATCTCTACTTTACTTTCAATCATTTCAAAAAGCATGCCCCTCCCATGTACCATCACACATGCCCTGCCAGCCTTCTAACTTCTCTTTATTTATTGCTACATTAAAATGTAATTTGCATAAGGGTAAGGTCAGTCATATTTTTATGATGTATATACAAACACATATGTATATACATATATGTATATGTGTGTATATGAATATGTATATATGTATATTGTGTATAGAATGGTACATAGAATGCATTTTATAAAGTATTATCATTAAGTATTTTACTTAACATCTTAGTGCTCCCTGCAATTGTTTAAAACTGTTATCACACTGGAAGAGGGAGTTCCTTCACTAGATTTTCCCCACACCAATGTATGGGGTGGTTTTAAAAGGAGGATAATGATACTTATAAAACATCCCTCAAGTTTATAAAGCTATATTAATGACAGGCATTATTATTGGTTTCTGGCTTTTAAAAAATGAGCAAATTTGAAGAATTGTAATAAATTATCTGTTAAATAATTAGGAAATTTCTCAACATCATTGTATGAACAAATATTAGAATATTTGCTGAAGATAGTTAAAATGTACTTTCTTTGTGTGCTTTCAATTTGTTTTACATACTGAAATATTTTTTTTTATTTCTAAAACATTTCAATTCTAAAACAGCATTTATGATCCTAGTATTGCAAATAGGACTTCTACAGGAATAGATTTCAATAATGATGGAAAAAGGAATACATTTGTAAAAGCTAATTAAAGTGGTCTCCTCTATACAGTCTTATAGGCTTACATCATTTTCATTTATATTCAATAATATTGAATTCATGTGCAGTAATAGCTGATCTTTATACCATGTTTCAATATTTGCACTACCCCTCATAGGTGGCAGGACCAAGAGAGTATAGTACAGGAAGCAGTCAAACTTTTTCAACATTCCCCTATGATCAGCTTTAAAATAATGTCTCAAATCAAATTCTTCAATGACAAAGTTAATCTAATGGTAGGTTCAGAAAATATTCCCATCCAAGACACCTTGGAAAACGGAAAGGAGAGATCTGTGCCACTGGAGGGAGGGCTGACCTGAAGACTTTCACAAACTAAGAGTCTTAGAGGCAGTAACAGCAGCAGCTGTAGCTTTGGGAGCTTTCAAGTCAAAGACAGTAAGAGGATCTGGCAACTGATCAGAAAGAGATTACAGGAGACCCCTGCACTAGCACTGAGAGTAGGACTAGATGCCCTTTGGAATCTCCATTGCCTATACCTACTTCTGGGTCACATTTCCAGAGCAGAGATGAGTGTTTACAGTCACAAGGGAACAGGGATCCAGAAGAACAGCATCACTTTCAGTCATAAGTGTGCAGGGGACTGGAAGAGAAGTGTCACTTGAAGAAAGAAAGGAACAGGAGGCCTTTGGGGGACAAGAAGCAAAGCACAGAACAGGAGAGTCATGACCACACTTGTCCCCAGATCATACCACCTTGGAAGCACTGAAAATTTCCAAACTCTAGAACTAGTTCTCAAAACAACATTGTGAAAAAGCCTAAAGCTTGGGACATTGCCCCACCCCTTGCTACCACCTCAGGAACAGAATCCAACTTTAACACAGAGTTCAAAGTCAAGAAATCGGTTGGAAAAATGAATGAACAACAGAAAATAACCTGGCAATAAAACGTTACTATGGTGACAGGGTAGATAAAGACAAAAATTCAGAAGACAACAGTGTTAAAAATAGCTACAAGCAATGCATTAAAAAAAATATTATTGGGATACAAGCCCAATAAAAATTGCAGGAATAGTTAGAAAATTATTTTCTAAATCAAAAATTGGGAAAAGAAATGAGAGAGACATAAGAAAATTGTGAAAAGACAATTAATAGCTCGGTTAAAAGGCAAAATAGCTTATTGTGTTTTCCATTATGGAGTAGATGGAATTGGGAGGGATTCTGGAGCTTGAATTTAGAATTAAACAAATAGTTCTACTTTATTTTGCCTTCCTGCAGACATTTTACTTTTTGTTACTTATTTATACACCATTGCTTTCAAAAAAAAAAACAACAACAACAATTTTCTGTGATCACATAAAAATAATAGTCACGATTGTTACCATGTTATTACTGGGTCTCTTTTTACAGAAATTTTTAGGAAGCCCATCAATCGAAGAATGACTGAATAAGTTGGGCCATATTAATGTGGTGAAGGATATTGTGCTATAAAAATGAAGAAATAAATGATTCAAAAAAGACAGACTTATTTGAAATGATACAGAGCAAAGTAAGTAGAAACAGAAGAACAATTTATACAATTGATATTTTAATATTGGGATAGTAAAAATGAATAAATTTGAAGATTTCTATAAACTGAATAAGTAACACAAAGTAAAATGTCTTCTTGAAGGCAAAGTTAAGTAGAAATATTTATTTATCCCTAAACTCAAACCCCAGAATCCCTCTCAATTCCATCTACTTTATAATGGAAAAAAAATGCAAAAAAAAAAAAAGTAAAAACATCAAAACTTTATTCCTTGGTGGTGGGAAATGCTCAAGAGTCCCAGAGTTAGCATTTGATTGTTGGATCAAGTAGGGCCCTTCTACAGTTGAGGAAGCTGGGGCCTAGGGAAACATATGATTCAGTCAAGGTCACACAAATAATTAGTTACAGAGTCAGGAGTTGAATTTTAGGTTGCCTGTTGTCTAGTATAATTCTCAGGCCTTAGAGGCTATCTAGTTCAGCTCCTTTATTTTATAGGTCCACAGAGGGAAAGTGACTTGTCCATGTTCATATAACTATTAAGTGGCAGAGATGGAATTTGATCTCAATACTCTGATTCCAGAACTAATGCTCTTTCCAATTCACTCTACTACAAGCACACTTTCCACAGGGTTATGATCGATTGTTAAGGGAGAAAAAAGAGAGGGGAGAAAATGACTCATGACAGAACCTTGGAGGCCATCTAAACTTAATGGACGGAAAAAATGAGAAAAATCAACAAAGAAAATTGAGAAGTTGTAAAATAGGATGGTGGTTAAGAGAGATTCATGTCACACAAGCTAAGGGAATAAGATAGTATCCATGACAAACTGCAGAGATGTCCGAAAGATGTGGTTTAAGACAAGCTCATTTAATTTCAGGTTTGTGTATGTGTGTGTGTGTGTGTGTGTGTGTGTGTATCTTTAAAGACCACTGGTACTCTTAAAGAGAACAATTTCTGTCTTTCAATACAGGTGGCATAGCATATAGAACACTGAGCTTGCAATCAGAAAGTCTTGTCTTCATAACTTCAAATACAATCTCAAGATACTTCCTAAGTGTGTGATTCTGGGCACATCTTTTAATATTGTTTGTTTCATTTCCTCATCCATAAAATTAGCTGGAGAAGGAAATGGCAAACAGTTCCAGTATCTTTGCCAAGAAAACCCGAAAATAGGGTCATAGAAGGTTGGGCATGACTAAGTGACTAAACAACAAAACCAAATAAGGTGACTAAATGGTAGCAATGACTGCAGGCTACTCTTGAAATTGGAATATGAAAGGCATAAGAGATATAAGATAATAGTTTGAGAGAAGGAGAGGGCAAAGTGATGATGATTATTATAATTAAAGATTAGCATTACAGGATTGATTAATGGTCAAAGGATATGAAGAGGCAGTCTTCAGAGGAAGAAATAAAAAATATCTATAAGCATATGAAAAAATGCCCTAAATCACTATTGATCAGAGAAATGCAAATCAAAACAACTGCTGAGGTACCACATCTCACCTGTCAGACTGGCTAACATGAAAAAGAGGGAAATGATACAAGCTGAGAAAGATGTGGGAAAATTGGAACACTAAGGCATTGTTGGTGGAGTTGTGAACTGATCCAAACATTCTGGAGAGCAATTGGAACTATGCCCAAAGGGCTATAAAAATGTGCATACCCTTTGAACCAGCCATACCCCTTCTAGGACTGTTTCCCAAAGAGATCATACACATGAGAAAAGGACCCATATGTACAAAGATATTTATAGGAGATATTTTTGTGGTGGGAAGGAATTGAAAATTAAGTGGATTGGGGAATGGTTAAACAAGTTGTGGTATATGAATATAATTGAATATTATTGTGCTATGAGAAATGAGGAACAGAATGAGGAACAGACAGACTTTATAATATCCTGGATTTACATAAACTGATGCAGAGTGAGGGTAGCAGAACCAAGAGATCATTCTAAACAATTTCAAAAACATCATTTCTGTGATGACTGACTTTGATAGACTGGGCTCTTCTCAGCAATGCAAGGTTATAAGACAACTCCAAAGGACTCATGATAGAAAAGGCTATTGACAACCAGAGAAAGAATTACAGTCTAAATGCAGATTGAAGCAAACTACTTACTCTCTCTTTCATTTTGTTTTGTTTCTTCTTTCTCATTATTCATTCCATTGGCTATAATTCTTCTTTACAACTTGACTAATGTTTAATCTGAAGGTATTTGTAGAACCTATATCAGATTGTATGCCACCTTGCTTGGGGGGGGAGGGGAGGGAAGAGAAAATTTGCAACTCAAAAACTTGTGGAAATGAATGTTGTAAACTAATACTAATTTTTAATTTTTTAAAAAAATATATTAGGAGAGACCTGGATAGTTTACAAGTGGAAATCAATAAGGAAGAATCAATAAATAAATGTGGATAAACATTTATTTCTAATTAATTTAGTTTTTAACATTATTTCCATAAGATTTTCAGTTTTAAATACTCTCCCCCTCTCTTCTCCTCCCTCCCAAGACATTGTGTAATTTGATACGGGCTCTACATATGCCTTCATATTAAACATATTTTCATGGTAATCATGTTGTAAAGAAGAAATAGAACCAACGGGAGGAACTATGCAAATGAAGAAGCAAAATAAAAAAAAAAGGCAGTAAATAATTGTATCAGCAATGCAGTATTCACAATGCCTACAGTAACTATAAATATGCTGATATAGTTATTAATCACAAAATGGAACAGGCTCTCTACATAAGAAATATAGATAGTGCATTCATTTAAATACCAGAAAACTGAGTCCCAAAACCAGAAAGTCAAAGCCAACCCAGTAGTGATGAAGTTGGCACATGTGGTCAA
>CM053580.1:249620466-249661373 GCA_028627135.1 Pseudochirops cupreus
TAAAAAAAATATATTTAGTGAAGCAGGTGTGTTCATTATTATCACCATTATTTAATATTGTACTAAAAATACTAGGTATATGAATAATATTAGAAAAAATAATCAAAAGAATGAAATAGGCTATGAAGAAACAAAATCATCACTTTGCAGATGTTATGATGGTATATTAAAGAATTCTTCAAATCAACTAAAAAACTAATTATTAATTTTAATAATGATTTCAAAAGAGTTGGAGGATAGAAAATAAACTCATGTAAATTATTAACATTTCTATTTTTACCAACAAATTCCAAAAAAAGAGATAAACATTGAAATTGCATTTAATGTAACTGTGGACAACATAAAATATTTCAGAGTCTATTGACCAAGACAAATTCAGGGATTATGCAAGCACAATTATAAAACTTTTTCAGACAAATAAAGACAGATTTAGATAATTGGGGATATATTAATTACTCATGGTTAGGACAAGTCAATATAATAAAAATCACAATTCTCCTTAAGGTGATGTACTTATTTACTGCCATGCCTATCAAAATACTAAAGAATTAATTTATAGAACTAGAAAAAAAATCACAAAATTTGTCTAGAAGAATACAAGGTCAAGAATATCAAGAAAATAATCAAAGAAAAAATATGAAGAATGGTAATCTAAAATTTCCAGATTTCAAATTATGTTACAAAATGGTGATCGTCAAAACAATCTGGTAGTGCCTAAGAAGTGGAGTTTAGAATTAGTAGGATCAGTTACACAACACCCAATAGTAAATGACCATGCCAATCCAGTGTTGGAAAACTCAAAAATCCAAGCTTTAGGGGTAAGAACAACTGACAAAAATTATTGGAAAACTGGAAGGCAGTTTAACAGAAACTAGTCATAGATCAGCCTCTCACTGTATAACAACATGCTGCCCAAATAGCTTCACACATAAAGGGTTATATCATAAGTGAATTAGTGGAGCATAGAAGAATATACTGGCTAGGCCTATGGATAAGGGAGTGGTTTAGAATCAAAGAAGAGACAGACAGGATCATGGCAAGTAAAACAGAAAAAAAATTAATTATGCAAATTTAAAACTTTTTTGCACAAGCAAAACTAATGCACTCAAAATTAGAATGAAAATAGGAAGCTAAAACAAAAAAAAAATTTACAGGAAGTTTCTCTGATCAAGACTTCATTCCTCAAATATATAAAGAACTGAGTCAAATTTATAAAAATAAGTCATTCCCCAATTGATAAATGATCAAAGGATACTGACAAGGAAGTATTCTAAATCACTACTGATTAGTGAAATATAAATTGAAACAACTCTGTGATGCCACCTCACAGCTACAGATTGACTGACATGACAGAAAAGGAAAATGATAAATGTTGGAGGAGATATTAGAAACTTGAGACAATAATCCAGTGGTTCTCAACTTTCCCAATGCTGCAACCCTTTAATACAATTCCTCATGTTGTGGTGACTTCCAACCATAAAATTATTTTCAATGCTACTTCATAATTGTAATTTTGCTATTGTTATGCATCGTAATGTAAATATCTGATATGGAGGATGTATTTTCATTGTTACAAATTGAACATAACCTACAGGTTGAGAACCGCTGCACTAATCCTTTGTTGGTGGAGTTGTGGACTAGTCCAACTATTCTGAAGAACAATTGAAACTAGGCCCAAAGAGCTATGAAACTGTACACCTTTAGACCCAACTATATCACTGTTAGGTCTGAATCCCAAAAAGATCAAAGAAAATGGAAGTGGACCTATTTGTCCAAAAAGTATTTATAGCAGTTCTTTTGCTGTGGGAAAATTGAGGGGTTGACTTGAATGGATGAACAAGTTGCATTATATAACTCTGATGGAATACTATTTTCTGTAAGAAATGACAAGCAGAACGGTTTCAGGAAGACCTGGGAAGACTTATGAACTCATTCAAAGTGAAGTGAGCAGAACCAAAATATTGTACCCTATACTGACAAGCAACAGTGTGAGAACGATCAACTGGGAGAATCTTCACTACTCAGATCAAGACAATGATCCAAGACAATCCCGAAGGACCCATGATAAAAAATGCTATCTGCTTCCAGAGAAATGAAGAACTCTGAATGCAGATTAGAGCATGCTTTTTTTTATACGTTCTTCATTTTCTTTATTCAATTGTGTGTGTGTGTGTTTTATTTTGCAACAAAGCTAATATGGAAATTTGGTGTGCATGACTTCACATGTAAAATTGATCTCAAATTGCTTGCCTTCTCCAGGACAGGGTAGGAGAAAGTAGTGAGGGAAAGAAGTTGAAATGCAAAGTTTTAAAAAATGTTACACACACACGCACACACACACGTGTTATATTTAAAATGTTAATAATTTTTTAAAATGACTGGACTGTAGGGACTTATACAATATACATTATACACACACATCTACATGTATATATATTTGTGCATGTTTGTGTAGATATTTATATAGAAATACAATCAGTCTTCAACGTTCAACATTTAACTTTGTAACTTCAAACATTTACATGATTTTATTTCATATTGGCAACTACACACATTTGTGGCTATATGAAGTAGAAAAAAAAAATGAGAGGCATGTTATATCCAAGTGGGAGGAGCAGCCGTTTTCCTACTATGCACTTCTCTCATCTTGTTCACCCTAAAGAGCTCTCTATCAATTTTTTCATATTCTCATTGTTTACCTTTAAAACTCAAGCTGTTGTTGTTTTTTAAATTTGTTTGTTTGTTTTGTTGCAATTATGTACCCAAAGCTCAGGGTAAGTGCTTTAGGCTTTGAGCCCAAGCATTCAAAGTAATTTGTGCCAGAACATCTGCAGCCACTGGTGGCTGGAAGTTTGGTGTTAATGAATGGGCAGTATGTGATATCTAAGAAAAGGATGAAAGTATTTCAAGCTAGTACAGCCTTCACAATCTCTAGTAACATCCACCAGTCATGTAAGATGCAGATTGGTGTTGGGGAAAGTGTGAGAGCATTGTCCATTCTCCAGAACCCATGCAATCTGTGATTGTCACAAGACAGCCCTTTTAGTTTTCCTTTATAGAGATGGACAATGGAGTCATCAGTGAAGTCCTGAAGGATGACCTCCTCTTCCCACATAACCCAGAAAACTGCAGTCAGCTTTGGTATAAGCAGTCGACCTGCTGCCTTGTAAGTCTGTGCTGAAATGGAGTCAGCACTTTGCCACACAAGAGGAAACTAATGGCTTCAAAACTTCTTCTTCAGTTGGAAAATTGTCTAGAGAGGGACTGACTTCAACCTGAGGCATGTGGTCAGCATGAGTTTATGATGTTCTGTTGAGAAGACTACTGAAATGTTCAACTTATCTGTCCAGGATTATATCCTTATCACTGACCCATGTGGTTACATTAGAACTGAATAGACCAGAGACACCATAAGTCTTTGGCCCATAGCCCTCAGGGCAACATAACAGCACTTCGGATTATTACTATCACTGTAAAGCTGGATATCATCTGCCTACTTACTGAGCCAATAATCTTGCATCTCTCTAAACTTGATTTGCTCTTTACTTTTGGTAGAGTTAAATGCTACCTTCTTAGAGATGAATGAACTATCCTGCTGGTAAACCTTGTGAAGTTCTTGCTTTTCATTTAGTAGTTTCTTATTTTCCCCATAATTTTCATCAAATCAGTTCTTATACTTGTGAGTGTTTTGGTCCAGACGAGTAAATGTGGTGCTGTACATCAAATCTCTGGAAGTTGCCTACACATTCTCTACTCCACTGTTGCCAGCTGTGTGTTGGTTCAACTTTCCTTGCATGTCAACAAAAAATTGGCATCCAAGGCCATTGTCAGTCATCTAGACCGTTGTTTTGCCACTGCACTCTGATTCCTCTGGAGGAGATAGTCTGATGACTTTTTTTACAACTCTGCCTCACTTAAATCCAACTCACTTACAGATCAAGACATCAGTTTCTTAATAGCATTGGTCCTCTTAGAGAAAGAAAGAAGAACAACAATAGCAACAAACTGTTCACCTAGGAAGAAGTGCTCAAATCTGTTGATGTTGAGTGTTCTGATAGTCATCTTGCCTTGGGTCCTCTGCTTTTGTTGAAGGCAAATGTTTTACTGAGACAGGATCACTGTATTATCAGTCCAGCACTCTGTACCATACATTACCTTCCTCATTCTCACATCCTATATATCTTTTGTCCTTATACTGACATATTCTATTAAATGCCGATGTTTGCTAAAAGGATGGATTCACAAAGTTTTATTGCATCTAGATAAAAAGAAGACAGTGTTGGTAATGAGGTCACAAGATCTACAAATTTCCAAGAGTAACTGACCATTGTTGTTGATATTTCTGACTCCATTCTGTAAAGCCAAGCACGAGCTACTTTGCAGAGGACTGCTACTAAGAACTGCCTTAAGGTTCTGATCACATAGTATAGTGAACTCTCTATTTATTCAGCAGTAAACTAAAGCAAAATATTCACAGAAACCAAAGTATAGCATTCACAATGTTATAACAACTTATCACTAAAGTGGCCACATAATTGGCCACATAATTTATCAGACTACAATGTCATTATCAAACAAAAGATATCATTCAATAAGTCCTTAACTCAACCATCCTTAAGGAGCAAGTCTCCTTAAGGGATACAAAGGACAAGGGTCAAAGGTCTCCACCCCTAGGTGACATTATCTTAATCTCTCAGTCAAAAAGTCTTCTTTCTTCTTCATTGGAGATTAGTTTCTAATCATCCTTAACTCAATCATTCTTAAGAGGTACAAGGTACAGAGTACAAAGTTCTCCCACCCCTAGGTCACAGTAAATCATGATCTTCTCAGTCAGAACTAAGTACCCAAGGAGAAGTCTTTTCATCTTGACTGGAGACTGGCTCCCAAATCCCATGGTTCCTCTTCCATGCATCCAGCTCCTGCCTGAATCTACCCAATTATCACCTGGATTCACAGGTAGACAGCTCTCAGCTCCTCATCTAGTTCCTTGTTCAGTTCCTCATCCAGTTCCACATTGAAGCTCACAGTGTCCAGTCCACCTCAAGTCCTTTGCAGTTTCTGTTTCTCTGAAGACAAAGCTTAAAAGAGCCAAAGGAACATTCATCCACATTGCCAGCACTATCATCAGTTCACTATCTGCCTGTGAAATCACTACAGACCCAGAAACAAGGTCTGAGAACTCAACACAAATTATCAGTATAGTTTCAGGACCTCTGAAATCTTCCTCCAGGACTTCTGTAAACAGACAACAAGAAAATCTTCTTCCAGGGCTTCCAATAAGGTGCCAGGGCTTCAATAAAAAGTATTACAAACAAAAATCAACACAGAACAGACAGAATGCCACCACCACAAGTGTTCCCTTCTTAATTCTGCTTTTTTCCAGCTTGAGCTTCTCCTTATATATGATCATTAGCCTCTCCCTGTTCCACTCACCCCTTATATCCTTCCTGTTCCTGTCTTTGACAGTTCCCTCCACCTGCTGGTTTCACAAGTTCTGTTTTTTAACAAAGATATGATATACTCATGGACAATGTTCAAAAGATACTTGAACTGAAACAGGGTGCTAAGTACTTCTTTGCTTGCCATTATACATTCCTATTAATGCCTCCCTGCCATGTCACATATTCTTTGCCTATTCTGGTATAAAAGTCATTCGGAATTATAAACTTGTCCCCTTTCAGCACATTGATCATGAGGGTTTTCAAGTCTTCATAAAAAAATTTTTTTTCTAATTTCATTGGGGTTCATTCTGGTGAAAGCATATGCATAGATGATGATGATGTGACACTTAGATGCAAGTGGCATCTACATATTCGTGAAATTGTCATTCACTGTTTTGGGGAGGTATATAAGTTTATTGACTAGATTAGATTTAATTTTGAAACTTATGCCAATTTTATGGTGCTCCTTATCACAAACAGCCACTACAGAAAAACATACATACAGCCTTAATTTTGGTAAGCTGTGCTTCATTTGCCAGCTTTATTTAACTCAGGGATGCTATTTGGATGTGATATCAGCTAAATTATATTGCGATAAGAGCTGTTCATCTTTCAGGTCCACTGGATTTCTTGTTGTTCATAAGTGTGAACACATTCCGTGTGCCAGTGGTGAATAGAATCATCATCACAAAAAATTTTTGTACTTTTTTTCTGTTTTGACTCTAGTGAAGGTTCTACATTTGCCAAGGTAAGCAGTCTAGGGTTAGATGAAGCACACACTTTTAAGGTACATTTTCTAGTCTCTTCCTCATGCCAGGAGATAAGAAATTTAGTCCTTAAAAAGGCTGCTCAGGTTCCCAGGGGTCTGCTGAATCCAACTGCTGCTTTAGTCTAGTGAGAAGACAACCTGCATTAAGGATTTTGACTAAAGCTCCCAGTTCATCCACACCTGCTGCTTAGCCTATTGCAACAGAATTTCAAGGTAGTTAAACAGTAGTAGTAAAATATTACTAGTAAATATTAGTAAAATAATAAAAATAAATAAATGAATAATTATATAGTAAAATAGTTGAATGGTAAAAATAATGAAAGAGTTGAATAGTTAAATAATAAAATAGTAAGATGCAAAATGGTGAAATAGTATGTCAAAATGGTATGGATAATTGTCTAGTGCAAATTGGATTTAATTGAAGCTGTGTCTCCCAGGAGCAGGCTCATTTTCTCTTTGTAATGGTACTGGGAAATTAAAGATTTTCCCTGCCCTTAATAGGCTAAATGTAATCACATGGAATCCACAGTGGGAGGAGATTGATGAAAGAGTGGAACAGAAAGTGTGTAGCAGGAAAGAGCAGAGGAGAGCACAAGCAGAGCTGGGAGCACGCAGAGCAGAGGCAGAACAACTAGCATGAGAGAAAGAGAGGGGTATTTTTGCTTAAGGGAGTCTGTTTTGGTTTGAACGTCTGACAGACACAAGGCCTGGGTGTGTTGGTGCTCTCTGCATTGGCAATTGTACCAACTTCTTGGTTGCTATGATGGATTTGGCATTCTGGTATTGGGATTTGACTTTCTGGTATTTGAATAAATGCTTTGGTTCTGTCTTCCATGTGGAGAGTCTGTTACATTTTGTGACTCTGAACTACACCAGCATATTCATAGCCACCATGGGTACTGTGAGTATTTTATTGGCATTATACTCTTCCGGAATCATCTGAGTGTAGTGGTACGATAAAAGAAGAGACTACTGCCAGTGGTTTGGGATGCAATGGATGAATGAATCCTTGATGTCTGACCAAGCACTAAGCACTCACTAGCATCTGCTTCTGCTGCCTTCATGGCACATTGGAACAAACTGTTCACATCTGCCCGTTCCACCAGAGAAGTCTTCATGTACTTGATGTAGATACTTCTCCTACCAATTTGTTGATGAGTTTGAGGCCCATGTGTTATCCTCAATCTAGTTTAGCCCATGCTGAGACAGTTTTACTGCCAATCATAGCAGTACATCTGAGGACTGCTGCTATGAATAATTTCAAGGGTCTAATTGCGTAGTATAATGAACTCTCTATTCATCCAACAATAAACTAGAGCATAATATTCACAACAACATAATGTAACAACTTATTGCTAAGGTGGCCACATAATCTTAAACAAAACATATCATTCAGTATTTCTTATAGCATTCCTCAGAATCCACACACAGCATATATTATTGCAGTCAGTAGCATTCACCAAAATACTCATTTGCAGAAGCTGGGGGTCCCAGGCTAGCATCTTCCTTAGTACAACACAGCCTTAAGAGGTAGCAGAAAATATGAATGCCATCCATCCCTAGGTTACAGTAGGTCCCAATCTCCTCAATCAATACATAGTTTCCAAGTCAAATCCTCTCTCATCTTGATTTGACGTTGATTTCCAAACCCCATTTCTACTCCATGGGCTGACCATTTCCAGCTCTTGCCTGGAGTCTGCTCCTGCTCCCTGTCTTAGCTCTTAGGGACTGCTCCACTCCAAGCTCTCCCTGCTCAATAACAGGCTCCAGGGGCTCCTGCACAAAGCTTCATTTCCTAGGAAAAACAAAGCTTAACCAGGCTACAACAATATATATATATATATATATATATATATATATATACATATATGTATGTATTACCAGGGCTTCTGTCTGAGAAATTAACACAGACGAACAGGGCTTCTGTCTGAGAAACTACCACAAACCAACAGACAGAAGTCTGAGGAATAACATAGATCAACAGATAGGATTTCTGTCTGAGAAATCAACATAGACACAGATCAACAGAAAGAGCACTGACATCATAAACATTCTGTTGGGCCCCCACCCAATCATGTTCCCCTGGCCTGCTCATGCTCGCTTCTCTCTCTCAGCTTTGCTCCTCTTTCTACTCTGTCCTCTCCATCCAAGCAACACAATATATACTGTTTCCAATCAAAGACTCTATTCAATCAAAGAATCTCAATTCAATCAAAGGCAAGGCTCAGTCAGAGGCACTTGACTGACTCAAACTCAGTCCAGAAAAACAACAAAAAATCTTACTCTGCTTGCCATTACAGCAGCCCTGAAACTGTCTCAGGTACCCCTCACAGCAGAGGTAATTGTCTTCCCTGAATACCCCATAAAGCCCATACACATAAACTTTTGGTCTAGAATATTAATATACTCTGCAATTAATTCATTCAATTTTAATTTAAAACCATAGAATCATTCCCATTTTTCTTGATTGCCTCTTGCGTGATTTTGACTTTGGTTCCCTTTTATAAGGGAGAACCCCCTAGCATCTTGAGAGTTATTTAATAATGGAATGGGTTTCCTGAGGGTACAGTGAGATCTCTATGACTAAAGAGGTTTGATGAATGACTATATAAATCCTTTCAGAAAGGTTATAAATAGAATATAGAGTCTCTAACAGATGGTGTCTTCCAAGATTGTTCCAGCTCTAGTATTCTATGAAACATATACACCAGATACAGGGAGTTGTATCAGCAATGCAGTCTTCACAATGCCTACAGTAACTATAAATATGCTGATATAGTTATTAATCACAAAATGTAACAGGCTCTCTACATAAGAAATATAGATAGCACATTCATTTAAATACCAGAAAACTGAGTCCCAAAACCAGAAAGTCAAAGCCAGCACAGTAGTTATGAAGTTGGCACATGTAGTTAAAGTAGTAAACACCCACATTCTCACTTTCAAACAGGACAGGCTACCTCAGGCAAAGATCTTCCTCTCCTCACTCACGACAACTGCTCAGCATCCAGGCAGCTTGCTCCCAGCAGCTCCAGCCCCTAGCAGTTCTCCTCCCAGGCAGCCCTCAGCAGGAGTCCTTAGCAGAGATTCTGGCCAGCTCAAAGAAAAAGGATTTCGCACAGCAACCGCTGCTGCCTCTGCCGCCACTTCCAGTCAGCACCACAGGGAGACTAGCTTGGTTCTGGAGTTCTCTTGCTCCACCCCTTCCTGCTATGTCAGCAAGTTTAAGGGGCATGGAAGATCTTCAAATTCCAGTATTGTTATAGGAGTCTAGCACCTATCAGTATTACATAAAGGTAATTGTGGATTTCAAATATATTCAAAACAATCCCTCCCATTTTATATATCAGTGGGTGAGATGGGAAGTTCCCTCACAGTGAATTCTAACCCTGATGTTCCATCATGGGTGGATGTGACTTTGAGTTCTTGAATGCTTTATCCATAGATCCTACCATTACCAATATATTTTAAACTCAGTTCACATTTGTACAAACATGAATGTTAAATCCAAGAACAAGCCTAACTAAGAAAAAGTGTTTTATTATCATCCATTATCATTTGGGGAACCTGTGGCCTTGAGGCTCTATTCACAGAAAAGAATTTGTTCTGTGAGGTTTGAATTCAGTCAAAGGAATGCACTTGAGGACTTAGAGCACCCCATGTGACCTTGAGGCCGTGAGATCCCCATCCCTGATCTAGGCGTTGACCAGATATCTAGGGATGAGGAATTTTGGGGTCACATCAGTTCCTGAAACCATGTATAACATGGAAGGAGTTGCAAGTAGGGATAGTAGAGAGAGCACCCACACTGATGAAATTACAAATTCTTACAGTATATACAGCTAAACTTTAATATCTCCAATATATGTCAAAACACACTTAATGTATTTCATTGATTTAATGCAACTATATCAGCTCCCAGGACTGTGATGCTATAGGCTTTGAACAGATTGATGCAGAATTTAATGTGCAGACAAGGGATTACCTTTGTGTTGTTTTGTGCTCAAATGACAGGCTTGTCCAAAGGCCTCAAAAGAGATCAACGATGATAGATGGCAAACACAGATAAATAGAGCTGATTTACACTTCAAACCTTATGCCACCAAACTTCCCACTTCCAGGCTGCAATAGTTTGAAATGCCGCGCAATTGAATTCTGATTATTCTCTATGACTCATGAGAAAATTATTAAAATACACTACCATAAGTTATCAAATTTGTTTTAATCACAAAATGTAGGGGGTTCACAAAATTGACGAGCACTTTAATACTTAGCAATGAAGGGGGGAAAGTATTTTATTTTTTGTTAGAAAACCTCTATGTATTAAAAGAGGCTAAATTGTTTTTGAGATGCTTCATTGGGCTTAAAAAACGCTATGTTCCATGCTCAACCAATCAATCTCCAGGGATTAAAACTCCATTCACAAGTCTTCTTTGAATATAAATGAGCTCATATTGGCTAAAGGAAAATTTGTTCCCCAGTGAGTTTAGATTACAAAAAAGACAGTCTCAAAGCTTTTAAATATTGGTCTTAAAAAAAGAGTGGCATACTTCAAAGGTCTCCCTTCCTACATCAAGTAAGACAGTATGAAAATCAATTTAAAATATTGTACATATATGCCATGGACCTGTACCAGTCATAACTTCAGGAAATTGTGATTATAATGAATGGCCCTGTTTATACTGTATCAGCAGGCACAGATGTGCTCTTCTGATTGTGATTCACATGTTTGGCTAAGATCAAAGATTTGTCACTTTCCACATTGTGGAAGTTCCACAATTAAGTACTCCAATATTTGTGTCACAAAGTACAGGCCCTAAGTTATCATTTTAACCTTCATGTTGATTGAGTGTGTGTGAGCACAAATACATATTAAACACCTATTATGTCTGTGCCTAGCACCGGCTTACACTATGATCAATACAGAGAGATTTTAAATGCCATCCCTGCCCTCAAGAAGTTTGCAGTCTAAGCAAGGAAAGCATGATAATTCCTATAAAAAGTCTAAATAAATGTGGAACTTTCAGTGATATAGAAAGAGCAGGGGTGTAGTGGAAGCACAACATTGGGAAAGTTTCAAAATTCCAGGAAGTTTCATAATTTCCATCTACGTTTAATAATTTAGATGTTAAATATCCAGCTTATATATAACCTAAGTGTCTCATTTTGCCCCCCTTTCCATCTGACATTTGACTCATTTCATCATTTCTCATCTCCTCTATCAGAATCAGGACAGAGAGGTTAGGAAATGCTGCTGCCTGATAATCTTTACGGTAAAAGGTTAGGTGATGGACACATTTTATCTAATGACTAAATTGTGAGGAGGGAATTGTTTGTGCATTTCAATTACCCAGCCTGTACACATATCCCATTATCATAATTAATTAGAATTGGCTCTATGTCTTATAAAAGCATATTAGAGGCTTAGGGCTAGGGGCTTTCGCCCTCATTTGTCTTTTTCAGCATAATCACTGGGAAAGCTGTGAAAAGGACTACAATTCAATTTTTAAACCAGATTTGTTTTATTTATATTCATTGATTTGGCAATCTTTGTTTTCAGCGTAGCCATTTTCAGCTTCCAATAATGGTACTAAACCGTCCAATTTATATAGAACACTACTTAAAAGGAAGTGGAGTTTCAAATTAAATAGACTTTTCTTCATACATCAGATTTTTTAAAATTCAAATTTAGAAGAAACCTCAAAGACTACCTGATGCATACCTAAAGGGGATCCCTTCTGCAACATGTCCCTCTGGTCCCATGAAATATGAGTTCCTTAAAGACAAGAGCCATGTGTTTATTTTTGTTGCAAATTCAGTGCCTAGAAAATTGGACGCACATCATAAATGTTTGTTGACTGACCGATTTTGCTTAAAGATCTCAAGAGGAACTAACTACCTAAATCACTAGGCTTCTACACTTTTGAACAGTTCTGATTGCTAATGTTTGTCCTTACTTCAAGGCTAAGTATATCAACAAAGATCTAGTTTGGGGGGTTTTGTTTTTCCCCATGAGGCCAAATGAGATAAATCCACATGACACCTCTTCAAATATTTGAATGTGGATATCATCGGTTCCTTACAATTCCTCTTCATCTATAACATGAAGAAAATGGCAGCATAACCTGTCAAGGTTATTAGGAATATCAAATGAGATAATATTTGCATAAAAACCCTTAGAAGGGCATTGGGCACATAATAGGTGCCATATAAATGCTTATTGCTTTTTCCACCTCCCCTTCATTTCCAGGATAAGCATGCCAGTTACTTCTACGGATGCTCAGATGACATGATTGCCACACCAGCCTCATTTAACTTGGCACTATTTCATTTAGTTCTCATAGCAACACAAATATAGTTTACAGAACTGCTGTCTGAGAAGCAGCATTTGTAAGTCCAGAAAGGCTCTTTACCAGGTTGGTTGTAAGGTTATCAGTTCTGAGTCCTCAGAAACTCATGTATACCATGTACCAAGGATAAGAGAAGGAAGATAGAAACCACATAGGATGAGTCATTCACTTAGTCAATCAGTCAACGAGTATTTATTAAGCTTCTAGGTTCAGGCACTGTACTAAGAGCTAACAGATTTAGAAGTGGTACATTAGAAGCATTCTTTTTCCTATACTTTTTACTGATAATGAAACCAGAAAGGTCCAGAAAGTTAATTGCCCAGTGTCACATGCTTAATAAGTGACAGAGTCCATATTTGACTTCAACCTCTCATCCAAACTCACCCCTCTCCCCATTACAACACATTTGGGGTACTCCTACCCATGAAATCTTGGATCCTTGAAGCATTAAAAGAATGGAATAAATTCCTGTGGAATCATTCTGCTTATATTTATTTCAATGGTTGTAATTAAATGTATTGTCCAGAATAAAGTTTCTACACAATGATTTCCTTCTGGAGTTGTATAAAAATTTAGTTTTTAGCCAACTATTTGAAAAAGAAAATTCCAAATGAACTATGTATAAATAGACTGATATCGGTACTTGTAGGTAAGATGAGATGAGTGTAGTATATCACCTCAAAGAATGATCCTAGCATCACAGATTTAGAGCTGGAAGGGACCCTATAGACATCAAGTCAAATTCCCTCATTTTACAGATGAGGAAATCTAGGCACAGTAAAGTAAAATATCTTGCCCGAGAACATACAGATAGCAAACAATTGAGGCACTATTTTAATCCAGTTCTTCCCGATTTCAAATCCAGCACTATATTCTCTACAGCATGTTAAATCTTACACTAATTCTTCACATTATATACAGTGTCAGTTAACAATGTTTCATGCTTCTTTCCTTCAACTCCTATTCTAGTCTCATTCTGTGGTATTCCCTTGTTGTCATTCAGTCATTTATCAGTGGCTTCCCACTCTTCAAGACCCCATTTTGGGTTTTCTTGTAAAGGATTCTGGAATGGTCTGATATTTCCTTCTCCAGTTCATTTTACAGATGAGGAAACTGAGGCAAGCAGGTTAAGTGACTTGTCCAGGGTAACACATTTAATAAGTGTCTGAGGCTAAATTTAAACTCACAAAGATGAATTTCTTGACTTTGTTCAATACAGAGTTCTAGTAGGCATCTGACCCCTTTTTCCTAAAACTTAGTTTCGAAATCCCTGCTTAGTTCTCTGCACTAACACTGTAGACAATGTCAGCTGGTTTCCCTTTAATCAGAAAGGAAAAGAATATTTGGGCTTTGGCTGGTTCAAAATTTAAGGCTCTTGTATAACTCACCAAAATTATTGGTACGTCTTCTTTTTATCCTGAGACGATAGGAAGTTGGAAAGTCATGGGTATATTCAAATTCATGTTACCATTAAGTTCCTCTTTCATATGCAGTTTTGCTGCCACACTGAATGTAAAGGAAGATATTTCATTTTGTCACAATCCCAAAACTGATAACTAAGCCTGACCCAGAACATTGGGCTGCTCTGCATTATTGACTAATCTCAGCTGGGCTTTCTCTTTGCCCACTGAAATTTTGGTTTGGT
This sequence comes from Pseudochirops cupreus, assembly GCA_028627135.1. Lineage (NCBI taxonomy): Eukaryota > Metazoa > Chordata > Mammalia > Diprotodontia > Pseudocheiridae > Pseudochirops > Pseudochirops cupreus. Next base: position 249,634,672 of record CM053580.1, read on the forward strand.
CATATTCTTTCTCATGAAGGCAAGTTTTCTCCTTCCAAACACATTTGATTACCACTAAGTCCTCAATTTCTTAACCCTACGCCCTCGCAAACTCTTAGCTTTACCGAACAAACACCATAGTCTGTCTTTAGAGAAAGAAAAAAAAAAGAGCTTCAGACAGCTTCGTTTACTTATAGAAGGATAAAGTTAGAGAGCACAAAATCACTATAAGTAGGGCTTATTTTGCAATTTATCATACCAAAACATGAAGAAAAATTTAGAAAATTTTAACTAAGATGTCTATGTGGTAAATTAATTGACAATTCATTTTTTAAAAAGAATTATAATGCTGGATTTTCCATACATACATAAATATACCCATAGTTGCATACACACATACAGACTTTTGACAAGGAAGTCATTTCCATAAGTGACTGCCCCTTTCTATATGCATAATCAATGTTAATATTATATTAATATATTTCTACAAGTATATTTATGATAAATATGTGTGTATAAAATATATAAATATAATGTTTAAAATCAAATATTTAAATATAACATATAAAAGTATAGAAGTTATATAAAATATAACTATACAAATATATTACATTGCATATAATATATACATGTTCTATTATACATACTGCCACTTTTTTCCTATTTCTCCTTTATACTAGTAATATGGTGAGCCAAAAAAAAAAAAAAGCAGAGATAGCTATCAGAAGTAGCTAAGTGCAGTTGTAACAGTATTGGGGATCTTATGCTTTCTTAGAACTACATCAATGTTCCTTATACTAAAAAGTATCCTGGTATCATAGACAGAGAGCTAGACCTGGAGTTGGGAAGATATTCATTCAAATTCCATCTCAGACACTTAGTAATTATATACACTTATTGAAAGTCTCTTTAGAAATTCTCCAGTACCAGATAGGACAACAGGGATGGCATGAACCTCAAAATTATTCCACATGGTTTTGATTTTTCTGGATAGATTTCTATTATTTGGGAGCTTTTCAATCTAAGGAACTAGAAAATTATGCATCTTTGCCATCATAAAAATCTATAAAATACTGTCCTTGATTTTTTTGCACTAAAACAAGCTGTTATTATTATTGGTCCTTATAATAGTTAAAAGAATTCAAATAGAAAAAGTACAAATTACTATCCTCCCATATATAATATGTAAATATACATATATGAATGCAATATACACATACATATGTGTGATAAAGAGATGGATAGGAGTTTTGTTTGGGTTTCTAAAATAATTTTGTTTTGAAATAAAACAAAGTAATAGTATCTAAAGTCATCTTCTCATGGTTCACTGAAAGTATCTCTAGGAGTAACTGCAGTAGCAGACATTATGAGAGAGATCTTAAGTATTTCACCCTCTCCAGGATAGTTTGAATATCTTCTGTTGGCTCTTTATATTTTGAAAGTGTTCATTGCACGTAATTAGGTCATTGTTGGATTGATGACACTTTAAAAAAAGATCTGAAATGTTTCTGTTACATTGTTATTTTGGAGCAATTATGGGTACTATCTTTATCTGTGATAAGGTTATGTATAGTTTATAGTGCAGTACAGATTATTTAGTGAATTTTAAGGAGTATTTTGCAATCTATACATGTAGCACAGAAATTTGTTATCTCTTCAAGAGATACAGCCAAGAAAGACAGCAAGGTCAAGAAATACAGCATACTTCTGACATATAACTCTTTCCACTAGGTGGTATATTGTGAGTTACTCAGTAAGGGCCAAATTTTTGCAAATGGAAACAAGGTGTTACAAAGAAACTACTGTTGTTTCATGTAACATGTACTGATTAATAAGACTCTTCAAGATGATACTTCAATGACTTCTGGTAGAAATGTTCTCTTTTTTAATATCCTAAGTATTTCTTTTTCTTCAAACATATCATATAGGTTAACCATCTATTTAACAGACATTAAGTTGACCATATTATTGGTTAAGTTCATGTGGATGTCACAATGAAAAGCCTTTTGATTCTACTCTTATATCATAGCCGTTATATAGGATCCATCCAGAGGTCAAATCACTGTCAACCACATTAGTCAAATTTGTTGGTGTATATTTTTGTCAGCCTTGACTGTGTCTGCTCTGAAAGAATTTCTATAATTTTAAACTTGTTTAACATATACCCTGAGGATATCTAGCAGTCCTAGTGTTCTTTTTTAAAATGAAAGAATCAACCTTTCTATAGCTTCCTTAGATGGATGTACCCTGAGTTTGTTTTACATTGAATGGGTTTTTTGTAGGATACATTCCTGATATGTTATTGGTTAAGGGTATAGACTATTATTTCCTTTGGCACACACATTCGTATATATATACATACATATATACATACATATGTATATATGTGTTCATTAGGAAAGAAGTATAATTGAAGGTGTTGAATAATTAATTCTGCCAAAACCCTATTAACCAAAGTCTTCCATCCAAGGTTTGGAGGCCAAGGTATCAAAAAAATCTATGTAAGGTGATCCTCTGAAAGTTTTTGTAGGAGGGGAAAAATTCTTTCTGCTTTTCCATCCTCAGTGTTTAGAAAATATTTGTTATTGAATTCAATCGATTACCACTCCACAGGAATAGCAGTATATATCTTTGTGGCTTCCTAGAGCAGATTATGATACCCTGAGCAGACAGAATGAAAGAAGCTGGCTAAATATCAGAATGAGTGACTAGGGCATCACATATAGTCTAGAGATTCCCATTAATAGAATCAATTTATATTAATGTGAGGAATAAGGTAGGGCCTGATCAGTATTGGTGTCAAATCAAACTTGTGATCCATGAAAGGTTCAGAGACTGGACATGTGGTCTGGTTAATCTAAAAATGCTCAAGTAAGGCTAGGGGTAAAAGATACAGTTCGAGTCAAAGAATGGATATTTCAAGACAAGCACAAAGGCAGAAATGTGGCCAGAGTGTTCAACTTTATTCAATTCAATTCGACTTAGTACAGTTCAGTTCAGCAAAGGTCCATTAAGTATCAAAATGTTGTAGGGACTGAAGAAGGAGAGTGGTTCAAAGATGAAAAAAATTAGGCAGTCCTTCTAGTAGACCGCATACCATCTCTTAGAGGAGAGGTAACATTTAGTAGATAAATAAATGGTAAGCTGAAATGCCATTAAGAAAAAAGAGAGACCCAAAGTGTTTTTGGAGAAATCTGATGAAGGTCAGAACATTTTGAGCTTAGGAGAGCATGAGGAAATTTTCACAGACAAGGTAACTGATCTGGGCTTTCAAGGCACAGAAAGACCTCTTATTTGGCAGAGGTGGAAATGGAGTAGAGAGAAATTCCGCAGTCTTCACAATTACCCAGAGATAGAAGCTGACATTTGGAATGGAGGGAATGAATAGCTAGGGAATGCCTAGAAGAGTGCCACAGTAAAAAGGCTAGAAATGAGTAAAAAATATATTGGGAAAATAAAACTAAAATTATTTTGGAGGTGGACTACAAAGGGCTTTCGATACATCTGAGTAAATTTTGTCATGATTGTTGTTGATGTTTGCTTGTGCATCTTATCATAAAGGAAATAAAAAGCCTATAAAGGTTTCCAAGAAAAGCAATGGCATTCCCACGTTTGTGACCTAAAAAGACCATGTTGGCAGTATTGTAAAGATTCAAGTCACAAGAATCTAGAAAGAATGGGATTCAAACTAGCAATTAGACAATAGAATTTATTCTGAGAACAGTTTCTCAAGATCCTGAGCAAAAAGGTAGATTTGTGTACCCGATAAGTTTTGACTGAATCCCAAAACAGTGTGAAAATAGAAAGGCTAAAACTTAACAACAAATCACATATGATATATAGAGACAGAAGAGAAGAGGATACAGGAAAGTCTTGGGAGAAACCTATGGTAAGTGGGCATAACCTCTATGAAATTCATCAAAGAAAACTGAGAAAAAAAAAGATCATGCAGGTAGGAGAAGAGCCAGGAAAGAGAAGTGTTATGGAAATGTTTAGAAGAGAGATTATCTAGGAAAAGAAGAACGTGTTTTCATAGAATCCAAAGAGGTTAAGAAGGATAAGTATTGAAAGAAGGACATCAGATTTGTTGGTTAAGAGATCATTCCTTACTTTGTGTTGCTGGCACACATTGATAAGTTTGTGTTTCTTGGCAGTTTCTGCTTACTGATGGGGTCAGAAGTCAGAATGTGAAAGGTTTAGAAACCACAGAGAGAAGAGGAAGCGAAGTTATGTATTACCTAGTAGATGGCTCTTTCAAGTTGAGCCAAGAAAAGGAAGAGATAGTTAACTAGATAGATAGATATAGATGACAGATATGCTGAAGATGATTGGATTAAGTAGTGTTTTGTTTTGTTTTTTAAGGTGAGAGTGACATAAAAATATATGTAGACAGCCCAGAAATTACATCAGCCCTGATTTTCTGATTTGTGGCTGGTGAACCTTAGTCATTCCTTTTACATGAATATATACCCTTAAAAAAAATACCCCAAAGACACAGCACTCTTAAAAACTCAGTGCTGTCTCAAGTGTTTTACAACAATCATTCAAAGTACTTTGAGCTTAGACTAAGACTTGGTTAGCTTGAGACTGCCAAGGTTCCTATAATAAGCATTTGCATCCTAGATGTATTAAGCAGTTTAGATTACTAGAGTACCCTTATTTCCCTATTCAAAGAGGTGGGTGGGTGCAAACTTTGTTGCTAAGTAACAAAATGGGGGAACACAATTCAGATTCCTGAGTACTTTGTCACATCTCTCAGAGTTTGCAAGTAAATAAGGTATCTGATAACAGGCTCCTATCAGGGAGAATAAACAATGAGATACTCAAAACCAGACTAGGAACCCAAGGCAGGAGACCAATACATCTTTTGTAAAGGTCAGTACTTCTTCAGCCTATCAAACAAATAGCAGAAGAAACAGATAAACGGGATGTCAAAGGCCTATCTGCTCCAGCTGGTATTTAATTTGATTTTCCCTCTGGAGGATCAAGTTTGTACTTAAGGCCAGGGCAACTCTAGGTGCATATTCCAAAGCTCAGGGTTTAAGGAATTGAACAAAAGCTATATCTGACAAAAATCATGTTGATACTTAGTCTATGTCTGCATGCAGCTTATGGCATGACAGATCTGGTATTTTCAGTCACCCTCAATCAATTCACCATCAAAAGGACAGCTCTCAGATCTAATCTTTGAAAAGCTCTAAATGATGAAGTCAGATGTACCATGGTCCTGTAATCCTGCTCATACAAGCTACAGCCTGAAAATGAAATTCTTCTCTACTCGAAGGATTTAATCTGCACACTGTGGGCACAATGCTAAGATGAGACCTCTGGATGATTGTTCAAAGTTTTTATCTGGATGTTTCTGTGGTTCTGATAATCCCTAATTTCCTTCAAAGCTCATCTCAGTTTCTGCCTCCTTGTCTCTGAGTCTATCTGTGTCCTTCCCCTCCTAGAATTGTATTTATGTATCAATTTTAATGTATCCTTCCAGTAGAATATAAACTCCTTGAAGCCAGGGGGCATTTTTCCCTTTTTGTCCTTGTATCTCAAAAATTTAGGTCAATTTCTGAAAAATTGTAGTTGCTTAATAAATGCTTGTGAATCCACATTTTAAAACAATTATTACATCAAGCAATCAGCAGTAGCTGTTCTGGGAGGAATTGATCCATCACATGAGAATAATGATAGCTGAGTAGTAACATGATACAAAGTCGACAAACAAGATGGAATTGATGGACTTTTTTTTTTGCATCATTCTTGTCCTTTCAAGACTAAAAGGATCCACTTCATTCTCTTCTTCAAATTCTCAGAAATCAAGAGTTTTGGCCCATTTGTATCTACCTTTCTTTTTACTAATGCATAATTTTCAATTAAGAAAATGAGTATTTAAGGATTTTATATACATTATAGGGATGCACATGTATAATTAATGAAATAGATTTGTAATAGCTGATGAGCAGCTAGATGGTGCAGTGGAACCTGGTGTGGAGTCAGGAATACCTGAGTTCACATTCAGCCTCAGACATTTATCAGCTGTATGACCCTGGGCAAGTAACTTAACTCTGTTTGCCTCAGTTTCTTCATCTGTAAAATAAGCTGGAAAAGGAAAGGGTGAGCTATTTCAGTAATTTTTTTGCCAAGAAAGCACCAAAAAGGGGTCACAAAGAGTCTGACACTGAAAGAACCAAACAATAACAAAAATAGTTGATAATCTCACAAAAGCTATTGAAGCACAAATTAGCTTTGTGCAAACTGCATCTTAGTTCCCTCAGGAAGCAGTAGAACACTATGGCTTTGTAAAAAGCATTTATGTTTTTTCAATGCAGGATCAAATGAGATGACAGTTATAAGATACTGAGCATGCGGTACCTAACCTATAATAGGCATTTAATAAGTGATTATTCCCTCCCTCTTGCTCTTAAAATTCCCATCAAATTTTATTTTTAAACCACTGCTGTTTCTTCCTGTCTTTCGTAGCTGTCTGCTTTCTCCCCAAGTAGTTTGAGGGGAAAAAGTTTTGTTTTTTCTTCATGAAAAACGTGAGACTCTTGAACATTGGGTTTGGGGAGGGCTTGTAACAAGTGCATTGATGCTGAGGTTACCAAACTGAAACTGGTCAGTGAAGGCACTTGGAAATGCAGCCTTGCAGATGGTGCTAATTGGTAAAGTACAAGACAGCACAGCTTTTGATGCAGTCAGTTATTTTTAGAGGACTTGCAGTGGAAACTCTGAAATGTAGGTATTTTCCTCCTATTAATCGTATATTTAGCAATTTCTTGCACTCCAGTGGTTGGCATATGGTCTACACCATTCATAATTAAGCAAACACAGCAGGTTGAGTTCTGATTGTGACTAGTCCATCAGACTTTTGGAAATTGGTAATCAAAGAGGAGATAAACTCTTAAACATTAACTAGGGTTTCATCTTTCCCTGTCCAACTTAAGGAAAGGAAAGGGTAGGTTTGATTTGTGTTAAAAATTATGCTCATGGGTGACATATTCATTTTAAAAGGTTGAATTAATTCATCTTACACATGCTGCTTAGTGTGCTCAGAAATACTCTGGTTTTTACTTTGGTTTTACGATGTAACCTTTGAAGTTATTAAATTTCTTCTTTTAGCATCTGTACATGTTCTCATCTCTTGGCTTTTAACAAAACCAGCAACAAGGCCAATTATTTTCTCCCTTAGTGATATCATCAGGCCTCTTTATAGGTAGTGAGGCAGTGGCATGAATAGAATGCTGGACCTGCAGTCAGGAAAAGCTGAGTTCAAATATGAACTCAGATATTAAATATCATGTCACCATGGGGGAGTCATTTACATGCTACCTGCCTTAGTAAAACAGAGGTAACAACAGCTATTTCCTAAAAGTTGTTATGAGGAGAAAATGAGATGATATTTCTTAAATGTTTAGCAAACCATAGAGTGCTATACAAATGTAATTCTTATTCTTAGTAGTTAATTTTACTGTTAGGATTTGTTTTGTATATTCCTTTGTATATTCCTTTTAAACTCAGCAATTTGTAGTTATGAGAAAGCAAGAGTAAAGGTCAAGCTTTAGGGTTTGGTTTGGTTTGGTTCTATTTTATTTTTCTTACCATCTGGAAGAACCTAGACAGTGTGATTTACTTCACCAATGAAGAAACAGAGTAAGTATCTTGCCATCTGGTGATTAAGTGGCTACTATAAAGTCTAGTAATCAAACAGGACAAACTTTGTCTACTATTCTCCTACCCCAATAAATACATGCATTTTAAAACTGTGTTGACTCCAGATGTCAAAGCTAACTAAAGGCTTTTTTTAATATAAATGCTAAATAGAAATGGGAATCATTCCTGGATGTCTGGATAATCCAATATAATTCAGACCTAGGCAGCCTAGAATTTTGGAAAGGGAGCTTCCCTTGGAATGAAGAATGCTGGTTCTAGGAATTCCAGAGTTCTGCCATATGCCTCTAAAATGACCATGTGCTATTGGGTAATTCACTTAACTTCTAAGTGTACATGAGGTAAGAAAGAGGTAAATCCTCTAAGAATATGAATTACAATAAAATTGCTATTTTACAACAGTATAGGGGAGTTTCTTTCTACTCTGATGAAATCAGTGGTCTATACCCCTAACCCATACACACTCAATAAAAGGATATGAAAGCCTCAGAGTCCCTGCCAGGATTTGAGAGGGAGTTTGTGATTATCGACAATGCTTCTGCCAAATGTTCCAAATAACTATCCTACTAAGGCATGAATTCTATGTAGAGTAAATCACTTCTCACTAATGACAAACTCGGCCTTCCCTCTGTAGCAAGATTTTCTAAAATCCAGACTTTTAACTCACTTTCATAATAAAAAATCTAGAGAATGCAGGGAATCATAGAAATAAGTAGTAAGAAGTAAAAACTGTTTTAGCAAGGGGCTGAACTAAAAAAAAACAAAGCAATAAAAGGTAAAGAAAAATGCTTAAAACAGAAAAATGGTGAAATTAGATGAACTGACTAAAGATTTAAAATATATGGCACATGGAGGAAAAATAAGAATAATAACAAATGTGCTAAGGATTAATTTACCCAAGAACAAGACAAGAAATATTAGAAATGTTCTTTCAGCATTGACAAAAATCATAAAGTATACATTATTGTTCTCACAACATTGACTTAAAATAAGGCTGCATGTATTGTTCTCTTTTTATAGTAGGATGCTATAGTTTGCTAAAATATAAGTCCTTGTTCATTCACTGGGTATGTGGCCTATTTGTCTTATTTATAATAGAAAATTTATCAATGTATTTTAAACTATTATGAATCACACTTGTTTAGCAAAATCAAATTAGCCACATGATCACAAATTCCACAATATTCATTGTGGAGTAATCAAATTTTCTACACTCTGATTCTGTTAGGGATCCTTAGCATTTCCCCTCAAATCAGTTGCTGTGGTCTTCTGGGAAGTATAAGCCTGTCTTCAAGCATTTGAGAGGCTGTTATGTGGACAAGGACTGTCCTGCTTGTTCCCAAAGGACAAAACTAGCAGCAGTGGTAGAAGTGGCAGAGAGACAGATTTTGGCAAAGAGTGAGGAAAAACAAAACATAACAAATGTTCATATCTGTTCATTCATCAAATAGTATTCTTCAGGAGTAGCAGATTCCCTGTCCACGAAAATCTTCAAGTGGAGGGGGTAGAGGGAGGATGGTGGCCATTTGTAAGTGTAATGAAGGATAATGTAGATGGGATACTGTTCCAATACCGATTGGAATAGAGGAACTCTAAAATGCCTTCAAATTCTCAGATTCTGTTATTTTGTATGCATTGACCCCTTTCTAACTACTAGGGTACCTTCTAATAATTACCTGTCCACACCAAAGAGGCAAGATTGCTTCCATTCTTAGACCAGTGGCTTTAATCAAATCCTCTTCATTTAAGGGATTTTGATAACTAGTTCTACCACTCACATCATCATTGGTCTTCTTTTTAGAAATCTATTTCTTGCCTAACCTTCCTTGTTCAGTCTCAGCACTCAAAGTCTCATTGTTTTGGATGCTTACTTTCCCAAGTATATGTGGAACATGTTTATTCCTTGTATCAACCAAAGTACACAGAAATCTTGGAGTTCAAATATAGCTCACTCTGTGGTCTTAGAGTTTTCATAAATCTCTTTATAGACCAACAGTTGCCTAGCATGGGGTGTTTCTATGAAGAAAGTAGAAATCTAACCTCATACAATCTACCATATCTAACCAGTAAGCTCTAGGAACCTAACTTGATAATACAGTGTCAGCTAAGAGAATGAGACAAGAGGGGATGCTACATTTGTTCTCTTTTTCTCATTTCCAGAGAAGAAATGTTCAATCTCTCCAGTAGGATTACTGGCTCAGATGACCTAGCATATTTCCCCTTTTTTGATAACTCCCATTTTTGTACTCTATTTTCCCCTGACTATATAAATACTAACATTCTCTTGAGATAAACAAAAATGTTACAGAAAAAGAAAATTACATTCCTAACTACCTATGTTTCCATCTCTCTTCATTATGAAGTAGATTTCTATTTTATTTCTTACCATTCTGGATGTGAGTAGAGCAAGATTAGAGGTTAATATGGACCTATATTAACACTGTATACAGTTATTCAATTAACAAGCATTATATGTGCACTATGTACCAGACACTATCCTAAACTGGAATATAACAGCACAAAAATGAAATGTTCCCTATCCTAAAAGAATGTGCATTCTTTTAAGGAGACAACTGCATATGGATAAGCAGATAGATAGGTAGATAGATAGATAGATAGATGGATAGATAAATAGATATATAGATGGATATAGACATTAGGTCTAGGTATATATAAGAATATATATATATATATATATATATATGTATATGTGTGTATGTACATATATGCATATATTATGATGTGTATTTATGTGAGTGTGTGTGCATGAGTGTGCATGTGTGTGTGCGTGTGCACGTGTGTGTGCGTGCACGTGTGTGTGTGTGTGTATGTGTGTACAGGATGAGAGAAAGAAAGAAAAGATATAAATTCAAGTAAATTTTGGCAGTCACAGTACTAGAATCTGGGAGCATCAAGGAAGCTTTTAGGTAAAAAGTAGTACTTGATCTGGTTGTGAAAAAAGCAAGAGAATCTCAGAGAGGAAGGTGAAGAGAACATTCACACCAGGCATAAGGCAGCAAGTGCAAAGACAGAAAAATAGGAGTTGAGGTAGCCTAGGAGGAATCACATAAAGGTCAGCAACATATAAAAGAAGTATAATGCATAACAAGATTTTGAAGGGCTTTGAATGTCAGGGAAGCTTATATTTTGATCTACAGGTGATAGTGAGTCAATGGTTTGCTATTGGCAAATTTATATTGGCAAAAATATATTGGCAAACTATAGCTATTGAGTGGGGGTAGGGAGGTCGGAATGGACATATTTCTGCTTTAGAGAAATTACCGCAGCAATTTTGGGTAGGATGTGTTCAATTGGTAGAAGTTAGAGGCAGAGAGGTTAATTAGGAGGCAAGAAGATTCATTGTGGGTCTATGACAAATGGTAATGATAGTCTCTGTCATAGTGAGTGTGTGAATAGAGAGAAAGAGAAAGATACTAGAGATGTTGTGGAAGGAGGATCAATGAAAGATTTAGTACCTTTTTGGCTATAGGGAGTGAGAGAGGTAGTAGGTGACAAGGTGAACTGAGCAATGGACCTGGAATGAGGAAGACCTGAGTTCAAATCCAGCCTCAAGCATGTATTAGCTGTATCATTCTGGATAAATCCCTTAACCGCTGCTCATTCAAGTTTCCTTAACTGTAAAATAGGAATAATAGTAGCAGTCATCTCTCAGAGTTGTTGTAAAGAAAAAAATGAGATATTATGTCAAATTCCATGCAAACCTTAAAGCTTTGTATCAATTCTAGATATTATTATCTTGATATCTCAGTGAGAGTGAGGATGGAGAATGACTGGATTCTAATGCCTCCTTTAACACTGATTAACTTTGTGACCTCAGGCAGGTAAGGGCCTAAATTGAGGCAATAGTACTACTTAGCATGTATAAGTATAAGTAGCAATTGTATCTGTTTTGGCCAGAAACCCTGAGGGTCTTCCCCTTCCAGATCCATTTTTTTGACTAGGTGAAAGAGGCCATTCTCTTCCTCATTTCTTACCTAGCCTTAATCACTGAATTGGTCTTGCCTCAGTCAAACTGAGACCTTTTAAAGAACTTAGCTTAAAAAGTTCAAGGTCTTTCATTCTATCCAGAGCCATCTGATCTATATATTGCCACTAGACCCAGATTACTGTGAAGGAGAAAATGAGGCAAGTAACTCTGCACAGCCCTCCTTCACTTAAATCCAGTTAATTTGCATGTCATGGTATCACCTTCCTGATGTTATGGTCCTCTTGGAGGATGAAGGACAAACAATAGCAACATTGTCTCTAAAGTCATTTTCAACTCTAAAAATGCTGAGATTACAAATCTGGCAGACTTGGAGCATGATGGAGTTTATAATGGAAATAGGGAAGTTGATGAGAGATATTGGGTTTGGGAGAAAAAGAAATTCTTTTTTAAACAACTGAATTTGGGAAATCTAGTAGATTAAGTGGTTTCAAATGGATAGGCACTTAGTGGTGCAGGAGCTCAAGAATGGTGTTGTAACTCGATCTATAGATCTGACAAATGTGCATCTCTCTGCAAATGGGCATAGATGATGGGAAATGATGAACTAACTAAGAGCTGCTATAGAGAGAGAAGAGAACTTGGAGCAAAACTGTCCCTCTTGACTCAAAAGATACAATTAAAATATCTGTCTTAATCTAGCTAGCTTACCAATGTTTGAGCTGTCCTGCTTCAAGTCTAAGAACTAGATTCAACAAATAAATGATATAAGTACATTTAATTGAATAAACAAGCAGTTTAGGATAAGCTAAGGAGAAACACACTTTCTTGCCAAGAAAAGGCCACTTGAGGGTAACCTTTGCTTCTCTGCCATGGTAAGTTACCATACATAATCAGCTTTAGCTTACATTTTAGCTTCTTGGTTAGCAAAAATATGATTATGATGTTCAGTGATACAGGAAACTCACTGAATAAGCACCCTTTCGATGCATTGCCTTCTCAAAGCACATATGTTTGTAAAAGCAAAAAGTACAGCAATTTGGAATAATCAGAAATGTGACAACAAATCTCCCAAAAGAACCAGCCATCAAACTCCAGGAACCAGTATTCAATACATTAGTGTTCAATATATTGTGTCTTTTGTGGGTTTTTTGTTTTTGTTTTAAGCAGACCTGGGTTATTTGCTGTAATTGATAGTAGGAAATATACATTAATTTTGATGGAAATAATTCATTTTAGTAAGACATGTCACCCAGCTGCAATAGAAATTAAAGACATGGGATTTTTAAAGTTTTTTTTTTTAAAGATATGAAAAATAGATACAGTTATATATACTCGAAAACAGAAAATCCAGGATTCAAGTCTTGCTTCTGGAAGCTAATAGCTGTGTGACCATATGCAAGTCACTAAACATTTATGAGTCTGTTTCCTCACTCATAAAATGAGAGATTGGATTAGATAGACTCAAAGTACCCTCTCAGCTCTAGTTCAAGGACCCTATAATTTCATGATCCTATAGTTTAGTAATCAAACTTTAATTGCTTTATACTTACAGTAAAGAAAAGAAAAGGAAAATTACATTGTTGGAAACCACTATTACTAATATAGTTTTGTCCTTTTGTAAAAAATAAATAAATAGATAAATAAATCAGTATTTACTCACACATTTTAACTTTGTGCAACTTCTTAGAATGAGTTTCATGAAAGTTAGTAGGAAATATTTAGGAGCATAAGGAGTTTTGAGGTAGTAGCTTTCTGTAACGTAGTTATTTTTCATTTTCTTAAAATCTGAAAGAAGGTAAGTGATAGTGTAATGACTTTCAATTTAAAAAATATAATTGAAATATCCCTTAGCATTAGTACAGTACTATGTCAAATAATATCTGCTGGGCAATGAATACACCATTACTCTAATAGCTGTTTCTCTCTTTTTTTTCCTTTTTCTTGTCTTGAATCGACCTTGAAGGCATCAACTTTTATAACATGAACAGGTAATTTGAAGTAGATGTCAAGTGTGGCTCTGGGGTTCACTGATAGTTCCTGAAATCATTGCCCCACCTTGATGGCTATACTTCAGTTTCTTATGCTTCAAAGACCCATCAATACATTAAACCATTTCTCTCTCCCTCTCTTTTTCTCTCTCTGTCTCTCTCTCTCTCTGTCTCTGTCTGTCTCTCTGTCTCTGTCTCTATCTCTGTCTCTATCTCTGTCTGTCTCTTTGTCTCTCTCTCTCTGTCTCTCTCTGTGTGTGTCTCTGTGTCTCTCTGTCTCTGTCTGTCTGTCTGTCTCTCTCTCTCTCTCAATACAGGTACAAAACCTTCATTTCACAATTTAATAAAGGACCTTATGAACTTTTGTGGGAGAAATAATTAAATGATTTGTCATCTGATGGCCAACCTCATGAGAAGATTCACAGAACTTGTCTAGACATCAGAGAGCAGTTTTTCACTGAACCTGTACTTTATAAAGACATGAGCTCCACTAGAATAGAAAAGAAAAGGGGATCACCCCATGCTACAAAGAAGCTTCAGAGTAAGAGTGGAGAATTTTTTTGCCTTGTTATCCCAGAAAATATTTAAGACTATAGTGAACAGTTTTGTCTGCCATTGATGTGCTCTATATGTGGGCTATAAAGAATGCTTTTAAACCAAAGCCAATGACTGACTATGGTGTAAGAAGATTTAGTATGTAATTTGGTCCAGTTACTTGGCCTTTATGGGTCCCATTCTACTCATCTCTAAATTGAGGTATTAGACTAGAATATGACTAAGATCTAAAGTTATATAATTCTCATAGATGTAGATTTTAATTTTTCCACATGTCTATATGTGGATAAACTTTTAGAACTGAATTTTACTTAGAGCAATCTATCTTTCCTAAGTTTATTAAGTATTAATATGGGGGGCAGGGGGTAATGTTATACTGGGGGAGTACATTCATACTGGGTCAAGTGGCAACAAGGTTAAATAGTGACAATAATAAAACCCCTGTTCAATGATTTGAATTTGCATTATTTGAAGTTTTAATTATATAAAATATGACAGTTGATTTCAGCTCAATGGAAATATGCTGTGTGAATGTAAATAATGCAATCCCTTTATGTAATTCTTTGTTCATGCTAATACAAGTTTGCCTATACCTATTAGATACAGAGAAGGAGCTGTCAAATTCTATCCAACATGGCATATTATTTCAGTGAAATATGTCCATAACTTTATAAAAGCCCATATAAAACTGGGCGTATCCAAATCAAAGATTTTGTTTTTTTAATACTAAAATTAGATATGAGTTTGACCTTAACAGCATATCTGGAAAGATCTCATTTATGAAGTTCTTGGTCCTACCTCAAATACAAAGATAGGCTCTCTAAAGTAAATCAACAATCAATCAATGAACAAGCATTTATTTGGCACTTACTATATGCCAGCCCCTCTGCTAAAGGCTTAAGCAAACTGTTTTAATTTAGCATTTATTGAGTTGCACTAAAATTTATCTTAGCCAATGATGGGTAAATTTATATCCTTAAAAGATTAAAACCATAACACATGGTTAGGATATGCTCTAAAGAGTAAAACCATGGCTTGGCCTATAAGGCAGTAGCTTAGTTAAAGTGAAAACATTTTTAATATGATTGCCAAATAACAGCAGTCCATAAAACAATAGAATATAAGAATTCAAGACCAGGTAAATAATTCAAAGTCTCAAAAGGATAAAAAAGGAATCAATTTAGAACATAAATAATAGATATAAAGGGATAAATTTTCATCAAATAAGAAAGGAAATAACTGGCATGTTTTTGTCATTATAATAAAGTTGTGAGGGATTTTTCCAGTAATTAATCAAAATCTAGTGGCCCAGCACATCAACAAGGAAACAGTAAAAGCAATTAAAATAAGCTAACTATTCTATATTTTAAGTAAATCATTTGGAATATCTTTGGTACCTACGAGTTGTCTAAGATTACATTAATCAAGAATTTCCAGAGATATAGCATATACTTCTCACTTTCTTTGCCAAACTAGAGGAATTTAGGAAATAGAAAAATAGGTCTTCTTTTATAAACAGTAACCATCTGTTCACTCAGCAAGAAGGCATCCACTGAGTCTATTGTGTGTCCAGAACTATGTTAGGTTTTATGAGTTGCACGACAAATTACCAAACTCACAAATCAGTGAGTTAAACTTACTGAAACCCAACAAGTTAAAAGGGTCAGTGTCACCAAAGCATTGAGACTAGAAAGTTTGTAGAGCATGGAGAGTCATATAGAAGAATCTGGTCTACTATTTGGGAAATAGCTTCCATGCAAATGGAACAGAATTATTGTCAAAGATGAAAATCTGTACTCATTCACAGGAGCCAGTACATATCATAAGCAGCATTTTCACCTGACATCCATTTTGCTCTAGGGTAGGAAAAAAAAAAACGATTACTCCTATTACATTTACATGAATAATCATTACTCTTTCAAATTTTGATTAGCACCTAGGTGCCAGGAGGCAATTAGCTTTCTGTAAAACTTCAATTTCTATACAATAAACATTAGTGTAGTAAGTCACACACTGGTTTCAAAACAAACTTCATTGTAGAAAGTTTTATTTCTCACATAATTTATTTTGGGATATATTTTATGTTCACATATGTTTATTTGGGGATGTTGAAAGGTTGGAGTACGTTTATTTTGGGGTTAGTAACTTATATTGAACAGTGAAATTACTTATGTTTCATTATAAATACAGGATTACAATGTTCCAATTTTAATATTGATTGAAATTAGCATTTGTGTAGTACTTTAAGGTTAAGCACTTTGCATACATGCTTTAGTTTGATCTTTACAAAGTCATTGAGAGGCAGGGGTTAAAGCTTTTATAATTCTCATTTTAAGGTGAGAAAAATGACTTGAAATGGTTGAGTCAGTTAATGAGAGTCATAACTAATAAATGTCAGAACTTAGATTACCCAAGTATTGAAAGGTAATGGATAGAATGGACAGATTACTGAGGTTTAGGATCAAGAGGATCTATGTTCAAGTAAGCATCTAATTCATGCAGGTTGTGTGACTTAAGGCAAGAAACTTACATTCTCAGTGTCATAGGAAACACTGCAAAATTATCAGTTTCAATAGCTATAGATCTCTCTTGGTAGAGGGAGATATCTCTCTGGGAGTCATACGCACCAACGAAATAACATATACATGTACAAATACATACTATTCAGTATATGTTGATATAGATAGATATTTATGTCTTGAGTTATGTCTATGTCTTGATATCTATATCCTAGCATTGTTGTGTGGCTGTAAATCATAGGACATTTCAATCTCCAAAAATCAAAATTAAAGATTATTCAAAGGGCAATAGAAAGCTAGCTAATAAGTGTGAGCAATACATTATAAACATGAGAAAGTGGTATAAAAATTCCACCAAAGTAGATGAGCTCCAAAGAAGATGGACTGGCCACATGGTGAGGGAGAGGGATTATTGTGTGTAGTCCATCCATCATGCCAAGAGAATTTGACAGTCCCCAGATTGCTGAAATAATCCCCTTTGTAAGATTTATGTGAGCATGTATACAATAGTCACATAGTATTTGTGGCTATTCATGGGTTGCAATTTGTTTTATTGGAAGGAATATACACATCAAGGAAATTGTGGATGCATTGTTCTTAATATTTTAATGTATCCTCTATTGAATACTGAAAAGGATTAATTACATAAAGAATTAGCACATGATAGGTAATGTCATGGAATGATGCAAAATGGGAGAAAAGCAGAATCAGAAGAAATAAATTCAAATTAAGAAACAATTTTGAGAGGTCCAAATATAAAATGTCATCTGATATCTATCACATCCATTACATAAACTCTTTCAACCAGTGCAAATCAGCAAATGATCTGTAACTTAAAATCTCAGAGAAGTGAGTAGGTCACTAAAAATGACCCTCAAGGAGTCTGTAGACTTCTAGAAGTTCAAAAATACATGTAAAAAACACATCTTTATTTTGCTGACCTCTGAAATTTAGTATATTCAACTGTTATGAAAAGAGATCTACTGAATTTATAAAACTATTAAAGGAGTCAACAGAATAAAAAAGTAAAGAACCCCAGCTTCAAGATAAAATAAGAGGGAAAATGAGAAAAATGGACAAAGAATCCCAATGAAGACATAGAATATGGTACTGAAAAGATATTTGAATATTTTATGCTGTGAAATTTATTTTGTCAAATATAAATAGCTGCAAAGCATAATTGTATTTATTTAACATTATTTTAAAGCAAATCATTAAAAATTTAAATATACATATACACATGCATATGTACATATTTTTATAGTGGCTAATTGACTGCAAGTTCAATATAAGCTAAAAGGGTTATGTGGCTACAAAGAAACCAAAGTGACATAAGGAATGCTGCAAGTACATATATGTATGTATGTATCTATCTATATATACAGAGAGAGAGATATATATATGTGATATATGATGTATATATATGCATATACGTGTGTGTGTGTGTGTGTGTGTGTGTGTGTGTGTGTAATGTCTAAAACGAAGGAGATACTACTAATTTGCCCTGGTACAATTTAACTAAAGTTCCACATCTGAAGTTTTATGCTTAAATTTAGGTGCTAACTGGCAAAATACATATTGGCAAATTGAAGGCCATCCAGAGTATAGTGACCAGGATGGTAAGGACACTTTCAAGACATGGTATGTTAGAAAGAATTGATGTGGTTTTGAGATTGGTTTTGAGAAGAGACGACATGGATCACATGGTAATTGTCAATGTATTTGAAGTACTGCCATAAAATTTAAACATGGAATATGAGCTAGAAGGTACCTTAAAGAACTAAAACAATCCACGTAGAAAACATATGTTATATTCTATGTAGTTCCAGGAGCAAAATTTGGACTGCTGGATGAAAATCATGATGACATTGTTTTGTCTAAATATTGGCTCAATCTTCCTAATTATTAGTGACATTCAAAATGGAGTGAATTTTCGAAAACATGGTGAGTTCCATATCACTGGAGCTATTCAATAGTCTAGATGATTGGGGTTTTCTTAGGATATTCATGTGAAATCATGCCTTTGAGACTGTATCTCCTTAAAGGTAGGAGGCATTAGCTCAGTCTTTTTATTTTTCAGTCATGTTTGACTTTTCATAAACCCATCTGAGGATTTCTTGGAAAAGATACAGGAGTGGTCCACTATTACCTTCTCCAGCTCATCTTACAGATAAGGAACAGAGACATACAGAATTAAGTGACTTGCCCAGGGTAACACAGCTAGTACACATCTGATGTTACATTTGAACTCAAGAAGATGAGTATTCCTCACTCTACGCCCAGCACTCCATCTACTACACTATGTAGCTGCCATGAGAAGTCATCATCCATTTATAATTTTATCTCCATTGCTGTCTAAAACAATACATGGCAAGAGTAAGCCTCTAATAAAATGTTTGATGAATGCTGTTTTGGGATGAATTTTGTTGATGGCTAGCCCAGAAAACCTTTTAGATTCCTTTCATTTCTGGTACTCTATTATCTTATAATTCTGTTGGTATAGCAGTACTCAGAAGGAGTTGAAGAGCATCAGGAAAGGCTTATTGGAGGAATTAATTTGTTATTCAATAATTAAGGCAAGAAATGGGGTTATGGAAAAGACAGAGACATCACATAGAGGAAATTACATGAGCAAAGGTATGAGACATCTATTGTGTCCAAAACACAAAAACACATGAGGAAATAAGTCCCCATAATTCAATACTGCAACACCTTCTGTCAATTTTTTGTTGCTTTCAAACATAAATAAAATAACTAAAATTTCCTTGAGAATCTAAAATAGTAATCTTGCTGAATCAGAAGGTCTGATAACTAGTATGGGTTATATCTTACTTTCCACTGAAACCAATCTGCTGCTTAATATTATGCTTTATTGATTGAATCTATTTTAAACCACATTAGAATAACTAAAAAGACACTACATAAAATTTTCAACCAAATTAAATTACATTTGACAACAGTATCCTATTTAGCATTTATTATCTATAAGTCAGATAGCATCACAAATAATAAGGCTGAGTTTGGAAAATTATTTGTCCTTAAACATCAGTAAAGAAGATTAAGTATTTCAGGTTGTAGTATGGGATGTTTTTTGTTTGTTACTAAGATCTATTTTAAATTACAGAGTATTTGGTCCTTATTAATAAGATAAGCAAGATAACAAAACAATTGTAAAATTTTCTGATGTAGTGGGTAGACAGGTCATTTTAAACTCAGGAATGCCTTGATTTAATTCCCACCCCAGACCCATTCTGGCTGTCTTTGTTGCCTGGGTGAGTATTTTAACTTCTCATTTCTCTAAGCAAATCTTAAAGACTATCCCTTGCAGAAAAGGTCACAATTTGGATTGGCAAAGAGTTCCTTATTTTTCTGAGACCTCACTATACAAAAATAAAAAATCAGATCAAGTCATTTTCCCACTATTTTTGTATATGTTCCTTTTTGTTCTGATGACCATTCTATCAATAAATATGGACATTTCCTTTACAGGGAAGGACAGAAAAAGAGATGTGTACATATAGAGATGAATCTTCACTATGTACAGTTAATTGAAAAACTTTTTGAATTGAAGTTAGTGCAAACACTTGAATATGAAAATTCACAAGTATTCCTGATAAGTCATACACAAGGCACAACTAAGACTTGTATGTGTCTGATAAATCCTAGAAGCATAACTGTAATAGAACATTTCTTAGATTAACCATAAATAACTCAGAATTTTAGAGGAAGAAAAATGTAGCATAAGCTATGATGACCCTGCATTTGGGGAAAAGAAACCTGCATTATACTTAATGGACACATTTAGGTAGCAGTTACAAGTTGGAAAAACATTCTGAAGTCATTTCATTCTTTCATTTTAAGATATTAATCCTATAAATTACCATGTTTTTACAAATGATTGACATTGTCAAGGTTGTAATGATACTGGGATTTGAAGAACGTCCATGCCCCTTGAACTTGCTGACATAGCAGGAAAGGATGGAGCAAGAGAACACCAAAATGAAGCTAGCATCCATGCTGTGGTGACTGGAAACAGCAGCAGCAGCAGTGGCTGCAGTTGTACCAAGAATTCATTTTTTCTTTGAGCCTGCCAGAATCTCTGCTAAGGACTCCTGCTGAGGACTGGACAGGGATAGGAACTGAGGGAGCCAGAGCTGCTGGGAGCACACTGCCTGGAAGCTGAGCAGTTGTCATGAGTGAGGAGAGGAGGATCTTTGCCTGAGGTAGCCTGTCCTGTTTTGAAGGCTTGAGAATGTGGGTGTTTACTACTTTAACTACATGTGCCAACTTCATAACTACTGTGTTGGCTTTGACTTTCTGGTTTTGGGACTCAGTTTTTTGGTATTTAAATAAATGCTCTAGCTATATGTCTCATGTAAAGAGCCTGCTACATTTTGTGATTAATAACCATATCAGCATACTTATAGTTACTGTAGGCATTGTCAATACTGCATTGCTGATACAAGAGTTTGTATTGAAAAATCAGAATTATTATCCCCTCCTTATGCAAAAATGATGGGGAGGAGATGGAAAATTGTGGTTAGTTTTACTCATGGCTTATATAATGAAGGATCCATATGGCATTCTGAAATGAGAGACTTGCATCAGAAGACCTGGATTTGAGTATTGCCTCATCCACTCATCATTTGTTTGACCTTTGTTACATTCCAATTCTGAACCTTAGGTTCTTTGGATATAATTAAGAAAGATATCAAGAGCACTAAGATGATCCAATAACTGAGCATCTTTAAGATTTCTCTATGAAGATGAAGCAAAAAGATTAGGAGACTTCAGAAGACTAAGAAGGGATTTAATCAAAGTCCATAAACTGATAAAATCCAAAAAAATATAATTGGATGGAGGAAAATTAAGGATATCTTTATTTTTGACTATAAAGTTAGTTAGGACAAATCAAAGAAAATATAGCATGATTTCCGCAATAGATTAAAAGTTATTGGAACTTGTTACAAAAGGTATTATAATAAGGAAAAGCTTTAGTAGGTATTGATCTTTGGTCAGATACCTTGCTGAATTTGGATTAAGGAAAATCTGAGTTAAAATCTTCTCTCTGGCCGTTTCTCCATGATCTTGACTAAGTCATTTAATCCCAACAATATGTATTAGTGGAGAGAATTTCCACACCAAGAATTTAAGAAAATGTTGAATGGAGGTGTGAGTGATGCCAGTAAGAAAAAATGTGGAAGGCCAAGAGATTTAGCAATCATCCCATGCGATGAAAACTCAAGCGACTGCAGAAATTCTGCTTGAAGAAGAGACAGAAAGGAGAAAATATAACAGCTATCTTCAAATATTGAAGAGTTATCATGTTGCAGCCTAAATAAGCTTATTCTGTTTCTATAAAGGACAGAACTAGAAATAAACTGTAGAAGTCATAGGTGATTTTGTTCAACAATAGTAGTCATTTTAAAAAATCTCCTAACCTTTCTGACTTCTTCTTTTTAATAATTAGAGTGATTAAATAAGAATATATTTCTTTATGAAATCATAAGGTCTCCAACACTAAAAAGTTTTAAAGTGGTTGGATGACCATGAATCAAAGATATTTTAGATGAGATTTATTTACAAATGGGAGAGTTACTAGAGACCAATTCCCTTACAATCTGAATCTTCTGCATTTAGATGGAATAAAATATAGCTCCAACTTTTGTTGTCTGAATATCATAACTGTTGAACAAATATTTGTGAATTTTACTTGACTTTTGGTTGAGGAGAGGAATCTTTTAGACAAACAAATCAAGAATTGCTTTGGACTGTGGCTAAAAGTGGGAATGTGTGGGGTTTTGGAAGGTTAACTGCAATATTCTAGGGCCTTCTCATCTTCAGTACTCCTTTGTCTTAAGAAGAGAAGTTAGGGCAAAATTAGGAAGCAGACATTTAAATATCAAGTTGTTTACAAAAATGCAGCCAATAATATCCACACATTGTGTAAATTACTTCCTAAGACTAAAACTCGAACTTGATTTGACATTTATATGCCTTTTATAAAAAATATATTTTGTGACTATTTTCTGCTATGTTAACACAAATTATTTATCTGAGACAAAGTTGATTTGGTTTGGAAAACACAGGATATAATAGCTTCATAATTTTAGACCTCTTGCTAGAATAAAAGTCTGGAGGAACACTTAATTTCACCTTCTGAATTATTTGTCACACATCATTATTTCAATTCTCTCACTTTCTAAATCTATTGTTGTCATTCATTAAATATTACATATTGTATACTTTCTGTTATTTAAAACTTTCAGTTGCCATTCTCAATTTCATATTGACAGGCAGATACACAAAATATCTAAATAATTGATGGTGTGTAGTAGACAATATTCTAAGTGGCTATAGTTGAGCTTCTCATTCAATTTCTCCCAGACTTGCTTACCATTAAAAACAGTATCTCTGGCATGTTATACTAAACACCCATTGACATTTCCGAAACAATTTCATGAACATAAAACTCTCCAAATAATCCTGGCATTTTCTAAATGCCTCCTTGGTGTGTGTGTGTGTGTGTGTGTGTGTGTGTGTGTGTGTGTGTGAGTTTCCTTGACTAGATGCTTCCTCAGACACCAAAGTTCTTTTGATACAAAATGTGTAATATTTTTTTCTTGAGAAACTTATCTGCATATGTCTGCACGGAAAGACAAAATAAAATTTAAAATTACCTTGATTCAGAATGGCAAAAATTATATATTTTTTATTCTATGTATAGTGTACCTACCTACCAATGTACTATATTTTACCTGAATATTTTTCTGAAATACTCAAACCAAAAGCCTATGAAATTCAGGTCAATACAACTTGTCTTCAGTAGTACCAATAAGTAGTTATTGTTATAAATAAAATATTACCTGAAAATCATGATAGCATAATAAGAAGACTCTATTCTATTATTCTGGCAGATTTTTAAAAATCAACAGGATGTAGGTGTTAAGAATTAAATTTAATTCAATATTTGTTACAAACACACACACACACACACACACACACACACACACACACACACACAGAGCTACTATGGGTACTGTAGCCCCACAGGTATCGAAGACATGGAAAATAATACTCTTGTCACTAAACTCATTTGCATTGTCAAATGGTTCAACATCAGAAATTGATGAGATTTTTATCTGTGGAACTAAAATTAAATAAGATTCATTGCCATCTATTTCATAATATCTAGGTATATGCCTCCTTGTCTCCTTTGACACTGCTACCATTCTGACCCAGGACCTTATCACCTGATGCCTGAAGTATTAAAAGAGTGTTTTGTTACTCCCTGGTCTCTTGGGTTTACCTGCTAGGAGCTTCTGTTTCAGGTGGTGAGGAGGTGAGTCCTTTATCCACAGCAATTTCTTCCTTCAGTGATTGCTGTAGGTTCCATTCTGGCCATCTAGACAGCATTGTTATTCCCAGGAACTTTGACTTCAGGGTTCTGATGTCTATAAGGGGTATAAAAAAATGATAATAATTGAAGTGGTGGTGGTGTAGGTTTGAATTTCCTGGCATGTGAAGTGCCTAGCTCTCCTTTAGGGTGCTCCCTGATACTTCAACTAACCTGCCCTGCCTAAGAAGCAGAGTTATAGCTTCCGTGTCATTATAGTACTTTTTACTATATCTCTAGTATAAATTAACTAAATTTTATGACATGGACAATATTGCATAGTCAGTATAGCACCTACATTTCAGATTTTCTGTTATCCCAGAACAATTTTACAAATATTAATACATTCATCAAAATCCATCATTCTCTTACTGGGACAAGACTTCCAGCCCAATAGAAGTAGACAAATCTCCAAATTATATATTAAGGGTTTGTGTTTTTATAGTCTTATGAAGACTCACAGTTGTCTCTTCTGCTTCACAATGGTTTTGGTATGCCCTTGGAAGAAAAAAGTGAGTTTCAAATGTGAAGGTTATCTTTTTTCAATATTAATATCTATAGTCCTTAAATTGACTTGCCTAGGTCAATCTTTTTTTTTCCTTTCATCACAATGATAATCAGCTATATTTTTTTTTATTAGTCACCTTGCCACAATCCTATTCTGCTTCTTGAAGGTTTTAGGAGAAATCAGTAACATACCTCCAGTGCACAAGTGCCTCTGAATTTATTCATTTTTTTTCCTTCAGGATTGATTAATCTCTTTTAAAGTAATAGTTATCAGTTTGGGAGATACTTTAGACACTTGTCTTTCTGCTTTAGTTTGGTTGATTCTAGTTTATTGTGGAGTTAAATGGTATTTGAAATGTTTCCCATACCAATAGTTGCTGGAATATCTCAAAAAATAACAGACATTTTGTCTTTAAGAGCAACAATTGTCACACTTTTTCTTAGACTACTACCCATTCTTGAAATTCAGGAAACTAAAAATTTGAAGAGAGTAGGGGTGGAGTCAAGATGGTGGCATAGAAGCAGGCGAACTCTGTGGTTTCCCCCATAGCCACCTCAAATACCTACGAAATATGACTTAAACAAATTTTAGAGCTCCAGAACGCACAAAAGTACAGAGAAATAAGGCTCCTGTTGAAGGCAGCCCAAAAAGGCAGACAGGAAGGGTCCATAGCAACATGTTGGGAGCCAAGACCAGTTGTGGAGACCAGTTAGGCCCAGGGTGGCCAGGACAAGCTGCAGGAACATGGCGGGAGAGTGGATCACCAGCAGCTGTGGCAGTTTCCAGAATTATCAATCCATAAGTACCAAGGATAAAGTGAAAGGTCAGTGGAACTCAGTTAAATTTGGGGGAGAGAAGAGGGTCTGGCCATCAGTACCCAGTGCAAGAAAGCAGTGGAAGCAGCCCTGCAGCTGCCTCCATGTGACTGCTTCAGAGCTCCTGGCCTGCGCAGATTGCAGGGGGCCCAGCAACCATTCAGAGGTTAAATGCTCTTGCCTTAACCTGCCTGGATTGGGATCTTGGTCTTGGGTGCTGGTCCTGAGGTGTGTGACCAGGGAGCCAAAGTTGGTGGGGACTGCAGAGATGGAGGCCTCCTAATAGCTCTGGCAGCTGCAAAAACCCCAGAGATTTGGGACAAAGCTCTCCCCCCTGGAAGCAGAATTCTACTGTGGCTCAAAAATTAAGTTAATTGACTGGCAAAATGAGCAGGCAAAGGAAGCAAAAAAAGACCAGCAATCCAACTTTAAATTTCTTTTTTGGGAACAAAAAGGACCAAAGCATGGAACAGAAGGAAGGCAACACAGTCAGAAATCCTGCATCAAAAGCTTCCAAGAAAAATGTAAACTGTTTACAAGGCATAGAGGAGCTTAAGAAGGATTTTGAAAACCAAATAAGAGAAGTGGAGGAAAAATTGGGAAGAGAAATGAGAATGATGCAAGAAAATCATGAAAAGAGAATCAACAACCTGACTGAAGAAAATAACACCTTAAAAAAATAGATTAACTCAAATGGCAAAAGAGGCCAATAGGAGAAGAATGCCTTAAAAAATTGACTTTGCCAGATGGAAAAAGAATCTCAAAAGCTCACTGAGGAGAACAATTGCTTTAGAATTAGAGTGAAGCAAATGGAAGCAAATGACTTTTTGAGAAATCAAGATACTATTAAACAGATCCAAACAAATGAAAAAAATAGAAGGCAATGTGTAATATCTCATTGAAATAAAACACTCACCTGGAAAATAGATCCAGGAGAGACAATTTAGAAATTATTGGACTACCTGAAAGCCATCATCAGAAAAAGAACCTAGAAATCATCCTTCAAGAAATTCTCAAGGAAAATTGTCTGGATATTTTAGAACCAGAGGACAAAATAGAACTTGAAAGAATTCACTGATCACCTCTTCAAAAAGACCCCAAAAAGAAAACTCCTAGGAGTGTCATAGCCAGGTTGGAGTTCCCAGATCAAGGAGAAAATATACAAGCTGCCAAGAAGAAAGAATTTGAATACTGTAGAAACACAATCAGGATAACACAGGATCTAGCAGCTTCTACATTAAGGAATTGAAGGGCCTGGATGTGATATTCCAGAGATAAGGGAGCTAGGTTTAAAACTACACATCACCTAATCAGGAAAATTGAGT